>OX411769.1:1578569-1837550 GCA_948252205.1 Orthosia incerta
ATCCTACCTCATTGTTTTTAATTTCCTAGACTAAATTGACATTTGGGGGATTGTCACTTTGTCGTTACATAAAAATAGTGTCATAACCTGACTATCCTCAGTGATCGAAAGTTGATCGAAAATCGAAGTTGATCGAAAATGGAACTATTTCACGGCAAAAAAAATACATTTGTTGGGAAACTAGCGGCCCTTATTAAGTTCTACTAAGGTATGTCAGACAGAATTCATTCTATCGATCCCATTATTTTATTGTTGATTTCATATTTAGCACAATAAAAGTTTATGTACAACGTGTATTAATACTGTTACATTTAAATATATTACGTTTTTAATCATAAAACATTTATTTACACCAATTAGTAATATTAAATTGAGGAGTCATGTCACTTCGATTCGATGAAACACTTACGTTTGAGCCTTACTTACAACACTATGCTCCGCGCGTCTAAACCTTCATGGCGCGGGCAACCAATGAGGTAGGATAACTATGGAGACGGCATATTCTACTATATGAAGAATAGTTATACAAATATCTATAATATCGACACACGCATGTCAAAAAGCGTTTTGTCTCTTTTTAACTAACCAAGAGCTGCATATGAAAAGAGAGACATCTAAATGTTTGTCAAGGACTAAACTTGGTAACACTTTTGAGTGACGTCAAAATCATGTCTATGCGTGACCGGTCGCCATGTTAATTGCCGAGTAAAATTGGTAGTTGTGTGCCGTATATGTACGTTTATCTGTGTAGTTGTGCTGTCAAACAGTTGCAAATGGCCTACCTCATTGGCAAATGGGCAGCCATCTTAATTGCCCGATTTATGTAGGTAAGCACGAAACGTCTCTAAAATGTTGGTGGTTCTATGGCGTTCACCAAGAACTTAGACTTATTACATTAGATGAATACCTTACCTTACCTTTATAACCGACTTTCGAAAAAGAAGGAGGTTCTATGTTCGACTTCTTGTATGTTTTTTTTTCCATTTGTACCTTGCAGTCAGATTCAGATTTCACATACTCAAAGCCAGGTTGAACCTCGCAGTCAGGAAGAAGTGGCGAAACACTCGCCAGTGCAACTATTCTTCGTCCTGGTTTATTTTTTGAACATCCAAAAGACTTCCCTTTCTTACAAATGTTGCGAGCCCAATGTTAATAGCACCCTCGCAATGTAATATTTGGGAATACTTTCAAAATGGCGTTCATCGCTGCTCTTTCGTAGTCTGTGTGAATTTTACGTGGGTTCCAGTCGCATATGAGACTTTATCATGTTAAACAAAATAATGTAACTTTTTAGGGTTCCGTACCCAAAGGGTAAAAACGAGACCCTATTACTAAGACTCCGCGATTCCTCTGTCTGTCTGTCTGTCTTTCCGTCTATCACCAGGCTGTATCTCATGAACGGACAGAGCTAGACAGTTGAAATTTTACACAGATGATGTATTTCTGTTGCTGCAATAATAACAAATACTAAAAACAGAAAAAAAAAATATTTAAGTGGGGCTCCTATCAACAAACGTGATTTTTTTGCCGTTTTTTGCGATAATGGTACGGAACCCTTCGTGCGCGAGTCCGACTCGCCCTTGGCCGGTTTTTAATAAGAATCTGCTTTGCTGCCTCACTTTTTTTTACTTCATCGAAGTCACAACCTGCCATTGTCTCAGTTGATCAATTCGTTTTTTTTTTCGTTACTCCGACGTTTCATTTGGTTGTAAAACTTTTTACCAAAGGTACACTCAGCCGAAATAACATTTCGAAGTGTTCCCGAACATTCATTACACTGACTTATAAACCTATGGACTTGCCATACCTACGAAATTAGCGTGCATACCTACAAAAATCGGGCAATTAAGATGGCTGCCCATTAGCCAATGAGGTAGGCCATTTGCAACTGTTTGACATCACAAGTACACAGATAAACGTACGTATGTTTGACGTGCGTTCCTGAGCCTTACGGCTCCGCCAGTGGCACACGTCACCACGCACCCTTGAATGCGTAGCTGCGTAGGGTTGTACGAGGAAGACCCAAGGACCCACGTTTTTGACCGTTAAAGAAGTAAAAGGAGGATCTTCTTGAAAATTGTTCCGCAGATTTCGGCTTTTCTTCTAGTTGTTGCCTCTTCGGTGGCTGAGTTGCGACTGAATTCACTGGGCCAGTGGCCCGTCTTTTATATGGCCCGTTGTTCCCAAATTGACGACCGCGCGTTTTGAGACGTTAATTTTTACTTAGCCGAAATCTTTGGAACTGCGTAATTTATTCAAATTTCAACACAATCATTACAAATTTGGGCTTAAAAGATAGGTTTTGACCACGTACTCCTTTTACAATAATAATATCAACAAAATTTTCTGGAACAAAAACATAAAATATTTGGTGTGTATACATTTTGATTTCAAAGAAATGCGAATATCTTGAAAACGCGTGGACCGATTTACATGATTTAAACAGAAATTCGTTTTAGACCAAGATCTTTCATTTGACACTAACCTTACTCCTACCTCATTGCCTTACACAGACATCTTCATAAACAAAAAATCACGATTTCAAGTTCCTCGCGTAATTATCCACGTGTGTGATATCTATTATCAATTCTTTAAAAAAACTATATATATATTAATTTTTAACGTTCCGATTATGAGTACGTGCTATTGCACATGCTAATCTATACTAATATTATAAAGCTTAAGAGTTTGTTTGTTTGTTTGAACGCGCTAATCTCAGGAAATACTGGTTGGAATTGAAAAATTATTTTTGTGTTAGATAGTCCATTTATCGAGGAAGGTTAAAGGCTATAAAACATCACGCTACGACCATTAGGAGCATAAATGAAAAATATTGCAAAAACAGGCAAAAATATACCATTTTGAAAGCTTCCGTTGCGTGCGCTGCGTAAATGGTTTAAGTTACGCATCAATCATGCATGTAGGGTAGGTAGGGTAGATAGGTAGGTAGGTAGCCAGCTGATGGGAGCAAAGCCGCGTGGGACAGCTAGTTAGACATAAAACAAAACAATTACCATACTCTAATTAGTAGTTATCTAACAAGAAATAATCATTCATTATTAAATCCTTGTCATTTGCTTACAATTAGTTTAGTTATTCTTACTTATTGGCTGAAATCTTATTAGATGTACTTAACTAACACTTTATATACAGTTCTTATATACTTTACATAATGTACTTAAGGTACTTGCACGAGTAGGTATTGCCTAAGTTTCGTAATTTTACCTACTTCTGGAACCATCATGTGAATCCTCAGTAACCGTAATAATTAATTATCGAATGCACAAACTGTCAAACACAACACCATGATCCCCTATGGATAATATCTGCATTTTTGTCCTATTAATGACACTCGCCCAGTTTTCTAGAGTCACATACACATTTTTTTATAGTTGCAGAATTTTGTTGGGGAGAAAGTAGGAGTTGTGTTGTTCCTAGTGGTATGTCCTTGTTTCGTTGCTTGTAGAATTAAAATATTCAGCAAAAATAAAATAGCAATAGACGTTTGGATGTTGTTTATCGTCCTGGCCTACCTGCCTGATTGATGTTGCAAAATAAAATATTATGTTATTGATATTAATTTAAACCACCTTATAGTGCACTAAGGATGCAATCAATAAGATTTAATTTGACTTCAATCTATAGAAGATATTAAGCAAAAATAAAATTCATAAGTGTTCAATGGATTAAAATTTCTTCATTGTTATTTCGATTGTTATATTATGAAATTGAATCGGTAGCGCATTAGTGCATCACTATCATTCATAATTATAGTTTTCACCAAACTTCTGGGGTGCCCTGAATAATATTCGATCTTTCAATATTTTAATTTAAGTTGTTTTAGCACACTAATATTATAAAGGCAAAAGTCTGTGAGTGTGTATATTTGTTACTTTTTCACACTCAAACGGCTGGACGGATCTGGATGAAATTTGGCCAAGAGATAGATTATAGTCTGGAATAGCACATTGGATACTTTTTATCCGGGGAATATGCTCCATCGGGATAATGTTCAACTTTCACGCGGGCGAAGCCGCTGGCCGAAGCTAGTAACTAAATAAAATTACTTACCAAGTTTAAAAAAACTGGCCAAGTGCGAGTCGGAGTCGTGCACGAAGGGTTCCGTAACATTATCGCAAAATACGACAAAAAAATCACGTTTGTTGTATGGGAGCCCCACTTAAATATTTATTTTAATCTGTTTTTAGTATTTGTTGTTATAGCGGCAACAGAAATACATCATCTGTGAAAATTTCAACTGTCTTGCTATCACGGTTCATGAGATAAAGCCTGGTGACAGACGGACAGACAGACAGACAGACCAACGGACAGACAAACAGACAGACGGATCGCGGAGTCTTAGTAATAGGGTCCCGTTTTTACCCTTTGGCTACGGAACCCTAAAAAAGACATCTAGTTTGGTTACATTAAAAAGTTATTAACCTACCCTACACCTACCCTACACCTGCCCTACACCTGCCCTACACCTACCCTACACCTACCCTACACCTACCCTACACCTACCCTACACCTACCCTACCCTACACCTACCCTACACCTACCCTACACCTACCCTACACCTACCCTACACCTACCCTACACCTACCCTACACCTACCCTACACCTACCCTACACCTACCCTACACCTACCCTACACCTACCCTACACCTACCCTACACCTACCCTACACCTACCCTACACCTACCCTACACCTACCCTACACCTACACTACACCTACCCTACACCTACCCTACACCTACCCTACACCTACCCTACACCTACCATACACCTACCCTACACCTACCCTACTCCTACCCTACTCCTACCCTACACCTACCCTACACCTACCCTACACCTACCCTACACCTACCCTACACCTACCCTACACCTACCCTACACCTACCCTACACCTACCCTACACCTACCCTACACCTACCCTACACCTACCCTACACCTACCCTACACCTACCCTACACCTACCCTACACCTACCCTACACCTACCCTACACCTACCCTACACCTACCCTACACCTACCCTACACCTACCCTACACCTACCCTACACCTACCCTACACCTACCCTACACCTACCCTACACCTACCCTACACCTACCCTACACCTACCCTACACCTACCCTACACCTACCCTACACCTACCCTACACCTACCCTACACCTACCCTACACCTACCCTACACCTACCCTACACCTACCCTACACCTACCCTACACCTACCCTACACCTACCCTACACCTACCCTACACCTACCCTACACCTACCCTACACCTACCCTACACCTACCCTACACCTACCCTACACCTACCCTACACCTACCCTACACCTACCCTACACCTACCCTACACCTACCCTACACCTACCCTACACCTACCCTACACCTACCCTACACCTACCCTACACCTACCCTACACCTACCCTACACCTACCCTACACCTACCCTACACCTACCCTACACCTACCCTACACCTACCCTACACCTACCCTACACCTACCCTACACCTACCCTACACCTACCCTACACCTACCCTACACCTACCCTACACCTACCCTACACCTACCCTACACCTACCCTACACCCACCCTACACCCACCCTACACCTACCCTACACCTACCCTACACCTACCCTTAGCCTTTTTAAATGATTATATATATATATTTTTTTTATGTATTCTGCTTTTCAGGGCGGAGACAAATCCAACCAAACAAAAACCATGAAAATTGATCTAGCCGATCTCGAGTTATAAGTGTAGTAACAAACCCGTCTTTCTTTTATATATATAGATGTGATTGTGAAGTACATTCAACTTATCGATACCTTAATCCGCAAACCAGCCAACTCCATTTTGCTATAGTTTACAGAAGACACTTAAAACTTTCTAGTTTTTATTTTGAATAAAATAAAAAGAAACTGAAAGTCCCGTTGGTGCATTATGTCACAAAGTTTAATATTTTACTAGGTTTATTACTTAATAACTCTTCATTCGCAAATTAAAGCGTTATTTTGGAGTTGGCCCTTTTGCTAAACACTGAAAATATAGCAATCTGTAGTTATCTGATTTGACTGCATTAGGTAAGAAATAAAAAAGGTTGTTTTCTTTAAAAAAATATTTATTAAAATAGTATTAATGGCATAGTTTAATTCAATGTAGATCAAGGTATGTATGTTTATTCTTCATAAGGTAAGTTGTCATAAAAATTTCGGTAGTCTTCAGGCATCGTTTTTTTTAACTGTTGCAAATCTAAATACTTTTTTTTTGTTATTTTTCTGCGTTCAGTATGTAGCTGTGGTATGTTTTCAAAAGGAGTTTTATTTAATGCCTTTCGTCGTTGATTAAGTAATGCGAATTCATCACGAAATCGAAGCTTATAGAACACTTGACCATCCGGATCATACTTCAGACATCTTATATCGGTCACCTGAATAACGAAGAGAAGTAATTAGATTAAAGGCAAATAGGTTCATTTATAAAACGATAAGTAGGTAAAAAGCACATAAAGTTCTACCCCACACCCATCTACCCACTTCTACAATGGTATGGTAGGTATAATTTGAGCTCGAACTTGGTTTGGTACAGTTTGTCGTTTTTTTTTTGTTAAATAAATTCCTTTACCTTTGGATCTCCTTTTAGTTTTCCCGGTCTTATTGATCTGTAGAAATTTAGATTTTTAAAACTTTTGAAGTATGTGTGGGTTAAGTATTTCACATGGTAAGCTTTTGTCTTCTTCGCTTTTTGGCAGACAGTTATATACTCAGCTGGTACATTGATGGTTTGATTTTTTAATTTCTTTTCAATCATCGCGTGCATACTATCGACCTCCATCTGCGTATGGCCGACTTCTAAATATTTTTGAATGATTGTCACATTATACAACATTGCTACATTAGAAAGGGCATTCGCTAAGACAGTGTTTCTATTTTGGTAACAGCAACCATCGGAGAATAAAATAATTTCACGATTGTTATTGCCCATTTTGGGAATAACAGTTTCTATAAAGAATGTGGCTATTATGGTGGCGAATTCGTCTGAATTAAGACCACCCTCGGTCTCGTTCCAAAGGAAGCAATACCCTTCACTACTTTTAAAAACCCAAATTACCCAAAATTTACAATGCATTTAGATAAATAAAAGTGATTTACACTTACCTTGAATCCTAATAATATTATTCTGCACTCGTTTTCAATCTTATACACTGTTTTTGTTCAATTTACGAAAATAATTTGTAACTACAACGTACTCGTGCTGTATCGCCATACAAAATGGCCGACTGAGCGGAGTTAACTGTCAAAATTGGCGCGTTCCGAAACGCTTGGAGTTGTCTGATTTTCGGACACCAATTTACGACAAAAATAGACTTTAAATGGAGTTACTGCTTTTTCCAGATTACGCGGAATTATTGTAAGAAAAAAACTCCATCATAATATTTTTTTTGACAAAAATGGAGTTGGCTGGTTTGCGGATTAAGGTATCGTTATTTTAGATAGTATTTTGGTTCAAAATCAAAAAAGAAAATGAAATTTCAATTTTCTAGGGTGAAATATCGATTCAGTACTGGGCATCGATTTAAAACTGTTATGATAGGTCCTAAAAATCGATTCGTCGATTAATCGATCTCAGATCGCAATCCCTAAATTTCTCTACTATTCTATGATTAGTTTTCTGTTTTTGTTTTGAGCAGCGTTGCCAAAATGTAACTTATGTTACATTTTAAATTTAGTTTTGACGTTCTCATGTAACCTCCGTGTAACACGATTCAAAATGTAACTTTTACGTTACTTTTAGGACCTAGTAAATATATTGAAGTATTTTCCAGCAAACAAATATAAAACATGAAACGGAACGCATCTAAGAAAGTTGTTGACACACAAATTGACGTATTGTGTATTCACTCACTCACGTGTATTTCTTGTGAGCGCTGACTTACAAACCTATGGACTTGCCATACCTACCTACGAAATTAGCGTTCATACCTACAAAAAGCGGGCAATTAAGATGGCTGCCCATTTGCACTGACTTATAACCTCATTGGGCCATTTGCAACTGTTTGACAGCAGAACTACACAGATAAACGTATATATACGGTACACAACTACAATTTTTTTCGCATAGATATAATTTTGACGTCACTCAAAAGTGTTACCAAGTTTAGTCCTTGACAAACATTTAGATGTCTCTTTGCAGCTCTTGGTTAGTTAAAAAGAGACAAAACGCTTTTTGACATGCGTGTGTCGATATTATAGATATTTGTATAACTATTCTTCATATAGTAGAATATGCCGTCTCCATAGTTTTCCTACCTCATTGCTTGTGAGCGAGCGAGGCTGTCGTTTTCCACATAAAATAAGGTAATGTAACTTTTCTCTTGAAAATGTAACTTTTTGAGATGTCTCATGTAATATTTGACTATCTGCCACTACACACTACGTTTTCTGCCACTGGCAACACTGGTTTTGAGCTGTCTGCTGTCCCTGTCACTGTGAAATGTGTGGCTCTGGCTGTGTGTAAAATAATTAAAAATAAACAGGCTGGGCGGAGAGTAAGTCAAGTCAATGTGAATAAATAAAACGAAGAAGGTAATGGTATTTATTTGAATTATTGCCGAATTTAAACATCAAGCGCACACAGAGCAACAACTAAGAAAAATAACAAACATGCAACAGCTAGTATCTCTAAGTAGGTGTACATTTTCTTTCTTCTAAAAACGTAAGTAACCCTGAAGTAACCTCTATCCCAAAATACGTGGAGCAGTGGTGACGTGGCGTGGTGAGTTGAAACTGTACTTACCGTGAATTTCTTTTTTCTCTTTTTAGTTTTGGTAAAAAGTGAAAAAATATTATATATTTTTGTGGAGATTTCTAGAAATTTTGTTTTAAATTTAGAGATTTTTAAAACTGCAGTAATTTATGTGTAAACTTTTTTTTAGTTAATAGTATTAAAATCCAACAAAAAACAACAAACCCATGCATTATAACTGGGAACTTATGTAATGTTTCACTTCTAATGAACCTTACTATATAATGGCTCAGGTGTGGTAACAGAATGAGGAAAATCACACTGAATATTATAATAAATGATACCATAATGTTACAGTGGGAAGGCGATGCTACAGCTGCGTGGAACCTCTTCAAAACCAGTTGTTATACGAGATCACAGAAAGCAAGTAATCGTCAAGTAAGTGTAGAAGCTACTCCTTTGTTTAAATAATTATTTGTTTAAATAATTATTTGTTTCTTTTCCTCTTCTGACTGGCTCGTAGGTGTAGTGGTCACAAGCTCTACTGCTGAGCATGATAGGTTCGATCCCTGGTACGGGCAGAGTTATTGGGATTTTCTATAAACTGATTTTAGTAAAGTTTTTGATTTTGAAACTTATTCCCAGAATACATAACGGTTTCCCTTGTTACTTGGTCTTGTTACGCAAATCTGAACAAATAACTCTGACCTGTTGAGCTATTTATCCCTATTTATAATAGTATATTGTGTATGGCGTGAACCACACCACTCTTGTCCCCAGCGCTCACCGTTACCTCTCCACTGCCCTTGGGTGATGGGTAGAAAATGCCTCAGGCATTAAGCCACCTATGTGCCTGTACGTTGCATGGAGTTTTCTATACTATATATATATATATCGCAAATAGGAGGGCTATCTCGGATAAACACTCGATCTTGTGGGCTTTCGTGGGTATATGCATGCTACAAAGCAGGTAACTTATGCCGATTTGGAGATAGTCCTTGTTCCAATCTTATCAAAGCAGCGAATTCGGCCACCTATTCGTTTCGCTTTCTCTCAACAAAACACACTTTCAAGTTTATAAAGCCACACTTTAGGCTACTTCTCAATTATTTCTCTCACAACTCTGTTTTTCCACTTTTTGCAAACGCGCTCCCGCGCGTTCCTTTTTCTAACTCTTTTCCGACCAAATATGGCGGGCGACTTCGCTCAGGTCGCCATTATCCTTGGCTACCCTGCTTTCATTGGTTCAAGAACACCTCGGGCAAAGTTCACAGCTTTTAACATCCAATCAAAATCGAGTATTTTGACATAAGCCAAATAAAGTGTTGTCAATCGAATAAAATCGAACTGAGATTGAATCGTAGGCTAAATGTTGCCAATTAAACAAAACTGAATTAATAAGTTTAAATGCGTCATACTTCTTTGTTCTAGATTATTAGAAATACCTTCCTCCTACACGGCCAATCCTGACAGACAAACGGTCCCACGTTTGTGCGACGAGAGAAATCGTTACTCAATTTTAATAAAAAAAAACAGACAGAGAGACAGAACAACAATAAAAAAATAAGTAATAGGTTAAGTTCGGCCGCTCCTGACCAAATAAAAAAAATAACGTGGTCGTGACATCTTCCTTCTACGTGAAACCTTCAATCAACACCCTATATTACCAGCCTATAACAAAAATCAAGTACTTCTTTACTCATGAAAACGGAATTCTCATAGCTTTCACACTGTTCATTTGTTTTCTCCATGTAAATCTAGGTCTCCACACCGTACACCGTACACAACCATCTTTGTACTATCGAAACAGCCACCTCACCGTTTAGACAACCATATTACCACATTCTAAACGGTTACCGAAGCACCAGAGGTACCAGGTTCCCAACAGGCGTCCATTCGGTCTCGAAGCACTAAGTGTGCCAGAAACCATCCAAACGCCCAACACAACATACCATGCCACATACACCAAACAACAGGTCACCGAGGCCCCAGAGGGACCAGGCTCCCTCAGACACACAACAGGTCACCGAAGCCCCAGAGGGACTAGGCTCCCCCCAGACAACAGGTCACCGAAGCCCCAGAGGGACTAGGCTCCCCCAGACAACCGGTCCTCTCAAAGCAACAAGACTGCCAGATACCCATACCACATACACTAAACAACAGGTCACCGAAGCCCCAGAGGGACCAGGCTTCCCCAGACATACAACAGGTCACCGAAGCCCCAGAGGGACCAGGCTCCCCCCCACACATATCCAGCAATGTTTCTTGGTCCCACAGCAATCGCTGTGGCTCCCGATGGTCAACCCTGTGACCATCCTGCAACCATAGTCATCCTGACCAGGCCTCGTAACCCACCTCGGTTACAGCAGTCATCTTTGACCACTCACCACGTAACCCATCTCGGTTACAGCAGTCATCTTTGACCACTCACCTCGTAACCCTCCTCGGTTACAGCAGTCATCTTTGACCACTCACACCTCGTAACCCTCCTTGGTTACAGCAGTCACCGCAGTGACTACTCATCACCGTACAGTCAGTCCTTTGACCGTACACACCGACCTCACCATTGCCAGATTGATTTGAATCAGTCTTCAACATAGTACATTCAGTTACGCCAATGGGTACTTTTTCTTTCAGCTTTTCTCTAACTCATCATAAACATCATCATTCTATTCTATTCTATTCAAACAAAGCCTTTAATTCAACACATAGTTGCCACCATTCAGAACTCCAATAACCATAAACAGCACCTTTAAACCATAACAAAATTTGTTATTTCATACTTTATTCTCAGTACAAAATACAACAGCAACCTCACATTCAGGATTTCTTACCCAGCCAAAAGCATTTTCAAGAACTCCATTTTATGTTCATGATTTCATACCAAACCCTCAGTGCGATAGGTATAATCTACCAACTAACTACCATCATCAAACATTACCAATTTTGCAAAATAAAAAGAAAATGAAATCGTGCACCGCATGTCACCGACTTTACATCTGTGTTAACATTATCTTATCCAGCTTGGTCAGATAGCAAATAACACAAAATTACGTTAGGTATGTTCACAATGACCAGCACAGAACATTCAAAAAGTTAGAACACCACAACCATTACTGACACTTTAAATTCCACATTTATTATTCAAGTTAGGTAGGTACTAGACTTCCTACATGACACCACACAATCACACAATTCACAAATTCACACCTTTATTTTAAAGAGATGTTACAATTATTAAAACTTTTGAACAATGTTCAATTACCGAGGCCAAGCATCGTTGAACAACGCAGAACAAGAAAACCATTCCAAGTTTCCTCCAAAAAATGACTCCTGTACCAAGTAAATAAAATAAAACCCAAGTGTCCACAATCCACAATAACTTAGTAAATACATTCGCAGAATTAACTCACTACACAGAATGCACTTTCAACTTAATTGCCGAATCAACTCTTGACACCGTCAGCTCTCTGACCCATGAAACTAAGAAACTGTTCTATGTAAATTAAAATGTTGCCAATTGAACATTTATCTCATCTCCAGCCACAACTTCAACAGTTATTGGCCCTCGGGCATCTCATAATACCTAAATACATCTGCTAGACACCATCTAAATGTCTAGTTGCACTTTCATTCGCCGTAGTCAATTTAAATCATTATTTTTTGTAGGTATCGTTAGAATGACATGTTATTATTTGGTTAGTTCTCTACAATGCGGTATATAACAACTACAGACATTAACTTTACCTTTATTCAACCGTTGGTAGCAACAAAACTAAACGCCAACTCTCTAGGCTATAGTCACGTTAATCCTCGTGATATTTTCGGGTTTTAAGGTTGCAAATCGAGTCTAACAACAAACTATTTCACTAAACTTAAACACCGGTTTGAAAATAATCTTGATCACAATATAACTCTTAACTGAAAGTTATCGCAAGTCTTTGGAACAAAACAAAAGTTTAATCCTCACATTGACTCACGCCTTGTATCGATTTATTAATAATCTAGTCTATAACTAGTAACTTATAAGTTAAAAATCATATCACAAGTTATTTGTTTTGTTTCGTCAAACTTTTTTCAATGTTGACACTTAATGTCACTCTCTGATAGAGATGGGCAAGGGATGGCGATCTGTTGAATGACGAATCGATTTAAAGCACAAAAAAAATATAAACAATTTTCCAAACGATATTTAGTACTGAATCGATTCAGCGAATCGATATTTCACCCTACAAAATCGAGATTAGATTTTGCTGTTATGATATGAACCAAAATATTATTTAAGAATAATTTAATGTATTACACAAACTTAAGTGAATTCAACGTGAACAAATATCTTTCCCTTATACCTGATACTTTAATTTAGTTGTGAAAACAACCCTGATCCGCCAAAGATGTTTAAAGATCGGCTATTATTACGATTTTCTTTTTGTGTTCCGTAACTGTATTCACACTTGCATTAAAAAATACCAACGCGAATAGTTAGAAAGTAAGTTAATTTCAAAGAAAAGCATATTCACAAATTCCCTTGGTGATCAAATCAACAACAACCTCAGTGGTAGTAATATTTACGGGAAATCTGGAGTGACACCTATTGATACCAAAAAAATAATGCATGGCTGAAATTGCTAGTCTTCAAACAAGTAAAAGAAAAACGGATTGCTAATATCTTCACTTCTCGATTTTCAGCAAACTAACAACCTATTTAATAATCTGTATGTACGCTTGTGACAGCACTAGTGGTCACAAAACCGTATATTGTTCTAACATCATGCAACATAACATAATGAAATTTGATTTCTTTGCATTTTGTACTCACGTTTCAATGCTCCGGGTACATTTTAAAGATAATATTGCGAAAATCGTTTCGTTGTTTGTTTTGTTGGTGAACATAACGATTAAAATATTTGTAGCAAAATATTTCAAAGCTCGAACACAACATAGATTTAAATAGATGGTGTGACATGCACCAACTTCTCATTCTGTTTATGTAAAAATAATATGTTCGTTTTTAAATTGATCATAAAAAAATTCATGCACCTATTCAACAAGTTCCTCCAAGCAGCATATTATGGCAAAATGGGGTCCCGAAGCTAATTTCGATGATTATTGAAAGAAACACAGTATCAATACCATTACATAGATGGCGCTGTTTGAATTTTCTACTCTTTTAATGTAACTTACCTTACACATTTCCATGAAATAAAATAATGCAATAGTTATAAATTGCAATGAAAACAGCAATTAGTTATAAAACTTAGGTACTTCCAAACCACAATAGATCCCAATGGGTCGAAGTGTCCCGAGTTATTTCTCGGCCCCTCCATAAGATAAGATAGGTACTTCCAAACCCAATACATACTTCGGCTGCCACAAATGTATGCCGATGCACAGATAGTTGAATGCAGATCAAAGTCACATACCTTTAAGCCTGTACTCACGGGAAGGTCAGGCAGCAGCGCTTAGTACACCAGGCACAAAAGCAAAATTTTGTCACTGACCATGCACTTGTCCAGACTCCTAGCTGCTTTCAGAAAATATCAAATTGATTGATCACCGCAGCGGCATGTATAACACCACAAAATTTCCTTATTCATAGCGCTGTAGGTTGCAGTTTGTGTGTTGCCTCTTGAATTGGAACCCGAGCTCCGCACTTGTTTCACCACACGCAGCTGGTCACAACAGGTCTTGTGGTATCCACAGCAATGTTTAAGGGCTCAGACGTCCCTGTTATCTGTTGCATGTTGTGCGAATGGCTGAAAAATTCATGTCTATAAGTGTTCCACAAGCATAATCATAATGATGTTTTGTTAAATCAAGCTGTAGCTTAGGATGTTTGCTATCTTGCATTGTATTTGCACAAGTCGTCTTAATCTCTTGCAAACTCCGCTGACGGTATGAAACTGACTGAGTTTCATTTAGCATCATAACGAAAATTGAATTTTATTTTAAATTTTAGCCACTTCACACCAAGCTAAACTAACAATATTGCGGCTAAACTTCACAAGACATTAGGTAGGTACTTATTATTATCAGAATACTTAAGTTTATACTTCCCTGAACATCACCACCACAGTTGCGTTTCCTCAGTATCTAGTCAGGATTGGGCATCGATGTCATCATCAACATTATCTGCAGCCCGACTTCGCACATTGTCTAGTATAGGCCACACTATACGGTTGAATTCGGGCAACATGAATTCCTGTCGCCAGTAGCCGACGAGTTGCGAAACGTCTCTATAAGTAGGTAGCTCGAGCTACTTCCATGCCATTTTCTTGCGCACCAAAGAGAGCGCGCCAGCCATTACTCGTCTCATTTGGTCCATTCTCCATCATCGCTTTGTATTTGCACTGATCCCGGACTTCTGATATCGCAAATAGGAGGGCTATCTCGGATAAACACTCGATCTTGTGGGCTTTCGTGGGTATATGCATGCTACAAAGCAGGTAACTTATGCCGATTTGGAGATAGTCCTTGTTCCAATCTTATCAAAGCAGCGAATTCGGCCACCTATTCGTTTCGCTTTCTCTCAACAAAACACACTTTCAAGTTTATAAAGCCACACTTTAGGCTACTTCTCAATTATTTCTCTCACAACTCTGTTTTTCCACTTTTTGCAAACGCGCTCCCGCGCGTTCCTTTTTCTAACTCTTTTCCGACCAAATATGGCGGGCGGCTTCGCTCAGGTCGCCATTATCCTTGGCTACCCTGCTTTCATTGGTTCAAGAACACCTCGGGCAAAGTTCACAGCTTTTAACATCCAATCAAAATCGAGTATTTTGACATAAGCCAAATAAAGTGTTGTCAATCGAATAAAATCGAACTGAGATTGAATCGTAGGCTAAATGTTGCCAATTAAACAAAACTGAATTAATAAGTTTAAATGCGTCATACTTCTTTGTTCTAGATTATTAGAAATACCTTCCTCCTACATATATATATTATATATATTTAATATTATAAAGAGGAAAGATTATTTTGTTTGTTTGTACCGAGTAGGCTCCGAAACTACTGGACCGATTTGAAAAAAACTTTCACCAATAGAAAGCTACATTATTCCTGAGTGACATAAGCTATTTTGTTATCCCGAAAATTGGTCCCGTGGGGTGGTCCACGGGAGCGAAGCCGCGGGCAACAGCTAGTCTATCTATCTATCTACATATATAAAAATGAATTGCTGTTCGTTAGTCTCGCTAAAACTCGAGAACGGCTGAACCGATTTTGATAATTCTTTTTTTGTTTTGTTCAACAGAATACAGGGAAGGGTTAAAAACAAAAAAAATGGGGAAAAAAATATGGTAGTGTAGGGTAGGTATACGGGACGGACGTGATCGCCTGAACTATTTGGAGGTTGTAAGGCTCCTGCTCAAAGCGCGTTGACGCCCCTGCACCTATAGTTCTTTCTTGCTGGAAAATCAGGAGCCCTGGAGCCTGTTGTGGTCCGTTCTATATAGGTTGGTGAAGGTCCGACGTTCAGTAAATGAAACACTGTATTCTTCTTAATGGTGTGCGATGTTCTTTGAGGTTTTCGTTAGGTAAAGTTGCGTGGATTTTGACTTGTTAGAAATATGGCTACTAGAAATATGACTACAAATATGGCTACAAAAATGGCTACGAAATGAACGCCGCGCATGCGTCCTATTAAACCACCGAACTTGACCGTAACGAGCGCCTTGAATTTGCGCACGCGCCGAACTTTAATTACAAAGTTTTTAAACCTAGATCTTAGCTAGAAATCGACAGAACCTCCCCTTTCCCTGAAGGTATCACGAAGTGTGATACCTTGTTGGAAGCGCCATGGAACGGCCTTTCCAACGGACCCTTGACCAGGCTCCTATCTGATGTCCCTGGAGAGATTCTCCAGGAAGAATGAGGAATGAGAGGATTTTCCGTCGATTTTGGGACTTATCGTTTATTATTTCCTAGACTATACATCTTAGGGCTAGATACTTATATGGGTCTTGTAGCCCTTCTATGAGGCTATAGAGTGACACCACTTCTATGCCTATATTTACATCTTCCAGGCGCTCAGCCGTCTGGAAGTGCTAGACTTAACGAAAAGTACTAACTTTACACGTAAAAGGCTATATCCTACTCAAACCATCCGAGGGATCCTCACCGATTTAGTACCATCCGGTAGCTCTCGCGACAAGCTACCCCATGACACCACGCCGGTGGGTGTAACCCTAACCCTCGAAGTAGAATTGACCCTTATGTGGTCGTTGCTACATGAAAGCTGTGGAACCTTGTAGTCTTTCAACAAGGTTATCTCCCCAACCGCCAGAGCTAAGCTCCTTGCCGAAGTGCGGTTGGGAGGCCAGAGAATTGGGCCATCATATGATGGTACCCTGATGGGTATACCACCAGATCTTCTGGTACTTAAGGTGCCGGGAAGCGGCCGAAACGGGGAAACGTGTGCGTTTTCCACAGCTTTAATGAGCCTAGGTCATCAAGCGAGCCACATGTTGGCTGCGTGTGATGACCAGATCCAGGCGCCTGTCTGCAGGCTGCCTAAGGTAATGCCTCTGATGGCATATCAGCTACCCTTCAGGCACCAGGTGTGTCTGAAGACTGGCGCATAGAAATGTCTATCATTGAAATGAAATGAAATGAAATCGTTTATTTGCTTAATGTAGGTGTACAGATTAGATGTTCTTTTAGTAGAGAGTCCCTATACATTTTGCCGTGCGGCATGCAATTTTTTTTTTTTTTTAATTTACGGAAACATCAGTTTTTTTTATTAATTATCCACATTTTAAAGCAATAACCGGTCCAAACATAAAGCATATAAAATGGCTTGAAACAGGAATGAAAAATGATTTAGGTTATTAGCGAAACATTGTTTGAATACACAATAACAAACATTATAGACATTTATATAATAATAATCAATCATAACAATGATCACAATAAATGGAAGTTATAAGATTGAGATGAATAATATTAGTAATGACAAAATAATAATCAGATGTCTAACAAAATCTCTTCAAGTATATATGTCAGTTTAATATAAAATGAGCTGTGCTAGAAAAAATAAATCAAATGTCAAATAACCACCGCACTGTGGAGCGCGAAACCGCCCGCAAGCCGTACCTGTGGGGGGTCATTCCGGGGGTATTTCCGGGCGGCAATTGAGCGGCTTTTATTAATTTATCACGAAAGTTTTGTATGGGAGCCATACATGAAACTTATGTTGTTGTAATGTCAATGAACTAAGCTATCAGATTTCAAATGGATTTTTCATGTTTGGATTTGTTATGTATTTGCAAAAATTGTGTAAAGTCAGCGAAAGGGAATATTTTGCACAGTTTTTGTACAGAGGTAGTTAGAAATAAAAAAATAAAAAATAATTTCAATAAGTTTTTTTTTTATTTACATAAGAATACCCTATTTCACATAAATCAATCAATAAATAAACCTCCCCACACATATTTAACGAAAAAAAAATTTTTCAAAATACTTGACCCGACCGCCGTAAAAAAAAATGGTGGATTTTTTGTTTGTTATTGTTTTTGTTTTCGACTTCATTCAAAAAACCGGCGTTAGCACTTCAATTAGTGGCTTTAGTGGCGTTGTTAATTAACCTACTAATGTAAATAACGACAGTTTGATAAGAATACGGCAAAATTAGATGTCGAAAAAGGACTTACGGCAAAACGGTCGTCATGGCTGGAACAATAGAGGACTTTGTTCGTTGAAATACGTATTTCTGCTGGAATTCACGACACATACACAATCACGCTAGTAAAAACACTTCATCACTTATTATTCCATGATATTTTAACACCCACAGCACTAAATTCACCATAAACTCGAAAATATAACCATCGCCGACCGGTCGGAACACCGCGAACGCGCTTTGACAGGTCTGAAGCAAAAAAAAAATCATCAAGTAGCGAGGATCGGTGTTGCTGGTTATTTGCATGCATTTCTACCATCCTTGTCTATTGCCACGCCACGGAAACACGCTCCCGCATGCGGAATCTACCATTCCCCAGAATAATATTGTAGCGCGGGAACACCTGCATTTTTTGCCTCCCCACAGAGGAGGTCCCAATGGATGACCGGCAAAATTTGCCGATCCACAGTGCAGTGGATAAAATTAATATGTCATACCTATTTAAAATTTGTCAAATTAATGTCAAAACAAAAGAATCTACTCTAAAATCAGAATAAATTAATAAATAATAAATGTCAACAAAATAATTACAATGTTAAAGCAAAAGTTTTATCATTTACAAAATCAGTAATAGTGTAGTAACACTTGTCCAATAACATTTTTGTCAACTGTTTTTTAAATACATTGGTGGGTGTTTCTAATAGAGTATTGGGTAGCTTATTATAAATAAGAGGACCCATGGATAAAATATTTTTTCTTAATAGGGCTGTTTTGTGCCCACCTGTATACAGTTGATTTTTATATATAGACCTTATGGGTCCTGCGCGTTTTCTTATATCAGTCAATGAGGTAAATAACTGTTTATTAGTTTTAACGAATAGGGCAATTTCAAGAATATATAGGGATGGTAATGTGAGAATTTTTAGTGACTTAAATACTGGTACACAACTTTCTGTAGACTTCAGACCGGTCATCGATCTAAGGCAACGTTTTTGTGCCCTAAATATTCTTTCCCTTTCACTACAATTACCCCAAAATATGACTCCGTATCTTAACAATGACGCAACTAAGCCATGGTATGCTGTCACTAGTGTTTTTAAACTTTTTTGGAAAGAATGTAAAGTAGATAGGCAGATTTACTTAGTAATTGTTTATACAAACACATTATCTCAAGTAACCAGTGTTTATGTACTAGAGTTACATAAGCGCCACTCAACTATAGGGCTTAGGCAGATGTCTAGGCTATCTGAAAGCACTAGATTGGTAAAAAAACAGTTTTCTTAGTGTTTACTTAAAGGAAATGTGTGTGTATTCACCTTTCTAGGGCGAAGTTCTATTATCCCTGGCTATGTACCGTTATTGTGTATAGTTTCCCGGTCATAGCCCCAGGGTAGGACACCTAGGTTATGTGTCCTGACAGACCAATGTGTGTTAGGTAAATAATACAATTGACGCGTGTATGGATCGTACACGGCCCTACAAACGACCCTGCTTTTTTGAGGGTTTCATGAAGATAATTAAACAATTTAATTATCTTAGTTACTACATAGGATACCTAAACATTTAACACATTACGTCAGTACATAGCCCGCTATCAAATAAGTTCTAGCGTGCGTTTACTATAAATAAAACCTGCTGCCCCCCAGCGGCTCACTTGGAACTAAACTCTCGAGCGAGATGCACGTCTCTAATGATTTTGAATTTAGGTTTTTACTATGATAACGGCAATCAATCTTTTTGTTGATGCTTTTAAACTATTAAGGTTGCTTTATAGCACCCTGTCACCCATCAATAAACCCCAAAATCATTATCTGAGTTCCCCAAAAATGTGAATGAAAATCTAATATCCACGAATCTATAAATATGACCGCGCCATGCGAAATTTGTTTATTTTGTTTAGTAAGCGATGGCGCGTTGAGGCAGGCAGACGTATGTAAACACGTACAGCCTTACTAATAAACGCGGAATAAAGTTATACCAGGTATAACAAAGGTATAACCATACATTTTCATAGGTTTATACTTGGTATAACTTTATTCCGCGTTTATTAGTAAGAGGGGTAATGTATTACATTAGTACATAAGCTATAACGTCCCTATATACGTTATCGTATGCGGCGTGATGCACCGTCGCGAACAGTAGGTGTAGGGTAGGTGAATGTTTGGTGTTTTTATGGCAAAACAAAGTTTCCCGGGTCAGCTAGTAATAAATAAATATACCATCAGAAATAAAAATCCTTTAAGACCATCAGTAAGAAGAATCCTTTAACCAGTAAGATAAGTTTTTGGCAGAGGTTTCGCCCGCGTGTGTATCGGGAACTATCCCACGGGAATATACTACTGGGTTAAAAAGTAATATATGTGCTATTCCAGACTATAATCTATCTCTGCTTCATATTTCATCCAGATTCCTTCAGCTTCACTGGTGTTATTGAGTAACAAACATCCATCCAAACTTAATTATAGTAGAACTAAAGTAAAACTTCAAATTATTTTCCTTCGGCAATAGTTACAGGCTCTGCATCGCCTCAGTCATGATGATGATGTCCATAGATGTGCATAATTTGAATATTAATTTATATATAATAATTAATAATAATATAGTTATTTTTTACATAAAATAAATAAAATATAACTATATAGTAACTTCTTCGACGTTTACAGACTCCGTGTTTACAGATGTCTTGCCGGGTTTGCGACCTATGACGCATCCGTTTAATTATAATATATCAAGTTACTATTTTTGTCTTTAGGCCAGCGCATTGTAGTCGCTGATTCGTATCACTAGTCAGGACGTATTATCCTGTTGCAATATGACGCCATCCAAGTTTGTGTGGTCAAATAAGTGAGTACGCGTACCGATAGCGCAGTTTCTAACACATTTAGGTGCATGTGTACTTTGCATTATACATACGGATTACGGCCTTCGCAGACGAAGATTCTGCCGACACTTTCGGTAGCCATGCAGCTCCAGATCATAATGCTACCTGCTTATTTATCAGTGGACACCACACAATCTGGATGTTATTTCTCACCTGCGCACCACCGCATGAAGGTCGTTGCGCAGTTCCGAATATCTTTGAATGAAAACAGAAACACGTTTCAGGACGAGGACAACGTTCAGTAGCGGTTCTAGGACGGTGCCTCATTGGTCTAGTACTCGCGAGCGCTACTGCTGCTCTTGGGTTCGATTCCAGAGTCGCGCAAAGTGTTGGGTTTTCCTATCTGGAATGTCTCGGAGTCAGGTCTTGTGGCCGGTTGATGGCAACAGGCTCGGCCCCTGTTGCGACTTAAACATAACTGGTGAAATGCGGGTGTACTATGTACTTGTCCGGTTATCGAGTGGTGGATTAGCGAGAGAGATGTACAGAAAATGTGAAGCAGTGCTTACACTACAGTTGAATGTTAGAATTCTCTAGTTTTTTCTCTTCCTATTCGTTGTTTTCATTGACGGAGTCACTGACGTGACGTGCTGCTTCCAGGCCACTCTGTCTTCGGCTCTTCTCAGGACAGTAGGCACCGTGAGTCCTGTAATCGCCTTGATCTGATCTGACCATTTTTCCCGCTACAACCAGCTTCAACTATTCCGGTTGTCTCCGTGCGATATGACCAAAGTAACATTGGAGTGTACGTTACCCCAACAGGAAAGTGGCTCCTGGAGTGATATGAGGGGAACGTATAATTAGAGCGTAATCTGCTGTGACTGTGCGCTTCATAAAAAACTTGTGCGTGTAGTCGTTTTTGAAAAAAACGGGAAAAACGTTTCCTGCTAGGGTAACGTTGTTCCAGCAGGAAAATTCTAAACGAATGATCGGAGTGAGAAATATTGTGCATGGGCAGAGAGCTTATAGTTGTGCAAGAATGTGCGCTGAAAATATAATAAGTGCGTAATCAGGTTTTCGAGATATTGCATTTCCTGCTGGGGTAACGTTTTGCAGAATCGTGTATCTCTGAAACCATTGTATGTGCGCCTGTAGAATAAACCTACACGAGTAGCTCTTGATTTGTGCGTATTTGTGCCGGAATTAGATTTAAGAAAATATTTATAGGTATCAAGAAATCGCACTTTTTTGAAAACTCGAAAAAAAATCACAGCGCCTAAATGAGAAAATTTATAAGCTCGCTGAAAACTGTATTCAGTCCATCTTGACGTGTGTATTAACCATAAAACGCTTCAAAAGTATACATGCTTGCGTTATCGAATAATATTGCTAAAAGTTAAAACGACAGTGTCATAACTTTGACGGCTAAATACGAGAAACCGGCTCAACCCAAGTAGGTAATTGTAAAGCACAAATAAGAACGTTTACTCAAAAATATATAGTGAAAATATGCAGCTTGGAATGTTTCGCATTAAGTAGATTTAAACACAAAACTAAACATATAAACAACGGCTGGTTATCCGATCAAATTCGAATGACTACAAAAAAGCGACGGATTCATACATAACGATGACCTTCTTAACTTAACTCACGAATCGGTTGAAACGTGTTGTGCCTGAGTACACTGAGGTAGAAAAGTATTAAAATAATTAACTTATTATTGGATTACATTTTACTAGCTGTTTCCTTAACTTGGCACTTGATTACGTAAGAACATTAGGAAAGTAGTGCAAGGTAAAAGCTATCTTCTTTATTCCAACTTTCATTAAAATTCATTCAGAATTTTGTGGACACATCCAGACATTTTAATTTGCCTTTATAATATTACAAAAAAAAAGTATTTTAAAGACCAAAAATTTATGGTGGTTGTTTTTAATAAAAAACCGGCCAAGTGCGAGTCGCACTCGCGCACGAAAGGTTCCGTACCATTATCGCAAAAAACGACAAAAAATCACTTTTGTTGTATGGGAGCACCACTTAAATATTTTTATACCATTCCCCCTCTAAAAAGCTTATTTTATACAGTGAAAACAGTGAATAAAAAGCACTTTTACTCACTGTTTTAGTGATTGAATTTAGAACACACCAATATATATTCGACGTCCATCTCAATGCAAAAACAACAACAAATCGATA
This sequence comes from Orthosia incerta, assembly GCA_948252205.1. Taxonomy (NCBI): domain Eukaryota; kingdom Metazoa; phylum Arthropoda; class Insecta; order Lepidoptera; family Noctuidae; genus Orthosia; species Orthosia incerta. Next base: position 1,601,955 of record OX411769.1, read on the forward strand.
CAAACTCCAGAATCACATCAGTAAAGTTGTGTTAATTGTTAAGCAGTGACATTAAATACTTTCTATATATAATAAGGAATGACGGTTTTTTCTTTTCTCTGCAATTTGAATTTCTTGTCAGCGCTCCATGCGGACAGTAGCTGAACTAAAGCCTAGAACTGTTTTATCGACGTCAGTTAAGAGGGGTCTCTATTGGTCCTTTCTCCATACAAAAACATTCCGCTGTTTTCTTCGTGGATAATGCCTCCAGAGCAATGATTTTTTCCCATAAAATCAAGGTCTAATTCATACGTGCCCCTATCATTTCTTTTTTTCGAAAACATAATCACTAAAAGAAATATGACAATCCAAAAACCAGAAAAAAATGCCCGTTTCTATCGCCATGTTCAGACGACTTTCAGACAAAATTGATAAGTTTTTAACAAAAATGAAAATGATACAAGCATAGATATACTTTTCCTCTAAATTTTGATATAAGAATTTTTAAGATCAGGCCAGTTTTGAAGAAGAAAACAGCGGAATACGAAACGCCTTTTGGTCAAGGTTTTTGTAGGTAAAATCAGCCGAAGCTGCAGTTGTCCCTTTCGCACTTTACGGGGGGAGGTTGGAGGTGAGGGAGGGTAAGGCTTACACGTACAATAGGGAAGTGGTAGTTGGCGATATTTTTATCGATACTCTAGTGATATACACCGATGTCGATATTTACACTATACAATGATTTTATTTAATAAATCGTGTAATTGTGAGTATTACTTATTATTGTTGAAGGCACTTGTCGAATTAACTTAGGTATGCATAAGATCTGGAAAATGCACTTGCAAATACACGATCAAAAGTTGTTAAGAAAATTAAGCCAAGATCCAGAATAATGCTCGGTACAGACCAACCGAACGAACTAACAAATGTTGTTGAAAAGAAATCGCTGATTTTTGTTATTATAGATAGGCTCGCTCTTGACCACTATCTCACTTGATGGTAAGCGATGATGTGATCTACGGTGTAGCAAACTTGCCCAGAAGTAACTTCACTCTTGACTTAAAGACCCCGAGGTTGAAGCTATCGGGCAACACAGACGCAAGGCATTCCACTCCTTGCTGTACGCAAAATTAAAGTATTTCCAAAATGTTTAGTGGCTATGGGCGGGATGTCCACCTTGTACCGATGGCGCATCGCCGTACGTCTTGTAGTCCGATGATGAAACGGGCTATATGGAATTAGATCATGCAATTCCATCGGAAAATCCCCGAAATGCAATCGATAAAAAACCGACAAGCTGGCAACTCTGCGACGATGTTCAAAATTCTGGAGCTTTGACTCGACCTCATTGCCGATGAGCCTGCTGACCCGTTTTTTGATCAAATCTAGTGCATCAAGCTGGTATTTGGCAGATCCGTCCCAGAGATGAGAACAGTACTTCATGCAAGATCGAACTTGCGCTTGATACAACTTAAGCACCTGTTCTGGCGTGAAGTACCGTCTCAACTTCTTAGCAGCATGTTGAGGCATTCCTCAATATAATGGTAAAAAATTTAGTATCGATGTTGACATCGACACTCAATTTTTGACCATATCGGCACGGTTACACCACGGAAAGATGGAGCCGGATGAAATTGGTTCTTTTTAGTGAACAAAAGACTAATAAATTTATTTTTTCCAAAGGTTCCCTTCTAGAAATAGTATTTGACCTTTTCCGATGCAATAACTTGCAAAAAAAATGTAACTTTAAAATTGCAATATAAATTTACAAATTTATAATACGAATGGTATATTGCATCTTATTTTTTAAAGTGGCTGCGTACGTGCTCACTGCCCTCTGCGACCAGTCTCCCGATACGTCCATAACAGCGTGAGTCTGGCCGGCCAGCCATCAGTGGAACAGCTATCTCTACCCAACTCCTCTAATGGCTGCACCGGGCATCGTAACCGGATCACGGCTAGGCCACGTGGCGGTATGTCTTTACCCGCTATGTGGTCATAAGCCCTTCGGTCGAAACCTACCATCAGTATGTTACATGATTAGCACCATCCGGGGACCACGTATAGGGCTTCAAAACGCTTATTTTCCTACGGACACGGGTGACCCGGCCCTCAAAATGATGACTCTCATGAACTGAATCGTTCGCTCACCTTACGTCCTGTCTGCTGATTTGCATTCTTATCTGGTCTTACACCCAGTATCATGCAAACTAAATTTTGATTTCTTATCAAGCAGATACTTATAAAAATGTTTTATGAAATTTGGAGAAGTAGGGTTTGTGGATATTTAAATTAAAATATAGAATTTAATTAAATCATAATAATAAAAAAAAACACGCTTATTAATTAAAAACACTTTTTGACAAGGTAGGTAGCTTGTCGAAAAGTGAATGAAAAAATTTAACAAAAAAATTAAAAACAAGCGAAATAATTTTTGTGTTGAATGAGCTCAACTAAAAACCAACCTTTTCAACGAAGTCGGGGGACCTGTAAAAACCGTCCCCCGACTGCAAGGCAGGCCTGTTTTAAGACGACGACTAACGCCAACGACCTTGAGGGAACAAAACGCGCACTCGTTTCACACCCGCGCGACCCAAAATTTAGTAGTTTTTTGTACATTCCTTATTATTCTACGACTTTAAAAAAAAAAGCCTCAGATCAAAATGTAGATAATTAAATTATCTTTGAGATGGTGTCGATTTCATTAAAATACGCCCAGCGGTTTTAGTGTGATTGTCGTGTTTTTGTCCGTTTTAGACATAACTTTACAAATTAATTACACTATGTTATACGAATAAAATTCAAAATTTGCTCAGATCAAATTATTAAGAAAATAGTCTAATATAACATATATTTTTTCCAAAAAATTACAACTGGCCATTTTGACGTGATTCTCATTTTAAAATCAGTTACTCAAGGGAATCGGCGCCTTAAATTATTTTTAATGATTTATTTTTTATATCATACCTCTTTTAGTAATAAAACGAAATTTTTGCAAAAACTAATTATTTTACAAGTTTTCTATGGGATATTGAATAGTACTTACTCTTATATTTATTTAATTTCTTTTGGTATGTTATTAGGGAACGAATGATTATTTAATTCAACTGTTATATATTATTATATATAAACTAAGTAAGCTCTAGACTAGCTAGACGATGATAGAATAGGTTGTATCATTTTTATGTTTTTTGTTGCCCATTAGATTTTTTAAAAAATTTAATAACGTTAAGCTTCTACAGATACCACATAAATTGATACCGGTTAAGCCGTTTAGAAGTTATGGTGGAATAACGAAACTCACAAACATACATGAGCCCTATAAACATAATAGCACTCCGTTTTTGGGCAGTCGTGTAAAAATGTGGCGTATCTATCGTAATTTCAATCCTTTCACTTGCCGGTAAATTTCGTAGTATACGACCATCAATTATTTCTGGCGGAAAGCTTTTAAAAAAAGCAACATTTCTCCAAAATACATCGTCTCTTGAAATTTTTTCGTAAAGTCAAAAGCGGCTCGGAACTCGCGGTGAGGGCGCGTGCACCGGAGTCGATCGGCCGCTGCGGCGCGCTCTTACACACACAAATACACTACTCGTTCACACATTGATAGCTCGCTTGGTCGGGCGCAGCGCGACGGCAATAGTTTCTTCAAATACCTATTTTTCAAATTCTTGTTGACTAGAGTCCGCTCTTAAGGGACATCTAGTGACAAATAGCTGAACTATGAGCGGATCCAAAAACGTCACTGTGAGACGCGCACGCGCGCGTTCGACCTCCGATATGAACTTGGATGATAGTGTTGCAAATTTCACTCTAGATGGCACTGTATGCAGTATGCCAGATTTCTCGGATGATGATCTTGATCTTGATTTAATTACTCAATTAAAGAAACAGATTGAGAAGCTCACAATTAATTTATGTGGTGCAAATGAAGAAATAGACTCATTAAGCCTAGAAAACGCAAACCTAAAAAAGGAAATTGAAAATCTAAGTCGGAAGAACTTGCTGTATAAACAAATAGATAGTCCATCTAAATCTCAAACACCTAAAAAAGTGCTGAGAAAACACTCAAAACAAGCGGGGTGTAAAAATAAAGAAACGCAAACTGATTCGGACATAACAGTGACTAAAAGAGAAGATAGACTGAAAACTATTAGTACACATTCCAGTCCACAGATGGCACCGCAAGCTGCGAATGTGCAAGGGAAAAAGCAGAATACACAAACAATCAGCAATAAATTGAAAAATAAACTATGTATTGTTAGTACTAATAAAACTAACAAGAATATATTAAGCTTAGCAGAAGATTATTTTCAGGACAGATATCAAATATGTCATTATCTTACACCGGGCGCAAGTATTATGCATCTTTTATGTGATATACAGTCAAAACTCAGAGATTACACTAAGAATGATTTCTGTATAATTATGATTGGCGAGGAAGATTTTAAAGTTACAAAATGTTATGTTGATATAATAACTTACATGAAAAATACATTGCTTGATATAAAAAACACAAACATAATTATTACATTGCCAACTTTCAAATTTAATAATAACTTCAATATTTTATATAATTCAAGACTAGAAATGTTCAACAACATGCTATATATGGACAATGTTTCACATGAATACTCATATATCTTGGACTCTAATTTGAACCTAAGCTATCACCATTCTACGTATACAAGAACGGGAGCTTTAAAAGACTACGCCGTCAAAACTATCTTTGAGGACTTGTACAACCTCCAACTGGAAATTTTAGAAGAAATTACGCTTAATACAATAAATGAGCCAAAGGAATTGTTTTTTCTCTAATGAATATATTAACATTCTACACCAAAACATTGCAGGTTTGTTAAATAAATCAAATGCACTTGCGGTATGCTTAAATGAATTTTGTGATAGAAATATAAATGTGGATGTAGTATGTATTACCGAGCATTTCATCATGAAGGGTTTCGAAAACCAACTATGCATACCAAACTACAGTTTGGCTGCATGTTATAGTAGACAAGATAAAAAGAGAGGGGGAGCATGCATTATTATTAATAATTGTCACCTATGGAAAGAAATACCTCAAATAGCAAGATTGTCATCACCAGGGGTTTTTGAGTGTTGTGGTGTTGAGCTGATTAATTATAAATTGATAGTCATATGTCTCTATAGAGTACCAAATGCTAAGAATATAACTGAATGTTTTAATAAACTTGAATTGTTACTCAAAGATTTATCTAACCGATTTAATAAGAATATTGTTATTGCAGGCGATTTTAATATCGATATTTTAAAGCCTAATAGAAATACAGTTGCACTGGAATATAATTATGTTACTAAATTACAACTTAAAATTTGCTCTTAAACAACCGACTCGAATGGCTAGCGGGACTTGTATAGATAATTTTGCGCATAATTTTAAAAAGAATTGTAAAACGGACGTGTTGGAGTTTGCATTGTCAGACCATACAGCACAGCTGCTTCAATGTCCAGTACCCACTGTATGTAGAATAAAATACTGGCATATAACTAGAAGGGATTATTGCAACGAAAACATAGTGAAATTTAAAGACTGTATAAACAGTCTCAAATTTTCGGAGATTTATCTCACTGAGGATCCTAATTTGGCGTACAATGAATTTATCAGCACGTTTAAATTGTTCTACGATTTATGCTTCCCGTTCAAGGAAATCAAAATCAACACATTTGATAAACCTAAATGGCTATCAAATGGCGTTAAATTGTGCAGTAAGAAAAAAAGAAAACTCTTATGGCAATTTAGATTGAATCCTAACCAAGTAAATAAAAATAAATTTTCTACTTATTCTAAACTGTATAATAAAATTATTAATCTTACTCAGAAATCACAGAATAATTACAAAATACAACAATCAAAAAATAAATCGAAGACTACTTGGCAAATAATTAATCAGTCAAAAAGCAGTGTCCCTAAACAGCAAATTGAAAAAATAAGACTTGGTAATCGAACTATTTACAAACCTTTGGATATCGCTAATGCTTTTAATGACTTTTTTGTTGACAAAATTTGTCCAAAATTAGATGCTGAATATATTCCAAAAGCATCCATTACATCAAGAAGTCCTAAATCAATGTTTATGGCACCTAGCACACCACACGACATACATGAAATACTAATGTCGTTGAAAAACACTGGTAGTGTAGGTTTTGATGGGATCGCCACTAAGATATTAAAATCAGTGTCAATTGAGATATGCAGCCATCTAAGTCATTTAATCAATCTTAGTATAAGTACCGGTATTTATCCAGAAGCATTAAAAATATCGATAATTAAACCTTTATTTAAGAAAGAAGATAAGGAATTGATGGAATATTATAGACCTATTTCACTCATACCAGTCATCTCAAAGGTATTTGAAAAGTACATCTACAATCAGTTGAATAGCTTCATTGAAAAGAATAATATATTATGTGAAGAACAAAAAGGATTTAGGCAGCATAGAACCATCAATATGGCAATATATGATTTTTTGTTGCCGATAATTGGAAGTGTGGATAAACGATCCCCCATATGTGCCATATTTTGTGATATGACGCAGGCTTTTGATTACGTCCATTATAATACACTGTTAAATAAATTAGAAGCCTACGGCATAAGAGGTAACGTGCTCGAACTTTTGAAATCTTATTTGGAAAACAGAACACAGATAACCGAGATAAGTCGCATTAATGTAATGAGTAAACATGAAGAGATATCGCGATCACGAGAACGTAAAATTAAATTCGGTGTTCCACAGGGAAGCGTTGTAGGCCCGTTTGGATTTATATTATATGTTAATGATATGCCCACGTGCATTGAACATCCTTTAACTATGTTTGCTGATGATAGCACCATTACAATCCCTTGCAAAAACGTAAATACATATGAAACTGACATAAATAATTCTCTTGACAATTTAATTGAATGGCTAGATAAAAATAATTTGAATATAAATTTAAGTAAGACTAAGATAATGCACTTTAGACAGCGTATGCCGGGTGTGCCTAACCTTCACATACATTACAAAACTGACGATATTGATGAAGTAACTGATACCAAATTTCTGGGATTACAAATAGACTGCAGTTTAAATTGGAAAGCACATATAGGCGTATTGTGTAAAAGGTTGAGTTCGTCGGCGTATGCTTTATATAGGTTATCATCCATAGTCGATACCAAAGCACTTCTTGCGGCTTACTACGGTATAGCTGAATCTCACTTGCGCTACGGTGTCATTTTCTGGGCACACTCCACCGATAAAGAGACAGCATTTAAGGCTCAAAAAAGATGTCTCCGGTCAATGTTCAAACTAAAAACCACCGACAGTTGCAAACCATATTTTAAACAGTACAACATTTTGACACTTCCCTCTATTTATATTCTCGAAGTAGCTGTGTTTGTAAAGAACAATCCAAGTCGTTTTGAACGTTTGGCAGATGTATTTCCAAGAAATAGGCGAGATAATACAAAATTAAATCAGGTATCGTGTCAAACAACTTTGATGCGCAAAAGTATTTATTACATGGCCCCAATTATTTATAATAAATTGCCAAGTGCTTGGAAAGGTTTGAAAACGGTGCAATTCAAGAGTAGACTTCGTAAATTATTAATAGATAAAACGTACTACAGTATAACAGAGTTTTTAACGGACAAAACTTTTTTCTGAGTACCTATATAATGTTTAAGTAATTAATTATTGTTTTACTTTAGGAATGTTACATATTATTTATGACCTGTAATTTTAATCCTTGTTTGTTTATTTTTGTTCGGATTTTTATTCTTAAATGATTATGCTGTTAATGCCAATTTAAATTTTTTGACCACTTTATTTAATGTATATTGTTATAATTAAGTTAATGCTTTAATGACAATATGAATTTTAATAATTTTATTTGTTGAATGTAATAATTAATTTAATATTTTTATGAGAATTTAATGTTTAACGATTTTATTTAATGAAAATGTTTGCATGCCGAATGGTGAAATATGGCAGAACTCTGATTTATACCTACTATATCTACTTATGTATTACCCATATTTGCAAATAAATCCTATTCTATTCTATTCTATTCTATTCTCCTTGTGCAAAGAATATTCGACATTCAAACTTCGTCATCGATTTAATTTTCAGTTTGTTAATATTTAGTATTTCAATAATGATTTTCATGATTTTGATTTTAGTCTGGGATGTTTAGTGAATACATATTTGGATTGTAATTCTAATATTAATTGCATTGGTGTTTAATTAATTATAATTATGTAACGTAACGGAGGTAGTCACTAGCCCCTGAAACACAGATGCTGTTACCTAGCTCAGCTTCAATTAACAAAAAATGTAAAACTCTGAGTTTTAAATATTTTTGTAAATTTTGAAGGTAATAAAACATTTATTTATTATTACTCATTGTGCTTTTCGCTTAAATCTTTCTTTTTCTCGTAGTCATGGTATAAAATTATGCAACTCTTGAATAACACGGATTTATATCGAGGGCCATGAATCACTCGCGTCGCTCAGGATTCTAAGACTTGAATCACTCGCTATGCTCGTGATTCAATCATAATGAATCACTCCCTGCGGTCGTGATTCAGTTGATAGAATACTTAACTTGTTCGTGATTCATCTATGGCCCTCGCTTTAAAACCGTCCTTTATTCACTAGTTGCATAATAGACTATTTTTTTATTGTTTTTAGTATTTGTTGTTATAGCGGCAACAGAATTCATCATCTGGGTAAATGTTTACTGTCTAACTATCACGGTTCATGAGAGCCTGGTGACAGACGGAGAGACAGACAGACAGACGGATCGCGGAGTCTTAGTAATAGGGTCCCGTTTTTACCCTTTGGGTACGGAACCCTAAAAATTGTTTGAGATAATTAATTTGAGATTAATGGGTTTGTAATTTGATCCGTGATTTGATGCCATAATTACTTTAAGAAACATAATTTAGAGAAGAAAAATAATAATTTCTACATCAACTAGCTCTTTCATTTGTTATGGTCACAAGGTGCATTTAATTGTATTTTTTAATTATCCCCCAAAATTAGGTCAAATCACCAAACGTTTGAACGCGACTGTACGGACAACAGCTTAGGTTTAATACGTCCAATTAAGAAGGTCATCTATATGTATGAATCCGTCGCTTTTTCGTAGTCATTATAATTTGGTTGGAAAACCAGCCTTTGTTTACATGTTTAGTTTTGTGTTTAAATCTACTTAATGCGAAACATTCCAAGCTGAATATTTTCACTATATATTTTTGAGTAAACGTTCTTATTTGTGCTTTACAATTACCTACTTGGGTTGAGCCGGTTTCTCGTATTTTGCCGTCAAAGTTATGACACCGTCGTTTTGACTTTTAGCGATATTATTCGATAACGCAAGCATGTATACTTTTGAATCTTTTTATGGTTAATACAAGCTTCAAGATGGACTGAATACAGTTTTGAGCGAGCTTATAAGTTTTCTCATTTAGGCGCTGTGTTTTTTTTTTCGGGTTTTCAAAAAAGTGCGATTTCTTGAAAACTATAAATATTTTCTTAAATCTAATTCCGGCACAAATACGCACAAATCAAGAGCTACTCGTGTATGTTTATTCTACAGGCGCACATACAATGGTTTCAGAGATACACGATTCTGCAAAACGTTACCCCAGCAGGAAATGCAATATCTCTAAAACCTGATTACGCACTTATTATATTTTCTGCGCACATTCTTGCACAACTATAAGCTCCCTGCCCATGCACAATATTTCTCACTCCGATCATTCGTTTAGAATTTTCCTGTTGGAAGAACGTTACCCTAGCAGGAATGGGGTTTTCCGTTTTTTTCAAAAACGACGACACGCACAAGTTTTTTATGTAGCGCACATTCACAGCAGATTACGCTCTAATTATACGTTCCACTCATATCACTCCAGGAGCCACTTTCCTGTTGGGGTAACGTACACAACATTGGACTCTTAAGTAGCAGATCGAGGAGAATTTGGTTGCTAGTCACATAGTAAATGAAGATGTCTGATTGTTTGCAGGTTCAGGTCGTCAGCCAGACATTTAGAAGTTTGAAGCTGCCGAGTGCTCCCGTGTCTGCGAGTGCCGCCTGCCCCTGTGTTGATATTCTACTTTGAAGACAGTGTTAAGTAAAGTAGTTTATAGTCAATATGAGTGCTGCAACGTACAAAAAAAGTGAAGGAACGTCGGGGATTCGCGGGCAGCTGTACGAGACCAAGCTGCTCAGCTTGATATTCTACAGAGCGAAGCTTGATGACAGTATCGAAGAGTTTCAGCTAGCTTCCAATATCGCTGAGATAGGGGCATTCGATGATATTTGCTTCAAGGTTAAAGTGAAGGGCTTTCCGAAACCTCTGATTGTGTTCATACAGGCCAAACATAAAGACGACAGCGAACAGACTCTCGATATCAATATGATGAAATATTTTCGCAGTTATTTGAAAATTAGAGAGAGATTAGAATCGGATTTTAAAGACGACCTATTTCAAGGTAAATTTCAAGAAACAGAAAGTTTCTTCGTTATATACACGTCCGGCAAAGATATATTCAACAATGACCCGGTTGAAAGTGATTTTGCCTCAAAACTGAACGAGCTTATTGGTACCGAGGGAACAGCCAAGCAACCCTGTAAACATAATGCGGATAAAATAAAGTGCCTGTGCCAAACATTTATGGAAGACCAAACTATCTCATTAGCCAAACAGCTAGCCACTTTTGTAAGTGGTGAAAGAAATGTTCAAATGATGCTATCTGATGAGCTGATACTAACCTATCATGTCGTTCTAGCGCTAAAAGTTGTCGACATTTCAGCAATTGAACAAGATGGACACCGAATCGCTACCTTTCGACAAGACTTCTTCGATACCAAAGATCGATACCTCATACTATTCAAAGATACGTTTTACAAAGAAATTCTTGAAAGACGAAAGATAGAAACCGCTGATGTAAACAATCTACTCTCTGAATTCATAGCCGAGCCCACTGACGTTACAAAATTAAGCAAACTGATAGGGACCGTTCTAACATACAACAATGGCCAGCTAGAAATTGTAAAAACATATACTCAACACTTCAATCACGAAGACATTAATTCACAATTACATCAAGTGGACGTTTCTCGATTGACTGTCAATAAAGCTTTAGATCTGGCTGCAAGAGAAATATTATCAAAGGGTCTGAAAGTCCCGGCTGCGTTTGGTAACAAAGACCTGATGTTAAGCGGCAGTGATACAAAGAAATCGCGAAGAATAAAATATTTAACTTCAAAAATCATTGAATTGCTGGCCAAGTCTAAAGGAAATAACATAGTTACTATAGATAACTCTTTAGACAGTGGATTCTTGCAGCTCAATGGAGGTATAGCTGGAGCCATCGGAAATTTATTTGTGCTTGACGATAACACCAAACTGATGAAGATTACAGATAACTGGGCATTACTTGGAGATCATGCACAAAAGCTGTATAAAAAGTTAACTGACGAAATTAACAATTTGCATGAAATTCGATTTTGTTTCAGTGTAAACAAGTTCCCAAAACTTTTTTTCGACTGCAGTGAGTATGAAGAGACTCTAGCGAGAGATTTCTTAAGCAAACTGCTATTCTATAGCAAACAAGCCGATGAGAACCGCGTAGAGGAAATATTAAAAGACAAAATAGAAGAGTACCACCTTGATCACTCGAACTACTTTACAGCTAAAACGGATGCAATGTTTCTTAAGTATCACGACGAAATACAGAAATGGTGGATGCAGCCAGGACGGGCACCGTATCTTACAAAAGACAGCGATATATTTGAGAATGCAGTAAATCATATTATAAAAAACCCATTGTTGAGCTCAATAAACATAATATGTATGAGCAAAATAAAACATTTGATTGATTACACATTTACTAAAGACGTGGTGAGTTCCTGGAACTTGCAGGATCACTCGAGTACTGTCATCATTACCGAAAGCAGCGTAATCACTGTTGTTAAACTACTCCAGTATTTCAAGAATACGAATAAAGACCACGTTGTGTTAGATCTAGAATATATTGTAAATCTACCAACGAAAGATCGTAACGTATTAGGCACAGAGTTGAAGAATACAAATGGAGAAAAAATTATTGTTTTTGTTTGCGACAAATTACAAAATTCCAGAAACGAAATCAAAACATTAGAAAATATCGCAAAAATTATTCCAACAAAAAAAACGATTATTATTACAAGTTCCGTGTCAGTTGAAACATTACAGAATTATTTCCCAAGAGCAGATAGTCCTGTACATGATGAAAATAATCTGATTGACATGAGTGAAGAGTCACAGAAGAGTATCTTGGAGACTACTAGAGTGATATTTCAAGGCGTAGAAGTAAGATTAGGTTTGATAGTCGATGATATATCAATAGCATTTGTGAAAGGGGACATTCTAAACAAAGTAATCAGTAAGGACACAATTCAACTCGGTAAACTAATTGTCTCAACAGATTATGATGAAAAAAAGGAATTTTATGTTGACAGAATGGTTCATAAGACCGACGAACCTACACTCTCACCAAAAACTCTGTACGATTTAGAAGATGACGTTGTACTTGTAACAGCAGAACCCGGGATGGGCAAGTCAACTCTACTTACTCATTTATCGCTTAAAACTAAAAAAGACTTCCCAGAAGTATGGATTGTAAGAGTAAACTTATTAGAATACTCGAAAGAACTTAGCAAGTGGAAGGAAGATAAAACAACCATCGACTTAGTAGAGACTTTAAAGTTCATGTGTCAAGTTATACTCCGCATGAAACTTGGCAAACAAAATGATGTGGCTATTTCGTTGGAGGAACAAAATAGTTCTGTGCATCTCAAGGATTGTACAGGCGATCAGTTGAGTGAGTTCGAGTTGAAGTTGTTTCTACACTTTTTTAATGTTGGCAAGATGGTATTCCTTTTTGATGGTTTCGATGAAATCACTCCGCATTACATAAATGAGGCTATAAAATGTATAGAAGTTATCAATAACCATCCTAAAGAGCATAAAATATGGGTCACAAGCAGGTCGTATACTGAAATTGAAACTATTTTACAGCGAGCTTTTGGTGATGCTTATAAAATAAAACACTTTTCTCGTGAGATAAAGAAAGAATATTTAAATAAAATTTGGAAGTCCAATTTGAATCTGAAGGAACTTGATAGGGCGCAAAAGGAAAATGTACATGGCTTCCTGACGTTTATGAATACAAGTCACCTCCGCAGCCCAAAAGAGCTTCATGATGTTTACGTCAGCGCATGCTGCTTTTTGATAAAAAATGTTGATCCAAGTTATGGTGATACTTGCTACACCTACCTTCTACGTCACCTAGAGAAAGAAAGAGAAATATTTCTAAAGTATTATGTTAACGGATATACAAATGATAACAATCCTTTATATTTATTTTTGATGGCACAGTACTTCATAACCCGTATAAAAGACTATAGAAACATTAGTAACTATTGGAAAGAAGACGTTAACATATTTACTTTTTACGAACAATACTTAGAAACGAAACTGAAAAAAATACGGTTTGAAGATAAAAACAGAATGGACATTTATAATCCTGATGTTATGATTGCTTACGACAAAGAACTTGCAGATTGTAAAGCAAATCATAAAAAATTGGCCGCTTATGCTATTTTCAATCAACACATTGACAAATTGTTTATTGAGAAAGACTTGCGAGATATCAAGGATACGATAAAATGTATAGAAAAGGGAGGCGAGAAAACTGGTCTGATATGTAGTGTATCAAACGAAATCCCAATGTTTATACACATGACAGTCGCTGAATTCTTTGCAGTGGAATATGTTTGTGATTTATTAAAAAATGCAAATGAAATCGGAAATCAAATTGTCTGTATTAAATTCATATTTGATGTGATTTTTTCTGGAATTAACTTTGTGAATGTTCGCAGTATTTTACATAAAAAAGTAACAATTGACAAATCGCTGATGGGCGTTATTGAAAATAATAAAGAAGTAATATATAGTTTGTTAATAGAGCAAGGCAAACTCATTTGTGAGAGAGAGCTCAAAGTCAATTGGGCGCCATTCGTAGCTTTAGATGAATATCTCACTATCTTCATTTCTTTGTTTACGTCAATTTTTAAGGAACATATAAACGGAAGCAATTTAGAACAATTTCTAAAAATTTTTGTTGATACTAAAATACGTACAAACCCCCGTTTCCATTACGATAACAAATTAGTTTTTTGTGTCATCGATAAAGTCAGGAAACACGATTGTCTTAGATTAACTCATTTTCTGCTGAAAATACACACGTGTGGGTTTCATTCAAGTAGAAACGGCGTGAAAATGTACTGTCAATTTTGTAGAATTCTACTATGGCAAGTCGGCAGAACAGCTGCGGGCAGGTCGTGGCTCTTCTATGGGTCATATATGCAAGCAAAACGTTAAATTTTCTAAAAACGTACACAAAATTAGCAGTTCAAGCGCTCAAGCCGCCTGGTGCCGCCGATGAGGGTGAGAGAGCGTGAGCAATTCTAGAAATCGTTAATGGTACTGAATTCAGTCCTAAAGCCGTCACATATCATACTGACGAATTAATTGTTCGTGTCATCGATATAGTTAGGGAATTGGTTATCACTAAATTAAGTTGTATCTTTTCTGATTAGGATGTAATGTGGAAATACAACCGCTAAACCACGAAGCTGGTAATCATTTGGTCCGTGGAGTCCGAGTGCTCACGCTTTTTAAAAGATCTATCTAAACGCCTAGTTAACACTTCGCCAGACCCAAGGGCTGGCTTTTACCTTGGCAATGCTGCCAGTCTTTTTGGCACAGTACCAGTAAACAAAGATGGGTAGGTGTTTTTTGACGCCATATTTAAGAAAAGTATATTTTTGGGCTTACTTACTAGTTTTTTGTTCAGGTGAATATGATTGTAGTTATAGTTAATTAAGTGTTTTATACACTGTGTATTTATTTATCTTTTTTAACCGACTTACCAAAAAGGAGGAGGTTCTATGTTCGACTTTATGTATGTTTTTTTTATGTATGTTCACCGATATCTCCGTCAATTGTGGACCGATTTGTCTATATCACAAAGATTTGGTACCTACGGAAGACACCGACTTCCAAAAATAAAGTTATTTTTCACTTTGCAGTTTTTTAGTTGGAAGTCGGTAGTATTTTTTTTGCAAAAGTTTTTTTATTGTAAATAAATGTCTTCTTAAACTGAATAAAAAAGTTTATTATTTCGTCCTTGATTCAGTGAGATACCTAGCGGGAAAATGACAGTGTGTTTCCCTATTATTGTAATTGATGCTAAATAATGTGTGTCTTGGAGTTAACAGCTAATATTCATTTCTACGATTTTTGAAGACCATTAGCAGTTATAGTACATTACTGCAGCGGCCAGCAAAATAGGCATTGATGGACGAATGTGTAAATGTGGGCCGAAGCGACACCGAGGCACACTTAAGTAAGTCCATCAATGCGTTGTGGCCAAGGCTAGAACCGCGCCGCATCTTACGTACTTTGTGTTAATTACTTTTGTCAAATACAATTAATTTTCAAAATCAATGACGAACAACAATTTTGCCCCCGTTAAAGTATTCATTTGTTTTCTTCAATAGACAGCTTTCTATATGCATGCCAGTTCTAAATTTAAATAAAACCTTTGATAAGTTACCTCCTTGCATGCCATGTTTCGGCGTAAAAGGTCGTTCCATTTTTAAATTACACGACAGTTATGAGATTACTATTCTATGTAATTTATTTGGCCGCTAAACCACGACAGATATGGATTTTCATACAACTTTTGCCTTCCGCTGCTCGCATGTGTGTGGCCAGTACAGCAAATTCGATTTATATCGAAGAAGGTTGTCAAAATAATGCTCAAATTTCTATGCATGTTTGAGAAAAAGCAAATAAATGTATACAATTTAATCTTCTTACTAAAAAAACTAATTCAGCTTGCAGTAAACATGTGAAGCAAAGCAATATTTATTTCGTCACCAGAAAGGCAAAAGTACTAAAGCGCCATTTTAGCTAAAATGAGTTTTATATTTGGTTGGATAAGTTTTTTTTTCTCTACACATTAGTCTTGGACTCGTGGTAATTTGAGCATTATTTAAGAATTTAGTGGCGCTTTAGCATTGACATTTTTCTTTTTTCTCGCTATGTCTCTTTTACTTAATAATAATAATAATAAAAAAATAGAGGGCGCCACAGTGCTACTGTTTACATCAGCTCCGTACATTTCGGCGAAAAATAAATATAATTAGTTGTGAGAAGTAGCTATAACTTTTGATAACGTGTAAAAGTGCCCATAAATCACCAGGACAAAGTGAAGTCCACGCATATAAGTGAAAGACCTAGTGTTAAACACGAAAAATAAAGTGCAATATCGTAACGGACAAAAAACAATAAACATTTGCGACGGTTGTCAAGAACTGTGAATAAGTAGAAAAGTGAATCAGAGCCACTACAAAGACATTTTGTTAAATGAGTGCGGGACTGAAAAAACAAGTGCACATCACAACAATATTTTTAGGTTAACTTCTGGAAGGATCGCTATCAATATAGTCTTACTTTACTGCACTGCTAGCGACATCTATTGGCGAGTGGAAAAAACCGCGCAACTAGCTCAATATCGAACGAGTTTCTCTACTCGCCGCAAGAGGGAGCTTACCACAATTCTCATCTATACATACTGAATATCAATAAATTATGTAAACATGGACGAGATAAAAAATATTTTAAAAGCAATGCAAGAAGAAATAAGGCAACAGAAAACCGATATGAGGGATATGAAGGAGGATATTAAAAACACAATAAACAACAATATTAACGAGAAATTTAAAAACTTAGAAAGCAGAAATGAGATTATAGAGCAAAAGCTGGAAGCACAGACAGTAAAAATAAATAATCTAGAAAGAACTTTAAGGCAAAAAAATCTACTTTTATTCGGAGTCGCTGAAAACGAAAGAAGTTATTGGGATCTAGAGAAAGAAGTCTTAGACATATTGAATAGCATAACTAACATTAAATGCGACAGCAACAGTATTGAGTACGTAAGAAGGCTTGGAAAAAAGGGTGAAAAGTAAGGCCTATTGTTGTAACATTTACAACAATGGGGCTTAAAATAAAAATACTAAAGAACAAGAAAAAGTTCGAACAATCAACGCCCTACTACATCAAAGAAGATTTCCCCCCTGAAATACTCAGCAAACGTAAGGAACTCCAAAAAGTAGTCAACAAAGAAAGAGAACAGGGTCGACTGGCGATAATAAAATATGATAAAATTGTTATCCTCAAGAATAGAAACCAACAAGCTGAAAAACAAACTTTAGATAACAAGAAAAGAGCTCTATCAGAGTCACCAGAAACGATGACACCGAAATCCAAAAACATAAAGGAAAAGCAACCAGCAAAAATAAACAGAAACAATAATATGGATAATTACTTATTAAAAAAACCAATTTTGCAATTTAACTCAGAACAAACCACTGTAAACCCTCAAGATCTAAGAAATAAACAATAGCAACCAAAACAGGCCCCTCTTCATCTCCCAACACGGCCAGTCACCGCGGGAGAATACGACTGCAACCCTCCAACTAACCAGCAACTCTACATCTGCATATACAATGTTAAATCATTGTTATCACCCCGCAAAGAATGATACTATTGAAACATTCATTGTCAAATAAAAAATACGATATTTTAGGATTGTCAGAAGTTAGAAGAAAAGGAAATGAAATTATAGAGGACGAAAATCATATTTTCTGCTATACAGGAGAGACCCAAGGACAACATGGTGTAGGAAGTCATTATTACTTGCCGCAAATTGTAACGAATGCGCCGCTTAGTAAATTTGCCTTACTTAAAAATTTATGGACTTAATGCTTTAGTACTTTTTCCTTCGAGATTTATAAATAAAAAATCTTTTTAGTAACTTTGCTATAATTATCTACTTTTTATGTGAGTATTAAGCGTATTTTTTTTTTATTTATGTGGTGAAAAAGTGTTTTAGTTACAAATATTTTACTCCACAAAATTATAGTTGCACGTTAAGTATATCAGCACAAATATCAGTAATCTTTTTTTTGAGATGGGTTTGCTCTTGACTCTAGTTTAGGTCAGAGGTGACAGAGACAGAGTCGATGGTAGAACGGGGCAGGTGGGAAGATGTCGTGGAGTCCTTGAGCACACTCATCGAAGTACAGTCTGTAGAAGACCGACAAGCAGGCAACCTTGCGGCGATGAGCCAAGCTGTGAAGCTTGACTTCTACCAGCTCAATATCGCCAATGAGCCTCTTAGCTCTGCGTTCCACCGAGTCAAACGCGGCAAGTTGATACATAGCTGATCCATCCCAAAGGTGGCTGCAATACTCCATGCAGGAACGGACTTGCGCTTTGTATAGCGTTAAAAGCTGTCCAGGCGTAAAGTATCGCTTCACGCTATTTAGAATGCCCAGTTGTTTGGCCGCAATTTGGGCTTTGTACTCAATGGAGGCGCCGAAGTTGAGACTGGATGTCATCTCCATGCCCAGGAGCTCGAGCCGATCAGTCACAGGAACAGACGCAACCCGAAAAGTAGGTGTTTGATCAAAACGACTGTGTTTTGTTGGCGTTATAGGAGACCAGCAGCCTAATTGCGTAAGTGAATTCTGCAAAGCAAACAAGTTGATTCTTTCCCAAAAACGACTTTAGGTATTAATATGCAATACGAAAAGTCGTTTTTGGGAAGGAATCGATTCTTTCCCAAAATCGAATTCAGTTACGCAATTAGGCTGCAGGTTGTCATCACACCAGTCCCTGTCTCCCAGACAAGGCTTAAGGGTTCACTAGTCGACGGCACGAACTATTTTGTGCGCGGGGTTAAAATGTATTTTTTATCAACCGACAACACGTGCGGAAGAGATAGATGCTGTGATGAGCAGTAGGAAGCTAGTTCGCATACGAATACACACTTTTGCAAATTTGTAGCGAAATGGATAATGATTTAGGACGAAACCGAGCGCGCGAAATTTTATAAACAGACCTTTGGCAGTCTAGATATCATGAACAAACGACTAAATCTATCTGTTCAAAATGAAATTATATGCATTGTTGAACTACTAATCTATCCCTGTATGGAGGCCGTTTTGCAATTTTCCGTCTTCTTAAGGTATTTATTGCCGCCCAAAAATGCGTTAAAATTAGTGTCGAAATGTGGAACTTTCGACGCTCATAACTTTCAAATATATTCTCTTTTTACTTTTTCGCTTCCATACAGGGCTAGATAATGATGAGACAAATTGATATCACTTTTTATTTTGAACGTACATCATCAAACATTGGAATAATCCCTAGACTACGTTTGTATGGAAAAAAAATCGACTATAGTGTACCCTTAAGGTCAAATCTGTCCGCTCCACCATAGCCTCTCTCAAGGAACGAACTTCGTCCACGCTGGTTTTTGTGCTGGACAAGTATCTCTCTGAAACAGTACTGTCATCTGCGTACCCAACAATACCAGGCTAGAGTAGGTCATTGATGTGCAGCAGGAAAAGAGTTGCAGAGAGAACAGACCCCTGGGGAACTCAATAGCCAAAAGGTCGAAGGAACAGCCGTCAATGACTACTCGGATCGACCACTCAAAGCAAAAAGTTTGTATTTCAACCTATCCTAACATAGACCGATCATGTGCAGTATCCAGTCCGCCGTCCACCCAGCGGCTTTGCCCTTCAAACGCCGCTTTAACTGTCTGAAAAGTAATTGGAAACAATTTTCGAAGACCGCAGATAACGAGCTGCTTAACATCCCGCCTACCTCACTAAAATACGACGCGACGTACGACGTAAGCGTAGTCGCACGGAAATATATCCCCCGAGGGTGTCGCACATCGTACATCCCCGACATATCCCAGGAATCTGGCAATCTGCTAAAGACGTACGAGCAACTGTTCAACATTGACCCCTTCTCAGCAGAAACCGTTGAAACTGGTGAAAAACTGCTGTCACTTATAAGCTAACAACGCCAGAAAAAATGGATGGATAGGGTAACTGGTATTCCCATGAAACATAACAGCAAAAAGGCATGGACCACTATCCGCAAACATATCAGCGAACCACCACTACCTCATAAATAAAATAAAATAATGTTATCACGGTATTGCTCAACCCCTAATAACACAACACATACAATTAAAACAAAGAGAAAAGTGATAAAGGAAAACAGAGAGGATAGTGAAAAAGTTTTACTCACAGTCCTGTCGTTACTCCCATCTCCTCCTTGTGACCACTATCAAATACTGCTCCAGCCGTTGTGCCTGGTACCTATTAATAGATTTGTTTGTTCGGGGATCTCTGTTGAACTGTTGAAACAGACGTCCAGCTGCGCTTGTAGAGTTGTATACTTCGCAAACTGACTACAGAGATCCTACCGGCTGCGCCAATTAAGTGATTGACACTTGAGTAGTTTAAAAATAAACTTTATTTAGACGAACAGCGTTACAGTAATTAAGATAGTAATGTCTATTCTAATAAGGAGACATGTATTTATATTTAATTATTGCTAAGTTAACAATATTCTTATACTCTACTTATTTGCTACTTTAAGGTGGAGGGGGATTTGCTGATAAAGCAAATAGTGTTGGGGTCGTCACACTTAACTCGTGCTTAACAATTTGTCACATTAATTCTGCGATAATTTAGAGATGAGAAACTCAGCCCAAATAGCTCGGCTATTATCTTATACAATAAACTCAGACATAAGTAGTATGTCGAACTATCCAATTATTATTGATATTAGTAATAGTACTAATTTAAAGGTGGTCAATACACTAAAATTCCTCCCCACATTCTAGTACTGAATGAGACGAAATTTAAAACTTGTATAAAACGCACACTAACAGGCAAGCATATTATAAGTTGGGGGATTACATTACATAGACCTGCTCCACAACCACTAGGACGCAAAAACAAGTGATATGCAGAACATTATTGTTTTGAAGTATTGTTGGACCTGCTGAAGACTACTGTATGAATATATTTGTATTGTATAAACTCAATTTCTTTTAGTATTATATAACTGCAGAGCACATAATATGTGAGTACTATGTACCCAACTGTAAATCTACCATTTGCTGTACCTATGTGTCGTTCGTTGACTAGTGTGTGCCTGGCAGTTGAGTGTGTCATGCTCTCTCAAATGTCTATCTGATGGTGGTGTGTTGGATCATTCGGTTCCCTTAATGATGGTTGAGCTGGGTGGTGCCATCATGTTTGTGAACGGGCGCCGTCAGTTGGGATTGGTCATAACTTAACTGCTTCGGATGTTAATGTTTTTGTAGTACTTATTATTATAACTGCACAGTACATGTGTGAGTACTTTTAATACTTTACACCTGTACGTAGTATAGTGTGTAGTGCTATTCTGGCTGCATAGCCCTCACATGTATGTATTTATGTAAATATTGTAAAAAACATTTTTTTTAAAAAGAGTAAGTATGGAGTTTCTTGTGCGTTTTTTACATAACAAGCTACGTTCCGAATGCACGATAGAATCAATTTTTATTCCTTGTAAATTTTAATTGAGACATTAAAAAGTGACACGTCTTTAATAAAGTATTTTGTACACTGTGTATATTTTCATATTTGTAAATAAATGTTTTCTTCATAAAACATTTTTTTTATTATCTTCCTGGATTTAGTGAGAAACCAGCGGCACAAATTGGCAGTAAGGTTCCCTATTATTTTTGTAATTGATGCAAACTAATTTGCGTCTTGGAGTTAACAGCTAACATTCATTTGAAGACCAACAGTTAAATAAAAAAAAATACACCATTTTATCATTTATCATCTTACTATATTTTATTTAATTATTTAAAAAGTTTCTTACTTAAAATAAAATCAGCTTGCAGTGAACTTGTAAAGCAATATTTCTTTACTTTTATTTAGTTTTATCACACGGTGCTTATAAATAGTTTTACAACTTAATAATTAATAAATATGGAATGTGCTTCCTCAATATTCGTCGTGGAATGGGTAGTCCGGATGATCCGTGCTGTAACAGAAAAACAAACAGGTTAGCTAGGTATATTAGGTATTAGTTAGTTACCGGTTTATCCGCTAGAAAGCCGGGAATTAACCAGGAGAATGTACTACCGGGTTAAAATATATGCTATGGCCTAACCCAGGTCATGGTCTACCCCTGTGCCAAATATCTTCTTCATCTATTCCGCTGCATTCGATTTTGTTTATGGATTTTGAAGACTGCCGCACTGGATGCGTTCTGCTGTCCGGACATAGGGTGCGGGAAGTGTTGGAGTGACCGGACTGCAGGACGCAGAACGCCCGCCTGACGCAGGTCCTCACCGGACACGGCTGCTTCGGGAGGTTCCTGTTCAGGATAAGGCGGGAGGAAACTCCCGTGTCACCATTGTGTGGATCGCCCGGAGGACACGGTGGTACATACGGTGGAGGTCTGCCCCGCTTGGGCGGAGCACCCGTGTCCTCGTAGAGGCGATCAGCAGTGGCGACCTCTCGCGTCCGGCCCTGGTTCAGGCCATGGTACGGAGCGAGAGGGCATGGGAAGCTGTCACCTCCTTCAGCGAAGCAGTAATGCTCGCGAAGGAGGAGGCGGAACGCGTGAGGGAGACACAACGGAGACGCCCTCACGCCCCTAGCCACCGCAGGAGACGCCCTGGGCCTCGGGAGTCGCAAGCCGATTCTCGGCCACCGTAGGCGCGGGCTTGCGGACGGCGAGTAATGGGTAGCTCGCCGTCCGATAGGGACCAGGCCCGAGTCGACGGCGCGTAGTGTTCCACGCGCGCTTCAAAGAGATGTCAGCAAATGTTGAAGGGGTCCGCTAGGGCCGATGCCTGTCTGAATCGCGATAATCGCGGATAAATTTGAAAGAGAGTTACCGCGGCCCTGGCACAAGCAACTGAATGAGGTTGGGTTTTAGTCAGTAAAAGTCAGACACGCCCTCCCGCTTCACCCAGAGCGGGAGAAGTCATTGGATGATTTCCCACCCAAAAAAAAAAAAAAGGACGCAGAACGCATCCAGTGTGGCAAAGTCTTCAAAATCCATAAACAAAATCGAATGTGGCAGAATAGTTCCTTTTATTTCATTGTTTCTATATTATAAAATGTGTCCGGGCATGTAGTAATTAAACTTTAAGGCCGTTAAATACACTTATGATACTAGTGCGCAATCGCCACACCCTCAAAGATAGAGTAATTATAGTATCTAAATGATAATAATAAATGATTTTATTTCTGTAAGTTGGTTTGTACAAACACTTTTACATGTCGTCAATATCTGACTTACTTATTACGATATTCACATAGTCTAACAACCATAAATTTAGACCTAGATTTTATGTTATTTTTACGGCCAAGGAAATCCAAAAAAATATTAAAGTAACACACAAAACGTAAGATAAGGCTATAAAATTATATTTTTTTTACGAAATTTTTGAAGTTATTATTGCATTTCCTAAAATTCTGTAAATTTATTAGGGATTAAAACTTATCATTCATGGGTTTTTTATTTGTCTTTGAGTTGGTCTACACACTGACAAAAGAATCACAGCCCAGCAGCCGAATTGCGTAAGTATATTATCCAAAGCAAAAGAATCGATTTTTCCCAAAACCGACTTTGCGTATTGGATATTGATATGTAAAGTCGTTTTTGGGAAGGAATCGATTCTTTTGCTTTGGATAATATACTTACGCAATTCGGCTGCTAGTCCTCCGAAGAAAATATCTGGGTGTAACGCTTGATAAAGAACTCAGGTGAAAAACTCATGTGGCAAATTTCATGACACACTGATGGATCCAAAATGGAATCAGGTACAGGAGCGGGAATATACGCAAAAGGTTACAAATGTAGCTAAAGCTTAGGGAAGATGGCAACTGTATTCCAAGCAGAAACATATGCCATAATAACCTGTGCTCAAGAGAATATAGACAGAGGCAAGTCCATATATATTCTTAGTAACAAAGTGGACTCCGGAGTTATTCTGGATGCTATCTATACCTAAACAGGCTTGGGAAGCATAACAGACTAAGACTGATGTGGATTCCTGGGCACAAAGGAATCCATGGTAACGAAGTGGCAGATGAACTGGCAAGAGAAGGCTCAGCAAATAATTTTGTGGGTCCAGAACCATGTGTAGGCATTTCGAAGTGTCTCGTAAAAGGCACATTTAGGGAGTTTGCAGATCACAGACCACAAACACCTTGGCTGTCTAATTCCGGTCTGCAACACTCCAAGAAATTTCTGGGCTCTTCAAATTCAAAGCACGGGAATGCATTTGGGATATGAGCAGGGGCAAATCCGCAACCTGCTTGGGGCCTTTACTGGGCACTTTGTAAACAACGACATGATCATGAAGATGGGTCTAACCGCGACACCCGTGTGCAGGTTGTGTGGGAAAAATACGGAACTCATGGAGCACCTTCTGTGCACATGCGATGCACTGGCTGGTAAGCGAATATGAATCTCCTAGGGTTTGGATATCAAAAACCAGAAGACTGTAGGCTCATATCTCCTAGTCTCGTAGTAAAACTCATGATGAGAGTATTCAACGAGATTGACCGACTTGTTACTCGGTCCCTCCACAAGATAAGATAATGTAACCTATTTATTTTGGTGAATGTAGCTGTTTATACGGAACCCTCTGTGCGCGAGACAGACTCGCACTTAGCCAGTTTTTTTAAATTAATGATTGGTTCGCGCTTGACCACTATATCACCTGATGGTAAACTATGACGTGGTTGACGGAGAAGCACGCTTGCCTAGAAGTAGATATCCTATTCACTTTTGACTTATAGACTCCCAGGTTGTAGATTTCAGTTCCTAAACAATACTTACTCTCCCATCATACAGACGCGTCCGTTGCACTCCAAGCCAGCGATGGCCTTGATATCCTCCAGGGTGAGTTGGAAATCGAACACGTTGAAGTTGTCGACGATGCGAGACTTCGTCACAGACTTCGGGATCACCACGATGCCGCGGTCGATCGCATATCTGGAATGAGATAACACATGTTATCAATCAATCTGCTGAGTTTTTTTTTCAACTATGTTTTAGTCGGCTTCAAGTCTAACCGGATTCAGCGGAGTATCAGTGTTTTACAAGGAGCGACTGCCTATTTGGGCGGCGTTTGGCAAACTTCGTCGAGCTTTGTATTCCACGAAGCCTGAAGACCGAAGTCTTCAACCAGTGCGTCTTACCTGTTATGACCACCTACGGTGCCGAGACGTGGACGCACACAATACGGCTGGTTCATCCGTTCAAAGTTGCTCAGCGAGCTTTGGAAAGGGCTATGCTCGGAGTCTCTCTAAGGGACCGAATCCGAAACGAGGTGATCCGACAGATAGCTTAAGTTGTTGACATAGCTCACAGAATAAGCAAGCTGAAGTGGCAATGTGACAAAAACTCATCCTATATAATATATGCACTTGAGAAGTCACCTTTCGCACAAAACCGAACAAAAACAAAACGGGTTCATCCGTTTGGGAGCTTTATAGACGGTAGAACTGAAGACCGTTGGGGTAAACGTGTTCTTGCTCGTGGAGACCACGAACTGGTAAACGTAAGGTAGGACGCCCTCAGGCTAGGTGGAGCGACGATCTTCGCAGGGTGGCTGGTAGCAGCTGGACGACAGTTGCCGAAAATCGAAGCAAATGGCGTGCAATTGAAGAGGCCTATGTCCAGCAGTGGACTGCTATAGGCTGATGATGATGACTGGCTATTTGACCTCCACAACCCATTAACTGGGTTACACGATACTCCTTGGCTAGACTGGTGTTAGATCTCAGGCTTTTGATTGCTGGAAATAGGCCTCCACAAGTGTCACTACATTGATCGGTCTTGTGCGCCTCGTATCCAGCGGCTTACCGCAGCCTTGATCAGATTATGTCAACAACCTTGGTTTTCTTACGGATGTCTTTATTTTTTATTCGATGACGCTAGGAAACGCCGAGCATATTTCTCCTCCATTTATTTGGGTAACTTAGATCCTTCTGATTAGGCCCATTGTGTGCGATCAGTATTTAACATGGAGTTATTATTATTACTCACCTGATCAAGACCTGTGCCGTACTCTTCCCGTACTTCTCAGCCACAGCCTTGATCCTCGGGTCATCGAGCAGCTGAGGGTCATCAGGCTTGGCCCAGGGCCTGTCAGGCGAGCCCAGAGGAGAGTACGCGGTGACTGCTATATCGTGTTGCTTGCAGAAGTCGATCAGAGGCTGTTGGTTCAAATACGGATGGATCTCGACCTAGGCAGAGAATTACAAAATCATAAGTCATTTATTAAAATTAGGCTGCCTCCTTGGTTTAGTAGTCGCTAGAGCTTCTGCTGAGCATGAGGTTGGGATTAGATTCCCGCGTCGGGCAAAAATGTAAATGGGTTTTTTTCCATATCAGTAACAGCCTTAAGTCTAGACTTATTGGTTTTGCGTCAGAAACTGTCGTATAAACTGACTTTATGCAATAGTTTTTATGTGTTTTTAACAAAGAACTTACCCTTCTTCAAAAGTGCAAATAAAGTTTTGAAGAACGGCGCGACGTTTGGATATAAAATTTATTTTCTAATATCTACGATAGTATCTGTCAAGTGTAGTATTCTATTTTATCGATACCATGGTTAAACAACAATTTATTTTTAAGCATGTTTCCTATTTAACCGACTTACCAAAAAGGAGGAGGTTATATGTTCGACATTACGTACGTTTTTTTTTTTGTGTATGTTCACCGATATCTCCGTCAATTGTGGACCGATTTCGAAAATAATTTTTTTGTTAGAAAGAGTATGTTCCGAAATTGGTCCCATTTTATGAAGTGAAGTGAAGTATATTTGGTGAAGATCTGATAAAGAACTTCGAAGATATACAACAGAACTCTTCAATAAATAATGGCAAATCTCTCGGGATTACTGAAATCGCATGTCTATTCATTGTTTATACCATTTCATAACATAACATTACGCCAGTACGCTCTTACGGGGTACGCAAATCTCTCATTTCACCGGTTATGTTCAACTTTCATGATATTCGGGTAATCTATTCTGGCGTTATAGGTACCTTAATAAACAATTTGTCTATTAAGTAGATACAACTAAAAAGTGAAAAATAAAAAAACTTCTTTGCAAAAAAATACTACCGACTTCCGAATTAAAAACTACAAAGTGAAAAATAACTTTATTTTTGGAAGTCGGTGTTGCTTTTTCCTTTGTTGCTTGGTAATACAAGTTTAAGCGTTTTTTTGATAAACTACTTCTTATCAGATGCAGGTCAAAACAGTGCTTATGTAAGAAAACGAACAAGGTTTCCTTGTATAGTTTTGATACGGAGTACAAGACTCGGTTTACATAGGCACTGACAGACATACATATAGACAGATAAATACGTTTATATAATAAGTACTTTAGACTATATTATTTTAAGAGTAGGTAGTATTTTTCAACAAAAGTTACATGAGTGGGTAATATACAAAGGATGGTATTTAAACGAGCGAAAATAAATTCAAATTAACGGTTGAAAAATACTGAATATGGCTTACTGAAATACTAAGTGGGAAAATACAAATGTTCAAAACAGCGACTTGAAAATAAAAGTTTGTCGACCTTTTTCTGGGTCTAAAGTAACCTACATGAAAGAGATGTCGGGAGCTAAGTTTGCTCGCTTTGCTCGCTCACTTCAGCTTCCGTCATCCCCTTCGAACCTAACCTATCGGTGTAGGGGTGGCCAAAAAATCCCGAGCTCGCTTTGCTCGCTCTTGGACTGATTCGTTAAAAACACGAATACACCCTAACTCCCGCTTCTCGCGCGCCTAGCTTCTCAAAATCATAGCCTGCAATTTAAGAACGGATGCAACTTCTTTTAGTTTTTTCTAAATTGTGAGTGAACTGTTTGTCTCAAAGCTTCAATGAAAGGAAATCAAATGTAGGTAATCCTACAACTTTATTTTTAATGAGTTTTTTCATAGGACGAGCTATTTTGCAAATATCTTGATTCGGACCGGACGGGAGCAAAACTAGAAATTGAAAATTATCGGGAAAATGGACAATCTTCGAAAGAGTATAGCTTGGTTCCTAAAGGGTTTTTAGAACTGCCGTTTGGCAATTATGTATGACTTTTTGGTCTAAAAGTTATAAACTATGCGTTATGGTCTAAAAATCATAAACGTGAAAATAAACCCCAAAATTTCGCAGTGTTTCGCCTGGTGCGCAGCGAGCACGCGTTTTTCGAAGTTGTAAATTTGTGTTAAGGCCGTACCCTGACCAAAAAATCAGCATGAGATATGAGCATTCCTATTGGTCTAGTGGCACTGGTGGCGCATGAATTACGGTAGTGAATACGCCCAGATTTTAGAATAAAATCTTTATAAAATCGAATATTGGTCTTTTGAAAAAAATAAAACTTACAAAATGTTTGTTATCAAATTGTCTATACATTAGTGTTAGTATAAAAAATAATTAATGAACACTTTACGAGGAGATGCATGTTATCAATAATTATTTCACATTTTTATGGTTTTGTTGGAAGGAGATTAGTGACACATATACCTCTTTAAAAAAAAAGTGTACTACAATTTTAGAATCAACATTATGTAGAAATTTAATGTATTTTTATTAATTGATATTTCTTTTTAAATAAAGAGTAGATAGCTCTTAAAAACTGCACAAAATTCGACTAGCGCGGCGTTTTGCTCGGGGACGCGCCTTAAGCTTTATCACTACACTTGTATATAAGCCAGCCCTACCTGCAACATAGCTGGCTTAATCTTGGCTCCTCCCAGCACCTTCTCAATCTGTCTCTTGTTGAAGTTCGAGAGGCCGATGCTCCTCGTTAGGCCCTTTTCAACAAGCTTCTCCATCGCCTTGTATGTGTCCAGGATGTCAACCGGAGAAGGCGTTAATTGACCACCGTCGGGATTTCGTGGAAAGAGATCATCTCCTTCCTGAAAAAACATATATCAAATGTTTTTTTTCTTATAGACTCGCGTTTAACGACTATATCAGCTGATGGTAAGCGATGATGTGGTCGGCGGCGAAGCACGCTTGTCTAGAAGGTAGGCAAACGTTACGCATTATTTTATTGTGCAAATCAAATGATTTATTTGCGAAATATGGGTAGTCTTCAGGGTGACATTTTTACAAAAGGTCTTTAGACCATATCCTACCATGGCAGTTCTGCAAAATATTACAATAAAATAAATTGTAGTTCTAAAAACTAAAAAACACGCTTTAATGGTAATCTAGTAGTGGACATTTTTTGCTTGTAATTTTTTGTTTAGATTCCTTTTGTACATCACCATTTCATAATTTGTCATTGAAGAGCGGGTCCTCCTAGCACAGGTATATCGTTTACTTAAATGGAGGTACCTATGTAAGATTTAATGTAAAAGTGTACATGTTTTTGTAATAAACCTTTTTTTTTATTATTATTTTTTTATTTTTTTTTACATTTGGAAGTTTGTAAAAGAAAAACCTCAGTTTCTTCACAAAGCAGCTTTAATTTTCGGATTTTGGTAATTGATCTCGACACAGCTGTTTACAATTTTTTTTTTTTTTTTTTTTATTATCAATAGGCTTGCGCTTGACCACTATCTCACCTGATGATAATAATGGTAAAAAGTAAAAAAACGTGCAGGTGTAAGTAAAATTACAAAACAAGTTATAGCACCACATGGATGTGCAGCTTGGTGCTATTACAAAACATCAGGCGTAGATATGGCGCAGACATTGGTAAATTGTACTAAAAAGTCGCTAATCCTGAAGATCTTGGTAAGGATAATGGGACAAACTATTAAATTATTGCATTGTCATCGGTCCTTGATAAGTGTGCAAAGTTTCAAATCAATCTTACGTTGTGAAGGGGGTGAAAATCACGTTCAAAGATTCCGTTACATTGATACATAGTTACATAGATACATACATACCAAGATAAAATAAAAGCGTGTTAGTGAATAAAATATTACATTATTAATTAACAATTGCATCATCTAGACATTACATAATTCGTGCGTACAGCTAAGGAGTGGAATTCCCTGCAGGAGCCTGTGTTTTCAGATATCTACAACCTGTGGTTCTGTAAGTCAAGAGTGAATAAGTTTACTTAGAGCCAAGCGTGCTTCGCCGGCAACCACATCATTGCTTACCATCAGGTGAGATAGTGGTCAAAGATATCCTATCAACAATAAAAAGACGCACGAATCAGGGATACCCATAATTGTGGGCTTACCTTGAAGGCCTGAGGCCAGTGAATCAGGTACAGATCCAAGTATTCTAGTCCGAGATTCTCGAGAGTGACCTTGATAGCTCCTTCGACGAGGTCTGGACGATGGAAGGTGGACCACAGCTTCGAAGTTATGAAGATATCCTCCCTATAACCATATAATATTATTCTTTTTAGCTTTTGCCCGTGACTTCGTCCGCGTAGCATTCGCATTGCATAAGCAGGACTTCGAAAAGCCTGTTTTTTGCTCCAAGCAGCCTTACTTGAGAAATTATTCGATTACTTTTTACCAAAAAAATAAAAAATAAATCGACTTCTAAAGCAAAACACTAAAAAGTGCAAAAATTGCTTCCATTTCGGAAGTCGGTGTCTTTGGTACCTCTTGTTTTACGTATTATTAAGTCAAGAGTGAATAGGTTTCTTCTAGGCAAGCGTGCTTCACCGTAGACCACGTCATCGCTTAACATCAGGCGAGATAGTGGTAAAACGCGAGCCTACAGATTATTAAAAAAAAAAAAAATTACAACAACGACTGAAACGAAAGTTATTTTTAAACTTTTTAGTGTTTTGCTTTGGAAGTATGTTTATTTTATTGAAAATATTTTTTTAATTTTATCTTTACAAATCGATACTGTTTCATGCACTGAATCGACCCTCCACGGGATTAAACGACCAAAACGTAACGGTATATTTGTCATGGACCAAGCGATTAATCAAGATTTTTTTATTACCCTACCTGTAGGGGATCCCTGCACTTAGTGATGATACCGGGGCGATTCTATGGGGATGATGATGAAATAAAACCGACCACCGCGAATGTCCGTTGAACACTGATTTATTGATTTAATGTACTTACACAAATTAGCTTAGTGATAGGTACGAAATGCTGAGTGCACAGAATGCACGGCGCGTGAGTATGAAAAATAATGTGCGGTTCCGTACATCCTGCCCGCAATCAGACAACTGATATGATTGATTAACAGAAAATTAAATTAAGAGACAAGTAAAATAGTAAAATAAAATGATATAGATTGCTAATGATACAAATGTGAAAATACTAACTAAACGACTATTATACGGTACACATGGGCGAGGTAGCCCTGTCTACACCACTGATTGTGAACACTTCACTACACTTTTGCACTGATGATCCACGCGATGCCGGTGCGACCGCCACAGGCCCCACCCCGAGAGCCTCTTGGCCCTGGGGGGCCGGCGACGCTGATGCCCTGCCCGTACTTCGTTGGCTTTTGATGAGGTACACGACGACGCCACCCAAGATGATTACCGAAGCTACACTGATGTACAACACAGTGTAGTGATGAATGTCGTGAATGCTCAGATCTGTAGATGACTGTTCCTTAACCTCGTCAATCTGAGCCCTTAATTTATTCCAAATGAGATGATGATCTTCAGCGTCACTGAAGTTCTCTGGCGCAGACGTTTTCATGATTTTGTTTAGTACGGACACCTCTGGGACTTCGATGTGATGATGAATATTCACGTGATTGATGAAATTGTTATGGGCATAGATACTGAAGGTCTCTCCTTTCAATGTGCAACCTTGACCTAGGGTAATAATCCCGTTGCCGACAAGGTTCACCATTGTGATTCCGTTGGCGCAAATAATGCGAGTTTGGCATTCCGAGCAACATGTGTACAACCAGCTGTTCGGCCTGTGTAATTTGATCCATTGCTCGTCACATGATGATTTTACGGAGTGGCATAGTTGCTTTTTATTGAATAATTTGATTTCGCAAATTGATTGTTTCATGTTTAGATTGTAGATGGGCATGTTTAATGAACATAACAAGATATCGTTAGGGACATGAGTACATGATTGAAGGTCTGCTTCTGATAGGAGAAATGCTGTATCCTTGCGCAAATTGTAGGCTATGAGCGGTACTGATGGAATGAGATGATAATATTGTTGTCCTCTCTTTTGCGAAATTGATATGATTTTGTTCAACTCAAACAGTTCGTTACTTATGAGTGGAACCTTGATCTCAATGATTAAGTAGTTAGAGAAGACTCTAGCCGAAACCTTTAGTAACCGGTACAAATCCTTGACATTCCTTAAGTCCACAGGTATCGTAAGTTTACCATTCAGTCGACTGGAGATAGTGCTCAGCTGATGCGATAACTGCTCCGGTGACAGCAAATGGCTGTCAATGCGCCCGTGTGAAATATCTGTTACGGTTCCGATTAGCGTTTGCTGAATCCAACGAATATTTGTGAGAATTATTGATGCTGCTAGTGCCGATGAGGTAATGTAAAGACTATCTTCGTTTGCGAGACGTACCTTATTCACCTCAGATGATATATGTTGTAGATGTTGCTTGATAAATGAAAATTGTTTATTCATGATATCCTCGTTACGGCGTACGATGTTGAACTCAGATTCTAAGATGCTTGTTTGATTTTTTATAAGTTTCTGTAGATGTGTTTCATTATGACTGATCTGTTCGATGTCACCCTTATATTTTTCAGCAAACCTTTCGTCTAGTACACCGAATAACGAGTTGGCAATATAACCCACGCCGTCCACTAGGCCTCTCTTTAGCCTCTTTGGACTTTGATATTTAAGTAACATATCATAATGTTCAATGTCACTTATTTCGTGCTCTAATTGATGAATGATACTCTGATATTGTTTATTTGCCTGAGTTATGCATAATGACTTGATATGATTGACGTAACTCTTGATCTCGGCTAACCCTTTCCAGTATGTCGTCATATTGTAGTAGACAACTAGACGCCATTCGTCCTGGATGTACTGAAGATTGGATATTCTATCGAAGTAAATAGCTTGATTCTGATCTAATGACGTCAGATTATACGATTCTTGATTGGGTATATTTTCCGCTGAAGTCGATGATAATAACATGAAAAATAGTAATATGAAGCTAGTGAATAGATTCTTCAATGAAACGTTGTTGCGAGGAAGTCGCTTTCTCTTGCTTCGCTCATCTGATTTGTTTTGATGGTTGACTTTTTCATCCTGACTTGTATCCTCGTTTACTGGTAACAACACAAGTCTGGTGACTGGACGTTGAATGATATTATTTTTGGTTTTTAAGCTGACTACCCTTACATAGCCATCTCTCCCAGGATGAACTGCTTGAATACGTCCTAGCGCCCACTTGCCGGGTGGCAAGTTTTCGTCCTTGATAAGAACGACATCGTCCACTTCGAAGTTCCTACTTGGCTTACGCCATTTTGATCTAGCCTGCAGTTGCTGTAAATATTCGCTTGACCACCTTTTCCAAAGGTGTTTGTTCATTGATTGAATGAGTTGCCACCTAGTTGACTGGTTTATGTGATCTGGATCAGTCTGTGGTCTAGATAGAAGCGGGCCGCCGATCAAGAAATGACCTGGCGTAAGAACGTCGTCTTCAGGGCTCTCTGTCAACTGACAGAGGGGCCTTGAGTTCAGACATGCCTCGATTTGAAATAGAAGTGTAGTAAATTCCTCGTAAGTGAGTTTCTGATCTCCGATGATGCGTTTCAGATGATATTTGAGGCTTTTCACCGCAGCCTCCCAAAGACCGCCTGCACTTGGCCATGCAGGAGCGTTGAAGTGCCACTTTATGTTCATGTCATTGATGTTATTGAAGAAATCGGTGTTGATTGTGGCTATGATGTCTTGATATTCCTTCTTTATGATACGGTTGGCACCTACGAAATTTGTGCCATTATCACTGTAAACGTGACTTGGTGTTCCACGACGGGCCGAAAACCTACGAAAGGCTGCTAGAAATGATGGAGTACTGAGATCAGAAACTAGCTCCAGATGAACAGCCTTGGTAGACAAACAAACAAACACAGCAATATAGCCCTTAACGGTTTTGATTCCACGTCCCTTATTAGCCTTCAGCTCGACGTGTCCGGTAAAATCGACACCGGTGTGAGAGAAAGGTCGTGACGGGGTGACTCGTGGTTGTGGAAGATCGGCCATGATTTGATGATATTGCGTTTGAGTAAAGCGCTGACACTTAACGCATGATCTCAACTTCCTTTTGACGGTACGGATTCCACTGATGATCCAATACCTGTCTCTGATGTATGAAAGTGTCAGTCGCGGGCCTCCGTGCAATGTGGTAATATGAGCCTGATCAATGATTAAATCTGTGAGACGACTGTGGCTTGATAATATGATAGGGTGCTTTGATGAGTCGTTGATGCGTGCGTTTTTCAGTCGTCCACCTACTCTAAGGAGACCGTGTTCTTCTATGAATGGATTAAGACATGATATTTTGCTTCTTGGATGCACATGCCCCTTTTGATTGATAAACAATATATCTTCATGAAATTGTTTTAGTTGGTCATCTTTGATAATGATATTCAATGCATTGTTCAATTCTGATGACGTTAAAACATCTGATTTTGATGTGCGTTTACCTCGTGATTGCGTTATGAAACGCGAGACCCAAGCGACGATTCTCAGAATGCGAGTTAAGGAACTGTAGTTCTGTAGTAACTCGTGTATCAATGAAATATGATTTTGATATAAAGCCGTGTTTACACTAGGCTTCTTGGTTTCCAAATCTGGTGATTGATATGAGGTGGTAGGGAGGGTGCTTTGTTCGAAATTGGTTATCCATTTCGGACCCTGCCACCACAGCGGATGGCTTGAAAGCTTCCGTGACGTCAGACCCCGAGTAGCGCAATCTGCTGCATTCTCTTCGGACCTCACATGATGCCAACTTGAGGGTGGAATGATAATAGTGATTTTGTTGATTCTGTTAGCTACGAATTGTTTCCATTTCTTCACGTCGCCTTGGATCCACCCTAAAACTATCATCGAGTCTGTCCAGGCGTAAATCTCCACATCTTGATTTGATAATGGTTCCATGACTTTCTTGATAAGTTGAGATAGTAGTAGCGCACCACATAACTCTAGTCGTGGTAATGATACCTTTTTTGCCAGTGGTGCTAACTTTGTTTTTGCTACAGCGAGCGTTGATGTGCGATCACCCTTATTGTCCTTAGCTACTACATACACAACACATGCGTATGCTTTGTCGGATGCGTCACAAAATCCATGGATTTGATATGATTGGTTTGTGTTGCCGAGATAACGTGGAATGATAAATTGATCTATGGTGTTGAAATCATTCTTGATCTGAATCCAGTCATCTTGAATCGGTTGCGGAACTTCTTCGTCCCATGATAAATGTGATGACCATGCGTTTTGAAAAAGCAGTTTTGCTCTGATTGATAATGGTGACAGCCAGCCTAAGGGGTCAAATATCTTTGAAATTTCCGAAAGTAGCTGTCTCTTTGTGACGCGTTTATCGTGATAATCCAATTGATTTTGAAAGGTGAAGCTATCCGTTGATGAGTTCCATCTTAATCCAAGTGTTTTTCTTGTTTCCGAGCACTTGAAGTCTAATGGGTTGTTGAGTTGATCTGGTGATAGATCTACCAGGAGGTCCGGTACGTTACTGGACCATTTCCGGAGGTTCATACCAGCTCCCTTCAGCGTCTCAATGAGTTGATGCTGAAGCTCCTTCGCTTGTTGAATGGTATTTGCTCCACTAAATAGATCGTCCATATAAAATGATTGACTCAGGGCTGACGAAGCTAGAGGATACTTGTCGGCATCGTCTATTGCCAGCTGTTTTAACGTTCGCATCGCTAAGTATGGAGCGGCCTTAGTACCGTATGTTACGGTAGTAAGATGATATTCGTTAAGTATTTCTTGAGATGATTGCCGCCAAATGATTGATTGAAGATGACGATCGGATTGCCTGATAATGATTTGGCGAAACATTTTCTCTATGTCTGCCGTGATAACGTAACTGTACGTTCTCCAGGTTAAGATGAGTGTCATGAGGTCTTTTTGTAGATTTGGTCCGCAGCACATGAGGTCATTTAGGCTTTTTCCTGATGTTGATTTCGCTGACGCATTGAAAACGACTCTAAGTTTTGTTGTTGTTGAGTCTAATTTCATTACGCCATGATGTGGTAAGAAGTAGGCACGTTTTGATTCATCGACATTATTAGCCGTACACATGTGACCCAGTTGTTGATATTCCGACATAAACGTTTTATAATTTTCTGCAAATGATTCATTATTGCACATTTTTCTTTCCAACTGTTTGAATTGTGCGATAGCCTTAGATTTTGATGATCCAAGCTGATTTTCATATTCGGGTTTCATGGGTATGCCAACCTCGTATCTACCAGTATCCAAACGACGAGTAGCTTGCTGATAAAACTCTTCACAGTACTGCTCCTCACGGGTAAGGGGTGATGATGATGTTTCTACGTCCTCTATCTCCCAATATTTTGATAGTTCTGATAAGTCATTCGTCGCGATATGACAGTTAAATGTGCGAACATTGCCAGACAGGATCCAACCGAGTGCGGTCTGTTGCGCAATCGGAGCCTGCGCTGGTCCTTTGATGAGACCGTCCATGATGATTTGAGAATAGATACTCACATCCAAGAGAATATCTATTGGCTTAGACACGTTGTATTCTGGATCTGCTAATTGAAGATGCTGAATGTGAGGCCATGATTGTTTTTTGAATGGTGCACCAGGCAAGCAGTTAGCGACTTTAGGCAGAACCAGTGCTTCTGTAGTAAAATGATAGTCGCCGTAGATAGATTGACAGTCGATTGATACCCGTCCTTTGCTTTGTCTAGTACCAGCACCTATCCCTGATACTGATGCGTTGTATCGTTGACGCTGCAACCCTAATCGCTGAACAGCGTTTTCCGATATTAATGATATTTGTGATCCCTGGTCTAGAAGTGCCCTAAGGAACACGTAGCTGCCGTCGGAACACTTGACTTTGATTGACAGCGTGGTCAACAATAACTCTTCGTCCTCCCCTGCGACATGATTAACGTTAGGGTGGTTATTTGACGATTTTGATGATGAGACACAACACGCTTCATGGAGTATTGTGTGATGATCTCCTTGACAGGTTTTGCAACGTTTCGTTGAAGTGCATTGATTTCCGTCGTGACTGAATAAACAATTTCGACATATATTTGATTTCGTCACCAATTTCAATTGTACATCTGATGTCATTTTCATAAATTTTTGGCACGATAGCAAATTGCGAGCATGATTTGAATTGCATACAGTGCATTTCGATGTTTGCGTAATGATGGCCTGATAATTTTTGTTAGCGAAACCTTTATTATAGTTTTGCTTATTATGCGATTGATTTGGGTTCCTTTTGCTTGATGATGAGGGTTCCTTAGTAGTTTTAATGGGTTCAAGAGCAGTAAATTTACTCTCGAGATAAGACATTAATTCCTCCAGCTTTGGTAGGTCACGAGGATTCCTGCGTGCTTCTTTGTACCCAGCATATGTTTCTGGGTCCAGTTTTTTGCAGAGCAAGTGAACCAACAACGGATCCCATGTATTCGTATCAGCACCGAGATTGTGTATCGCGTGAATACATTCGGTTGAGGTATCGTATAAACCTTTGATGTCTAGTCTTTGTCTATGTCTTTGCCTTTGGATGTTGGGTTGATTAAGGAAGATTTCGATGTGATTGGTAAAAAGAAGTTGAGTATTATTGTACCGATGTAGTAAGATATCCCACGCTGCATCGTAGTTATCTGATGATATATGGAGATGATGAATAATACGCTCTGCCTCCCCCTTAAGTTTTCCCTTAAGATGCTGCATCTTCTGAGCTTTCGTGATCGAATTGTTGTTATGAATTGTCTCGGTGAACAAGTCATAAAATGTTGGCCATTGTGTGTAGTTCCCGCTAAATGACGGTATATCAATGTGCGGGGTTGATCTCTCTAAATGAGATGTTGAGGAGATTTTCTTATTCAGCTCTCTTTTGATGTTTTTGTAGACCAATTCATGATTGTTAAACTCCTCGTCGTATGATAAGTCACCTCCAGCTAGGATATGATCGATTTGCAAATGTTGCGTATCTATCATTGTCCACTTTACTTGGATGTTTTTGAGCTCATCCTCAAGTTCCCATTTGTCCGATATCTGATCAATCTTGATACCTTTGACCAGCCGAGTAAATGCCCTAAAGTTCGTGCGTTGCAGCGATATTAGTTCGTCTAACTTGCCATCAGGTTGAGTTGATTTGTTTGATTTGCCGTAAGACGAAATGAGATTCCGTACAAATTGATAATGATCTTTGCCCTTTTGATACGTGTTGTCGAGGAAATAGTCGACCGCCGCATCTTTATGCTCCGATATTTGCTTATGATTTTGTTCGAACTCTCCCCAGAGGTCGTCTATCGCGTCTAAACGTTTCCTGAGGTATTCCGTAGTTTTGCGAGAATCCGAGTCCTTGCTAAAGTTGACCTTGATGGTAGTAAAATTGGCGATGATTTCCGATTGACGGGCAATAAGATCTTCCATGATGTAGGTAGGTAAAAGGAACAGTCTTACTTGGAAATATGATGATCCACGTGATGACGATGCTGATTGCGGACGCTGAACCCTTGCGCCACCCGATGATGTGCTCCAGGGAGCCTGATGATGATGATGGTGATATCACGCCGTGATTTCCTTACCACGACCGTGCTGTTGACCTAAGCTCAAGTCAAGTGTAACTCAAGTATAGGATGAGAGAGTGAAAAAAAGAGTTTCTCACTGGTTTGATCACAGAACCACGTTCGCGAGAGATTGCCACTGAGCTGTGCGCGCGCTAGCTCAAAGTACCGCGACGAGGTCCTGATGCTAATCTCGAAGGACCAAAATAAATGTAGGGGATCCCTGCACTTAGTGATGA
This sequence comes from Orthosia incerta, assembly GCA_948252205.1. Lineage (NCBI taxonomy): Eukaryota > Metazoa > Arthropoda > Insecta > Lepidoptera > Noctuidae > Orthosia > Orthosia incerta. The sequence continues at coordinate 1,640,900 of OX411769.1, forward strand.
TACCGGGGCGATTCTATGGGGATGATGATGAAATAAAACCGACCACCGCGAATGTCCGTTGAACACTGATTTATTGATTTAATGTACTTACACAAATTAGCTTAGTGATAGGTACGAAATGCTGAGTGCACAGAATGCACGGCGCGTGAGTATGAAAAATAATGTGCGGTTCCGTACACTACCCAATAATTATTCAGAAAGCGCAGTCAATTTAATTAGTTCAATAGTTATTAGCAAATTGCCAACTCATATTGGGCATTTTTTAAATTGTATGGGCATTATGAATAATGCCCTATTAATCACTTGGTCCATAAAATATACCTCTCGAATTGAGAACCTCGCCCTTTTTTCGTCGGTTATAAATAGTTTCAAAACAAATCAAATATTTTTATCTTTTTATAGGTTATACAGACAGATGTAAGATAAATTACAGTTCCATTATGACCTGCCTAGAAGGCATACAATAGTTATGTCGACATGCAGTATAAAAAAAATCCATATTTATCACTTAACACGTTCTCAATTCAGAAACCACCGCATAAAACAAAACAATGTCAGAGAACGCTATAATGAGTATTTTTACAACGTTGACGAACATGGATCGAACACAATAGGCGTTTTAAACATCGGTGATAATTTTAATTGCAAACCTTCTCTTTCATGATTCTGCTACACGTATTCATCCTACTTCCTAAGTTCCTACTAGTATAATAAACGAAAAAATTTGTGAGTATGTATGGATGGATGTTTGTTACTCTTTCACGCAAAAACGACTGAACGGATTTTGATGAAACTTTACAGAAATACAGCGTTTACATCAGAAAAACATATTTTTTGTAAAGGGTGGATATTTGTTAGTCAATCACTCCGGAACGGGTCAACGGATTCGAATGAAATTTCGCACAGAGATAGATTATAGTCTGGCATAGTACATAGGCAAATTTTCATTCCCAAAGTATTTTCCCGTGGGATAACTCCCGTCATTCACGCGAGCGGTGCCACTGATAAAAGATGGTTTGTGAACAGAACTTGTTGAACAGTCTAGCCGTTTATTTATTCGTAAACGTATACATACATACATAAACTCACACCATCTAGTCATACACGCACACCGGTTATAAATTCTACGCTCCTGGTCGCTGAAGAACATCACCAATACGATCAGATACATCTATTGAGACACTTTCTTTACATACATTAAGTACAACAAAAATAAAACAAAAATTATATAGCACAAGTACAATCAAATACAAATGTTAAGTGCATTAAAGTAGCCATAGACCCCATATTAGGATATCATGCGTCGTGGGATCTAGTATTATCGTCGTTAATGACACATTATTATAAGTGTCCTTGGAGGTAGTTCATGAATATTTGGTTACAACACTAAAAAATATTTAAACTTAACTTAATAACTAAAGGAAACATGCAAAATTATAATATTTTGTGGTTTGTGACTTGTGAGGTTTGTGAAGAGTGCAGATATGTGTGTGAGTGTATGTATGTGTGCAGTGCACAGACATACATCTAAATAGATAACGCAAGTCCCTCCATCTGTATCAAAATAATAACAGCCGCACGGGTCGATCATCAAGGTTAAGCAACGCTTGACGAGGTCGGTCCATGGATGGGTGACCATTTCAACATACCGAGTTTCCTCCGTGCCTCGGAAAGCACGTTAATCCGTTGGTCCCGGCTGTCATTTGAAGATCTTTGACAGTCGTTACGGGTAGTCAGAAGCTTGAGAGCTGACACCAGTCTTGCTAAGGGGTATCGTGTTACCCAGTTACTGGGTTGTGGAGGTCAGATAGGCAGTCGCTCTATGTAAAACACTGGTACTTAGCTGAACCCGGTAAGACTGGAAGCCGACCCCAATATAGTTGGGAAAAAGGCTAGGCAGTTGAAGTCCCTATCCATCTATATGAAAACCAAGCGTACCACTTTTTCACAAAAAAATTAAAAAATAATGTACTTATCAATGAAAGAAAACATTTCCAATGCCTCGTTGAACTTTTTCTATACAGTCTTTACAGCTCAATATGGCATAGAAAGACATTTTTCTAGATTTCGGTGGCTTTCTGGTGCGGATAACGCTAAATGAAGAGCTCAGATTACGATCATTTGTCGTAACTTTACTCCGTTTTATGGCACGCAAAGTACATACAATCGCATCATCTACATAGTTAGATTTATGTCTGTGGTGTAGTGTGTGTCTGTGCAATAAGATCAGTCTATGTCCTTCTATGGCGTCCCGGCGTTTCACACACGTCTGACTTGAAAATACCTTATTGTTAGTCACCTTTCATCCATCCGCTCAACATGACCAAACCATCTAAGCATACTCTTTTGATAATAATTAATAGTATATGGATGATTATTTAAAAGGCAGGATGATGATAAAGAGAAACTAAGGGTACCTCTTAACAACTCCCTCGTCGAACTTAGTCTTCAACGCTGCGCCCACTTCTTTCTCATTAAGGTAGACGTGAGCGCAATCAATGTGGCGGTACCCCGCGTCTATGGCAGCCTTCACCGCCTCTGTCACTTGGCCGGGCTCGGACTGCGAAATAACAATGAAATAATTAATCGGATTCATCATAGTTATCATCATGATTTCAGCCGAAAGATGAGAGCCTGCTGGCCAACAAGGCCTTCCAACGCTGCGTCTTCCAGTTCACGGTCAATTTGAGTACCACCTACTTAATGTAACAAGAATCGAAGAGCGAAGTTTCCTAACACAGACAATCCTTTGCCTAAAAGGACGCTTCAAACACTGGATTATGTATTTCTCACCATTAAACGAAATAACTAATTATTATTTATATGTCTTTAATAATCTGAGAACCTTTAAAAGGCGTGCCAGGGGCCGCAGCCAATCGAAGAGGCCTTGTTAAGACACCTTTAAATTAAATGTGAAACCAGCCGAGGATTATACATGTATAAGATAAGTGATTAAAACGGCATTATTCATAATGTTCGGGCAATTTGAAAAATGCCCAATATGAGTAGGCGATATGATAAAAACTATTGAAATAAATAAATTGACCGAGCTTTCTGAATAATGCCCATCAGTTATTATCATTAAATTATTTGAATGTTAACATTGATTTTAATATATAGAATAAAGTACGATTAATATTTCTAGACCTTATGCGTCTCAGGTCACTATTTATGCAACGCTGTTCCGCTGGGCGTGGTTCCTATTTCTGTCTGCAGGGTCTAAACTAACCCAACATGAAGAAGATGACAGGAACAGAGTTCGCTCACTTTGCTCGCTCATTTCAGCTCCCGTCATCTCCTTCGAACTTAACCTATCCGTATCGGCGTGCCCTAAGCTCCCGAGCTCGCTTCGCTCACTCTTGGATTAACTCAGTGACCATAATTATCGAATTGCCCAACCGTTACGTAGCAATATTCATAATGACCAGACAATGTGATAAATATAGAAGTCTAATTACATTGCCCGATTAGACTTGACTAGATTCATAATGCCCGGGCATTATACATAGTGCACATATTAATCACTTGGTCCATGACATATAGGACACTACGTAAATGCACCCAAAGATTATCCCCGGCACGGAATAGATAAATAAGGTATTATCCTACGCCGTGTATTTTACCTTATTTAGCCATGCCGTGATCCCCGGTTACAGGACTATTGCAAAATATGGAGATAATGCGGGGATCCGCCGGATGCGAGACACACGGGATCGGTCAATATGTCATCACTTGCGGGAGGCCTATGTCCAGCAGTGGACGCGCGTCTTTCGGCTGATATGATGATGATGATGGAGATGAAAAATTTTGGGCTATGGGTTTGGGTGGTTTAGTGGCCCTTTGTTCAGCTGGACCTGCTAGCTGTTGGACTCGCGAGTTGCCTCGAATTATGTTTTGTAAGTCGTGAGTTTGACCCCAGGCAGGCGTTATATCCGTGTAACTATGTCATTCTCGTAAATAATTTACGAGAAGGACATACACGGATCTTATAAAAATGTTCTTCAGAACCGGCGTGCGTGTAACTGTAAACTTTTTAACATGAACAAATACTGTTTACTAACCGCGAGTTTTTTCAAAGATCGAGTTTCTTATCAGCATTACATAACGATATTTGAGTACATAAACACATAGATTAGTGGTTTCAAACATTGATTTTTTTATATTATATATTGAAAAACTAAAGATAAAAACTCCGATTAGACTTGAGATAAGATTATCGAACTGATTTACATAGAAGATAGTTTTTGTCGTGTTGTTTATAATTAATATGCGGCTTCTTTCGTGTGTTAGTTGGAAATTACCTATCCTACGGAAACATAATTCGCGGGATGCACTCAAATAATAAGTTATTTAAATTAAACCATTTAAAAGGTACTTTAGAATTGTCAAACAAAATATGAAGCTAGTTGCATATTCGCAAGCGTCAGTATGTTTCTATGGAGAAGAATGTGCAATGAACTCCACGGACACTCGAGTCGAGTTGAGTCTGACTCGCGCACAGAGGGTTCCGTATAAACAGCTACATTCACCATAATAAATGGGTAACATTACTAACGTTCATAAACAATGAAAGCACCGAAAATTGCTCTACCGAAGGGACAAAATTAACTTTGCCATTCGAAAACTGTTGTCCCCATATATCAATTATATTTATTTTTTTTACTTTTCCAAGTATCTATACTTAATATTATAAAGAGGAAAGATTTTTTTGTTTGTTTGTTTCTACCGAATAGGCTCCGAAACTACTGGACCGATTTGAAAAATTCTTTCACCATTAGAAAGCTACATTATTCCTGAGTGACATAGGCTATTTTTATTTATAGCCCAATATCTTTATAACATTATGGCCTATTAGACCAGTGCAGAAGCCTTTGAAAACGGTAAAAAGTGACAAAAAATAATAGTAGGATTGAAACCCATTGGAATAGGAGGAGAATATAACAAAAATATCATTTAACTTTTTTTCCATAGAGGACTCGTAGTTTTGCCGGCAATCGAGATAAACCGTTTTCTACCCTTAAAACTCACCCCCTTGCACTTCCCAACCTCAGATCGCCTGTAAATTATGTTTCCTTTAATTTTTAGGGTTCCGTACCTTGAAAGGAAAAATCGGAACCCATAGAGAATCACTTTGTTGTCCGTCCGTCTGTCTGTCAAGTTCCCTTTTCGCAAGAACGCGTGGAGGTATCAAGCTGAAATGTATATCAAATACTCAGGTGTACTGGCCCTTAAAGCTGTGAAAAAATCAAACTTCTAAGCCAACGCAATCAAAAGATACAGCCATTTCCGAAAATTATCGACACTCGCAAGGTAATCAAAACCTACAGGGTACTTCCAGTGAACTCAGAATCATGAAATTTGGTATGAAGCAACGTCTTATAGGACAGATAAAGGAAAAATTGCCCTGCCCTGGTCTATATGTGTTATTCTGATGTATAAGCTATATTTCTGTAAAGTTTCATCAAAATCTGTTTAGTAGTTTTAGCATGAAAGAGTAAACATCCATCCAACCTCGCAAACTTTAACGTTTATATTAAGGCGCCTCCCCGAGCAAAACGCCGCGCTGGTCGTTTTTGTGCAGTTTTTAAGAGCTATCTACTCTCTATTTAAAAAGAAATATCAATTAATAAAAATACATTAAATTTCTACATAATGTTGATTCTAAAATGGTAATACACTTTTTTTTTTAAAGAGGTTTATGTTTCACTAATCTGCTTCCAACAAAACCATAAAAATGTGAAATAATTATTGATAGCATGCATCTCCTCGTAAAGTGTTTATTAATTATTTTTAATACTAACACTAATGGATAGGCAATTTGATAACGAACATTTTGTAAGTTTTATTTTTTTCAAAATACCAATATTCGATTTTATAAAGATTTTATTCTAAAATCTAGGCGTATTCACTACCGTAATTCATGCACCACCAGTGCCGCTAGGCCAATAGGAATGCTCATATCTCATGCTGATTTTTGGTCAGGGTACGGCCTTAATATGTAGTAGGATTTATTGAGTTTTCAACGATCTATTAATAGTATTTCTGCCTAGACCTTTGAAGAACAAAACCGTGATGATTGATGAAATATTGTGTTCATATAAAGATCAGCAGGATTATCGTGATTGCTCAAACAGGTAATAAATTCAAGAAGTTACTTAATCTATATTTTATTTTAATCTTTTTAATTCTTTGCGTTATCTTAATGCTCCAGTAATATCAATATTGCAAAGGTTGTTGGTTGTTGTTGTGTTGTGTTGTGTTGTATTCCAAAAGTTGATTGTGCGATAAGACCGCCCGTTATACACTTATCTTTAAAAAAAGTTAATAATAAAAATGTATAGTTTTTGTCAGCCAGCTCGCGAATATGTATCCTCCGACTGCACAGCATGATTTTCTTCTTGTTTACATCTTTGCAGTCGGGTTTTTTTATTATTATTTACAACTTTTCGGTTATACTTTTTTTTCGAATGGCTTTTAAACATATTTACCTGGTATATATTTTTGTAATCATCTCTTAAACCCCTTCATTTTGATACCTCACTCGATGGGTTTCGAAGAAAAAAAAAATTGCAACCACCACAATGTAGCGCCCAAAATCCGCCATTTTCCCTTTTTTTTAACGGCACTTCTAAGAATCCAGTCAAACCAGGAGGGTCCAGTCAAACCGCAGTTATTATAGTTCAAACTGACCCAGTTTCATAAAACAGTAATTTCCTATGTAAAGAAAGATCCAATATATTATTTACAGATTTCATGTTAGGCCAGCACCACCCAGAATTGCCACCCCAATCGATTTACTGTCATTTTGAAGCCACTCGGTGGGTATTCGAAGAAACGTTGTTCCATATTCTATTAGTAAACACGGTGCGATAGAAAAATGGTCTTCAATATTTTATTATTGAATTCCAAGTACGTGGAAAACGCCGTGGCCTATTTCTTCATTTAAGGGTACACTAGTCAACAATGCTTCCATACAAACTTAGTCTAGGGATTATTCCACTGTTTGACAATGTACGTTCAAAATAAAAAGTGATATCAATTTGTCTTATCATTATCTAGCCCTGTATGGAAGCAAAAAAGTAAAAAAAAAAATATTTAAAAGTTATGAGCGTCGAAAGTTCCACATTTCGACACTAATTTTAACGCGTTTTTGGGCGCGAATAAATACCATAAGAAAACGGAAAATTGCAAAACGGCCTCCATACAGGGATAGATTATTAGTTCAACAATGCAAATAATTTTGTTTTGAACAGATAGATTTAGTCGTTTTTTCAAGATATATAGACTGCCAAAGGTCTGTTTATAAAATTTCGCGCGCTCCGTTTCGTCTTAAATCATTATCCATTTCGCTACAAATTTGCAAAAGTGTGTATTCGTACGCGAACTAGCTTCCTACTGCTCATCACAGCATCTATCTCTTCCGCACGTGTTGTCGGTTGATATAAAATGCGTTTTAACCCCGCGCGCAAAATAGTTCGTGCCGTCGACTAGTGTACCCTTTATAAATGAACGTAATAAAATCGTAGGTACCTACACTAAACACAGTTATGTTTTTAGAAGTTGCATTATGTAAAATAACATAAATATTGAAATGATTATAAATTATTTAGAAATAGAAATAACATTAAACTTAATCAAACTCATCATTATGAAACTGTTGCAGTCCGCTGCTGGACATAGGTATCTCCTAATGCCCTGAGTAGGTACGATCCTCATCTTAAACAAAACACTACAAATATAGCAACAAACAATTTACTTTACAACTATAAGTAACAATCTGTATTGGTACACTAGTACATAACCTTAAAAAATAAAACAGGTTATAACTTTTATGTCCCAAGTTTTAAAAATCTAAGAATTTAAAAAGGGATTATGTGTCATATGTTAATATGACAGATAATCCCTTTTTCCCCTACCAATTAGAACAAAAAATATCCCAAAACACGAAATTTTATTAGCGGTACGAAAGTCCCATACAAGCCTGCCATTTTCCTTTCATTTAAATCGGTACAGCGGTTTAAGCGTGAAATGGTAATAGACGGTTTCCGTCTCTTATGGTATTTATTTACGCCCAAAAATGCGTTAAAATAAGTCGCTCATAACTTTCAAATAGTTTTCTTTTTTACTTTTTTTGCTACCATACAGGGCTAGATAATGATGAGACAAATTGATATCACTTTTTATTTTGAACGTACATCGTCAAACAGTGGAATAATCCCTAGACTACGTTTGTATGGAAGAATTTTCGACTAGTGTAACCTTAAAATCTTTTTATTGATATTTCTTTTTTTTTACTAATTAATCCGAAGTTCTAAAAATAGTAAACTAACATGAAAATAAATGGTTTAGTTGCCTTAATAAGTGGTACAAATTCTATAACAAATTCTATATCCGAACAACAAAAAAAGTATGCGGTACAGAATCTGCCGTTCACCTTTGGTATGGAGATAAAAAGACCCTGGGAAGGCCATAGGATCAAAGGACAAGAGGGTAGAAGTTTGTATAGTGAACTTATAATTTCTCAAGTCCACACACCTATAATATTATGGATGATAAAAAATAGGCTATTCAAAGTACTAATGCTACGCAGTTAAAGTCGCAGGTATGAGCTAGTTTCCCCCCCGGTGGGTTCCCGCTTTGTCGAGGCGGGGGGGCTCAGTAACCGTGGCTTGGTCACCCACGTTGAAGCGAAGAGGAACCCGAGGAGGGGACGCTCGTCAGGGCTTTTGCCGATTAAGCCGACGACGTAGCGGCAAACTTGTAGGTTGCGGTGCCGCTTGGTAACAGGCGACATCGCAACTGAGGCGGGCCGCGATGTCTTATGTAGATTCCCAGGTCCCATACGATATCGCGGCTGAGGGTTGGAGGCCGCGGCGGGAGAGCAGTGCCGGTATTGCGGTGCGCCGCTCTCCCTACCTTCCGCGGCCTAGACGGGGTCGCCACCGTCTGATGGCGGACGCGGTGGGGCCGCAGGGGAAGAGGAGTGTCGGTATAGCGTTAGCCGCTCTCCCTATCCCCTGCGGCCGCAAAATGGTAGGTGGCGGGGCCATTGACCTCGACCCGTCACAGTGGGACCAAGGGTGCCATACACGGGGTCGTCTGGCACCCATGTGCTGAATTGGTCCCTGGGGTGGTCACGGCGTACAGTGTGTTCTGGTGCGCCGGTGATGGGGGGTAATCCCCCGAGGAGGGTCCGGTGACGGACAGCCGCGGCGGGTTCGCGGTGAGTGCTAACGCGTGCCCGTGTTCCCGCCATAAGCGGCACTGGAGGACACCGTGGAGTTTTAGTGGGTTAGAGTCCCACATAACTGCACTATCTCCCCGTGGTAGTGCAGTATGCATGAGCATTTCTCCATTTCTCAAAAAAAAAAAAAAGGTATGAGCTAGTTTAAAATAAATTCTTTGAGTTTGAGTCAGAACGGTGATATTAAAACAACTGGACATACGAAGAAAAACAATATCGAAGACTCACTATTATCACAGCTAATGTGACATACATAAACTAACGCCATTGTCCCATGGGTGAAAGCAGAAACTAAAAAATGTCAACAGCTCCGTAAAGCCATAATGGGCAGCTAAACCTGACCATGTCGTTTAAATGTCATGATTATTTATTGATCTGGCCAGACCCATACTATAATATATCATGATGTAGGCAGCGGAAACCAGGCAGAACTAGGGTTACCGACATCACATCACACACATCATCAGCCCATTAATGTTCCCACTGCTGGGACACAGGCCTCCTCTCTGTGAGAGGGAATGGGCCGTAATGCACCACGCGGGCCCAGAGCGGGTTGGTGGATGTCACATGTCTTTGAATTTTTGGTTCTAGGACATGCCGGTTTTACTCACGATGTTTTCCTACACCGTTTTGAGATCAGTGGTGATTTAATAATTTACACAAAGTAAAGCACCTGCCTGGGCTCGAACCCACGACCTACAACTTGTAAGTCGCGGCTGATACCACTGGGCCACCACTGTTCTTCCGACATAGCGCGTAGAATTGCCAAACTTAAGTGGCAGTGGGCACGGCACATTGCTCGCAGATCGGATGGCCGATGGGGCAGAAAAGTTCTGCAGCCGTATTACGTAAGTGAATACGGCAACGCAAAGTGCCTTATTACAAAAAGCGGTTTAACCAAACCCCAGGTTTAAACCTTGTTTTAACCATACGTTATAGAGATTTAAACCTGGGTTTTTTGTAAAACCGCTTTTTGTAATAAGGCACAAAGGGTTTAAGCCCGGTCAAACCCTTCGCCTTTCCGAATTTACTTGCGCAATTCGGCTGCGGGAGTGGCGACCGCGAACCGGAAGACGTTGCGTTGGAAGGACTCCCACTAGGTGGACCGATGAACTGGTGAAGGTTGCGAGGATCCACTGGATGTGAGACGTACGGGACCGTTCAATGTGGCGACACTTGGGTGAGACCTATGTCCAGCAGTGGACGTCTTTAGGCTGATATGATGATGAGGCAATGGAAATCTATTAAATATATTTTACACATCATACAAATACAAATACAAAATGTTTATTTCTCTACAAAGTAGTATACATGAGTTTATGATTGGAGCCTCCTTTTAAGCATGGATGACGCCTGTGTTAGGAGACTCCGCTCTTCCACAGCTTTGGATGTTTGTACAACTTACAAAATACAAAATTGTTGAGTTACATTTTTCGTTATTATTAGACAATATCATTATTTTTATCGAGCGCGTGTTGTGTGCTATAATGCCATTTAAATATAATACAATTATTATGAATTCAAACACGCTTGCTCGCTCGTGAATTAAACAGAATAAATACGTTAATGTGGGTGTATAAGGTGAGCGGAGTGTCTGATGTGTGTGAAGTGTGTCGAGTGTGTGTGGTGTGGGTTGTGTGAGGTGTGTGGAGTGTGTAAGGTGTAATTGGGTGGTGTGGATGTGTGTATGAGGAATGATGTACGTGTGAGTGTGGCGGTGAAAGTATGAATAATTTCCACTTATCGTAAAAATAATTCAATATCTGCATACGTGCGTGCTTTTAACCATTCTATTAGCATTTTCTTACACTTATGAAGATGTTTAGTGTATAAGTATATGTTTTTGTTTATAAGTTATCATGAAGTAATCAATTCTAAGATCTGACCACAACAGACACATCAGAATAACATATCCATACTTATATTATTTTCTGGTGTCCTGTCCAGGCTTGCAGCCTTGTTTAGGCACCGGTCGCCTTTAATAGTAATAATTATGCTTGAATTATAAAATTCTAAATGATGTATTCTATGATAATGTGGTGAAAAATAAACATAATATATTGTTAATAAAAAAACTTTTTTACAAAAAAATACTACCGACTTCCAAATAAGAAAACTATAAAGTGAAAAATAACTTTATTTTTGGAAGTCGGTGTCTTTCGTAAGTACCATTTTTTGCGTAATGTATTTTTTTGTAAAAAAGTTTTTTTATTTTTCACTTTTTAGTTGTACCTACCTAATAGTCAAGTTGTTTAGTAAGTTTCCTATAACGCCAGAATATATTACCCGAATATCATGAAACTTGAACAAAACCGATCAAATGAGAGATCTGCTTACCCCTTAAGAGCGTACTGGCGTGATGTTATGTTATGAAATGATATAAACAATAAACAGACATGCGATTGCAGCAGTCCGCGTTGCCGTTATTTATTAAAGAGTTCTGTTGTATATCTTCGAAGTTCTTCATCAGATCTTCACCAAATTAAAATGGGACCAATTTCGGAAGATACTCTTTCATACAAAAAAGAATTTTCAAAATCAGTACACAATTGACGGAGATATCGGTGAACATACATAAAAAAACATACAAGAAGTCGAACATAGAACCTCCTCCTTTTTCGAAAGTCGGTTAAAATGTGAAAGTAACTCTGTCTGTCTGTTACTTTTTGCGCTTAAACCGCTGAACCGATTTAGATAATATTTGGTATGGAGATAGTTTGAGACTGGGATGGACATAGGATAGTTTTTATCACAGAAATCATCCTTAAAGGGGGTGGAAGTTTGTATAATGATCAAATACACCTACAATATTATTGCACAATATAAAAAATAGGCTATTTGAAGTACTAATGATACGCAGATGAAGTCGAGGGCAAAAATTAGCGAACCAAATTGAAGATTTATGATCTACATAGTCACGTCTATTTGTTCAAATTCATGCTCAAAGACACTTTAGTTAATAAAAAAACTAACAAGTAATCAAGTTGGTCGAGAGGTGCTAAAATGTTTACTTAATATGCATGTGACAATTATCATCAATAACATGAAACAAGGAAGTTTATACCATAGATTTAGATTTTTTTTTGGTACATACTATATCTATGGTTTATACTGCTGGCACTACAGAACAAAAAAAACGCCTACTACTGGCACTACAGTTGGCATCTTTGGCCAAATTTTGCGAAATTTTGGCAATGCGAAACGAAACTTACTGCTATTGAAATGAAGTTAATTTCGAATAGAGATTTGGATCAAATATTTGTAGAAATACGGCAATATAGTACCAGCATAGACTTTTCAATAAAATGCAGAATATATGACTTGATAACACTATCACGGAAAGAATTACCGAAATCGAATCGTGTCGTATTTCGTAACACGACCATGAAAGCATTCATTATAACTTTAGATGGTACTAACATCCTTCTAATTTGTACAATTTTATACCACTAATTAAAAATTTCATACGTCTCAATTAACGCAGATATAAAGGTCGTGCTGGCAAGATTCTTTCCAGCACAACCACGCTAAAATTCCACCTGGCATAGAAGTGATGAAATGGGAGCACGCCTAAAAATTTCTACTCATTATGTACTCCTATTTGATTACTGGTAAAATGCGTTCATGGTCGTGCTACGAAGTACAACACATCGAATCAGATCTTTCAGAGGTTGCCTTTTATAATAATAATACCAGCATGAACAAGGTCTGTTCAGGCTGATTACTATTAAATCTTCTAAATATATAAAAGAGAAAGTATGTATGTTCCTTATAGACTCCGAAACGGCTGGACCAATTTTAATGAAACTTTCAGACAATCTCGATATTGACCCAGCGGATAATCCTGTAAGTTTGGTGGCGATCTCTTTTTTTTTAAGTAGAACGCGGGCGAATTCGCGTGCAGAAGCTAGTATTGTATTAAAAAAAAATGTTTTTTTTTAATATATTATTGAATATATTATTATTAAAATTGTGGGAGGAGCTCGTGGCTAAATAATAACAGCCGCACGGGTCGATCATCAAGGTTAAGAAACGCTTGACGAGGTCGGTATGTGGATGGGTGACCATTTCAACATACCGAGTTTCCTCCGTGCCTCGGAAAGCACGTTAAGCCGTTGGTCCCGGCTGTCATTTGAAGATCTTTGACAGTCGTTACGGGTAGTCAGAAGCTTGAGATCTGACACCAGTCTTGCCAAGGGGTACCGTGTTACCCAGTTACTGGGTTTTGGAGGTCAGATAGGCAGTCGCTCCATGTAAAACACTGGGACTCAGCTGAATCCGGTAAGACTGGAAGCCGACCCCAATATAGTTGGGAAAAAGGCTAGGCAGATGATGATTATTAAAATTGTGGGTTCGTCAGTTTCTGCAGGGCAAAGGTACAGAGAAGGCACGAGCATTGATCACCACGCTTGCTCAAGAAGGGTTGGCGATATCAGACTTATCTTTAGTTTTTTTCGAGTCGATGGAATCTCTCCCATCGACTCAGTAGAGAAGTAAACCACCTTCGTTTATCGCTTTTTCTATTATTGAAAACCGAATCAAAATCCGTTGCGTGGTTAAGAGCCCCTACAAGTTCTCGAGCTAAAAACAGAAAACAGCTACTTTTTTAGCGCAAAGGGAAATTTTGCGCCCAGTTTGCATGGGAACTTGGGCCCCTTTGAAAAAATGTTTGTATCTTGATGAATTTGGTTGTATATTGTAGAAAAAAAACGTTGTATTCATAATTAGAAAACATTTTTTATTTATTTTGTGAGGTTCACGAGAAATAACGATGTTTCTGTTCTTAAAATGAACCCTTATTACAATGCAATAAGGTGCATACAAATATCCAAGTGAAGAAACCTGATCTGTTGTTGTCTGTACATAAAGATTAAAGGACACGGATGGAAAAAAACAAAATCTAAATCCTATTTTTGGATAATATTGAAATCGCAGACACGATACCTCATAAGGGGCCTGTGTATGGGCAATCTCCTTTCTCAATAAATAAAATAAATATTTTTGATAACTGCTCAAATTAAATTAGAAAAATTGTAGTTCTAAAAACTAAAAAACACGCTTTAATGGTAAATTGAACTCAAAAGTCGCTAATCCTGAAGATCTTGGTAAGACTAATGGGACAAACTATTTAAACGCGCACGGTAGAATCAACTTTCATTACTTGTAAATTTGAACCAAGTTGAATAAACATATTTGACTTTGACTTTGGCTTTGACTTTGACTAAATTTTTGCATTGTCATCGGTCCTTGATAAGTGTGCAAAGTTTCAAATCAATTCCACGTTTTGAAGGGGGTGAAAATCACGTTCAAAGATTCTGTTACATTGATACATACCAAGCTAATAAAAGCGTGTTAAAAATAAATTCCTAACACACGTTTTTACGTAATCGCGAACCACCAAGTTTTTCAATTGCTTTTTCAGCTTACTGGTGGCGAATAATAATCTGCAAAAAATGGTATGGACTGGTAATATAGTAAGACTAGTGAGCCACCAATTTTGTTTTTCAAACTTTATTGTATTTGTACTTTAAAAAAAATGTTGTCCACGCGGAAAAAAGGCAATTTTATCATGTGCGAAAGCGTCGTCTACGCGAAAGAATATAAAAATAACTGATAAATAATTTGTGAGGTGTTTATCAAAAGAATCCAATTTTTTTTAATATGTGTACGCGGATAACTTCGTCGTTTATGAACCGATTTTGATGATTCTTTTTTGTTGGATAGGAGATATCCCGAGGGTGGTACCATGATAAGGAAACTAGGATCTGATGATGGGATCCTAGAGTAATCGAGGGAACTCCTCAAATATTATAGGCACAAGATTTTTGTATTTTCATCAACAATGCAACTGATGAAGAAGACCACAATGGCCACTAGAACTCCGAAATAAAACAATGTATCCTAGTCGTGTTTGGGCTTGTTGGAATCATCATGAATGATTTTAATGTTAAACCTACCAAAACTAAAAAGAGGAAAATAAAAAAACTTTTTAACAAAAAATCAAACCGGATTCCAAAACAAAACACGACAATGCGAAAAATTACTTTCTTTTCCGAAGTCGGTGTCGAATAACGGAAAACAATGGGTACAAAAGACACCGACTTCGGAAAAGAAAGTTATTTTTCGCTTTGTTGTGTTTTGTTTTGGAAGTCGGATTGTTTTTTAACAGACTTCGCAAAAAGGAGGGGGTTATCAATTCGATTGTATATTTTTTTTATGTGTGTTACCTCAGAACTTTTTATTGGCTGAACCGATTTTGATGATTCTTTTTTTATTCGAAAGCAGGTGTTTGTCATGTAGTCCCATTTAATTTTCATTAAGACTGCGCCGAGCAAAATAATCCAAAACGATCGTCACAGTTATAGGGATTTAATCAATATTATTACCATAATTACCATAAAAAATATGTAATGAACACCACAATGAATGTGTTAACGATTCTATGTTGGCAAAAACAAAAAATATTGTTTAGTTTAAATAACAAAAATACGTAAAGTTGGACAAAAATATTAAAATAGCATGCTCGTGTTTTATTGAATATTTATAGTAAACTGTTGAATTTTTTCACAAACTTTAATTCATATTAATCTCTAATTGTCATACCACAATTTATAGTTTTAACATTTTCGAAATGACACTCGGTTATTTTAGTTTTATTTTTTTTCTTGATTGTTGCACTGTTTTGAATCTTAAGAAACGTAAAACGGTCGGCAATTCAGTCGCCCACGAGAGCTCGGAGAGTGGTCACGTCTCATTGTGGAGCGACGCGCCGATAACGATAATTCGCGATCTTTTGTGTACGTATACCTTGCTGCAAATAGTTGAATAAGGTAAGTTATATATTTTGTTTTTTGAGTATGACTTTTTATGCATAACTAACATTTACTATTCAATGCATATTTCTGTAACATTTTTTTTAAATGTTTGTTTTAGTTATATTTGGAAAGCGTAAGGAAACATATTATAAGAAGAAAGTTGGCGCTCATTTCCGAAAAAGAATCTGTTCTCATAAAAAGTACATATTTCTATTTTGTGACCTTATTTCCTTTTTAACCGACTTTCCAAAAAGGAGGATTTTTTTTGTGTATGTTCACCGATTACATCAATTGTGGACAGATTTTAGAAATTATTTTTTTGTTTGATAGATTACGTTCCATTTAAATTTGGTGAAGAGCTGATGAAGAATTTTGGAGATATGCAACAGAACTCCTCAACAAATACGACAGATCTCTCGGGAGTGCTGGAATCGCATGTCTGTTTATTGTTTACACCATATTTTCATAACATAACATCACGCCGGTAAGGTCTAAAGGGGTACGCAGAAGAATACAGTAAACCCTGGTACACTCTAATTTCATTTAAGCTATAGAACTTGCCCATTATGTACACAACTAAAAAGTGTAAAATAAAAACTTTTTTGCCAAAAAAACAACCAACTTCCAAATCAAAACACTACAATATTATGTAAAATAAATTTTATTTCGTCAGTCAGTGTCATAAAACGAAGATTCAAAAACAGGAACACCGACTTCCGAAATTGAATTTATTTTCACTTTGTAATATTTTTATTTGAAAGTCGGTTGTATATTTTTGTAAAAAAAAATAATTTAACATAATGGCGCATGTAATTGTTTTTTTTTTCAATTGGTTCTCAAACATTCGATATGGGTATCGTGTAATGGGTTTTTGGGGATGCCGATTGCAAATCTGACATTATGTTTAAAATCCAAGATGGCGGAAGCAACTTTTTTGCAAACATTCGATATGGGTATCGTGTAATGGGTTTTTGGGGATGCCGATTGCAAATCTGACATTATTATTAAAATCCAAGATGGCGGATGCAACTTTTTCTCAAACATTCGATATGGGTATCGTGTAATGGGTTTTTGGGGATGCCGATTACAAATCTGACATTATTATTAAAATCCAAGATGGCGGATGCAACTTTTTCTCAAACATTCGATATGGGTATCGTGTAATGGGTTATTGGGGATGCCGATTGCAAATCTGACATTATTATTAAAATCCAAGATGGCGGATACAACTTTTTCTCAAACATTCGATATGGGTATCGTGTAATGGGTTTTTGGGGATGCCGATTGCAAATCTGACATTAATTTAAAATCCAAGATGGTGGATGCAACTTTTTCGCAAACATTCGATATGGGTATCGTGTAATGGGTTTTTGGGGATGCCGATTGCAAATCTGACATTATGTTTAAAATCCAAGATGGCGGAAGCAACTTTTTTGCAAAAATTCGATATGGGTATCGTGTAATGGGTTTTTGGGGATGCCGGTTGCAAATCTGACATTATTATTAAAATCCAAGATGGCGGATGCAACTTTTTCTCAAACATTCGATATGGGTATCGTGTAATGGGTTTTTGGGAATGCCGATTGCAAATCTGACATTATTATTAAAATCCAAGATGGCGGATACAACTTTTTCTCAAACATTCGATATGGGTATCGTGTAATGGGTTTTTGGGGATGCCGATTGCAAATCTGACATTATTTTAAAATCCAAGATGGCGGATGCAACTTTTTCGCAAACATTCGATATGGGTATCGTGAAATGGGTTCTTAGGGATGCCGATTACAAATATGACATTATTTTTAAAATTCAAGATGGCGGGTGGATCTTATTCTCAAACATTCGATATGGGTATCGTGTAATGGGTATTTGGGGGTGCCGATTGCTATTCTGACATTCATTTTAGAATACACGATGGAAGATTTTTGTTTTCGCTGTTGTCAGTGATGTCCAAGATAAACTTGGAAAGTAAAAATTAATTTGAAAAAGACGCATTGCCTGGATTTGAACCCAGGACCTCAAGCACGAGAAGTGAGGCCAAGGGGTCACCACGAAATTTTAAATTCATTATACTTATTTTGTTGCTAGTGTTTGCTGGCAAGTCTTTTACATGGGAAAATATTTATGTATTATATATACTATATTTCTTTTAGTCTGTTCACAACATTTTAAGAGTTAGGTTGATAATACATCTGATAACTACGTCAATTTAATAATTTTATTAAATCATCATCAGCCTATTAATGTTCCCTCTGCTGGGACACAGGCCTCCTGTCTGTGAGAGGGCATGGGCCGTAATCCACCACGCGGGCCCAGTGCGGATTGGTGGATGTCACAAGTCTTCGAAATTTTGGTTCTAGGACATGCCGGTTTCCTCACGATGTTTTCCTTCACCGTTTTGAGAGCAGTGGTGATGAAATAATTTACACAAAGTAAAGCGCCTGTCTGGGCTCGAACCCACGACCTACAACCTGTAAGTCGCGGCCGATACCACTGGGCCACCGCTGCTCTCAATTTTCTTAAATAACTTACAATAACTATATTTTATTACGTTTTTAGGAAATGCTGACCAATAAAGATCCTTGCCTATACGTTGGTGAAAAACCTTTAGTTAGTGATGATATTCCATTCAACAATCTCGAAGTAAGTTAATTGTTCTTAGATACATTTTTAAATGTGCCTTAGTACTAGTTTCTGCCCGTGGATTAGGGACTACTTACAATTATCTTATTTTATTTCAGGATTCTTCAAAACATACGGATTCATATTCAAACATTTTGGTAGAAGAAGAAACTAAAGACAAAGCCGAGATCATAATAAATGGCAATAGAATAATAGATTTCGCATACCTCTATAAACAAATGCAATATATCGCATGAACACGTAACACGTTCTTCCATAATGCACCAGTGATTGAAAATAACAATCATGTTTTAAATGAGAATGATATTACCCTTCTTGTCTCTTTTCCATTTCCATTAGTTTTTGGGAAATGCCTTTGACTTCCCTGGAGATAGTTGTTCATTTACAGAATTAGAAGCAATTTTTAAAATATGACGTTTCTGTTACACTCTGTATAATAAATATACCACGTTTCCCTGGGTTTTGTGTAAGATTTTGTAAAATGGAAAAACACGCAAGGTATTACATTAGGTAAATAAAGATTTTTTATTACAGACTCGTTTTACTATACAATACACCTACCCATCTAACTTACTTATCAACTCACCTAGCCTACCTACTTACCCAGTAAAATGCCCGGGCTTACAATCCACAACGCCAAAATTTCATCGCAATCGGATGAATAGTAACGGAACGGATAATGTATTACGATAGTACAAACAAACATTATTTTCTATATAATATAGATTATTAGATTTAATTATGGGCTTTATGTACCTACATAAACATCTAAATAATCAATATTCGCCTTTTCAAGTCACTCAACATAACGCCTCAAATTTTAAAAATCCTAAGTTACCAACTTTTGTCGAGCAACTGCAAGCGGGACTCGAGCGAACTTGTGATTGTGTGTGTGACGACGCACACGACTAGCGCGCTGTAGCAAATACCTAATTGCCGCGCGCCTCGTTCGCTCTGCGCCGTCTTAAGATTTGATGAAGAACTTCGGAGATATACATCAGAACTCTTCAATAAATGACGGCAAATCACTCGGGATAGATATATCAATCCAATCGCATAATCTGTTTATTGTTTACACCATTTCATAACATATCATCACACTGGTACGCTTTAAAGGGGTACGCAGGTGTGAACAGTTCACCCTGGTATACTCTCATGCCACCGGTTTTGTTTATTTTAGTTTCATGTTATTGGGTTAATCTATTCTGGCTTCACTTTGGGCGTTATAGGTACCTTAGCCTATAGAACTGGTCCATTTTGTACCACAACTAAAAAGTGAAAAATAAAAAACTTTTTTACAAAAATTACAACCGACTTACAAACAAAAACACTACAAAGTGAAAAATAACTTCAATTTCGGGAGTCGGTGTCAAACAAAGAAACGAAAACAGGAACACCGGCTTTCGAAATTGCAGTTATTTTTCACTTTGTAGTGTTTTTGTTTGGAAGTCGGTTGTAATTTTTGTAAAAAAGTTTTTTTTTCGTGTTAACTACTTACTGCAACTTATTTCACCTACCGGCTTCTTGAAATTATCGTACTTACATAGATATACGCCTTTTTCCCATGGGGGTAGGCAGAAACTAGAGAACGCCACCTGCTACGATCCTTACATACTTATTTTGCTGCACTCACGTTCATACATCTAGTCATACACGCACGTCATGATAAAATTAATTTTGGTAAAAATAGTGCATGTGTCCATGATATTTTTTTCAAGATTCTGAAATTCAGAAACGTTGTCATGCACTAGGAATGTCTCCTGTATTGAAGCCCGAGGGTGCATTACTCAAACACCCAGATCTGGGGGGTGACCATAAGCTCTTAGAGCGATATCAATTTGATATCGAGGAAGAGACAGATGTATACAAGTCAGATACATCTGTCCCTTATTGTACACTTTTATTGTGCGTACAGCTAAGGAGTGGAATTCCCTGCCGGAGGCTGTGTTTCCCGACAGCTACAATCTAGGGGTCTTTAAGTCAAGAGTGAATAGGTTTTTTGTAGGCAAGCGTGCTTCACCGTCGACCACATCATCGCTTACCATCAGGTAAGATAGTGGTCAAGCGCGAGCCTATAGTATATAAAATAAAATTATCGATCTCAAATTGGTACCGCTCTAAGAGCTTATGGTCACCCCCCTGATTATTTTATGTATTTGTTCAATATTTTCAGCCCGAATTATCCCACTACAAGGAAAATGCCATCCTCCTCTTTCCAGTACTATCTACTGAATAGTTATTCCTAGCTAACATTATTTATTTCATTTATTTAAAAGCGCCCCTAAGACGACCCACAGACCAAAAGAATTTCAATATTTGTATTGTCGGTTGAGCGCTAAAAGGCACATATAGTACACAAAACAATTGTTTTTCTATTGTGTATGCTAATCAGCACTCAAGCGGATCGGCTTTTGTGTTTAATTAAGGCCGTACCCTGACCAAAAAATCTTGAGCTTTCCTAGTGGCCTAGCGGCACACTGGTGGCGCATGAATTACAGTAGTGAATACGCCCAGATTTGAAAACAAAGTCCTTATAAAATCGAATAAAAAAAAAGTTACAGAATGTTCGTTATCAAATTGTCTATCCATTAGTGTTGGTACAAAAATTAATTAATGAACACTTTACGAGGAGGTGCATGCTACCAATCATATTATTTCTCATTTTTATGGTTATGTTGGAAGGAGATTAGTGAAACATATACTTCTTTAAAAAAAAAAGTATACTGCCATTTTGGAATCAATATTATGTAGAAATTTAATGTATTTTTATTAATCGATATTTCTTTTTAAAAAACGAGTAGATATCTCTTAAAAATTGCACAAAAATGGCTAGCGCGGCGTTTTGCACGGGGAGGCGCCTTAAATAAAAAAAATATTCACCTACCCGCTCTTTAAATTATAAATTAACGTATGCCGAATGCTTCAGGCATTAAAGTCGGCCTATGTACTTGTATGTTGCATGAAGTTTTAAATAATAAATAAACGTACATAGATACATTAACTCCCGCCTTTTTCCCATGGGAATTTGCAGAAGCTTCAGAACGGTAAAAATAGTTCATGTGTCCATGAACATTTATTTTGTTCAAGATTCTTTGCATTTTTTTTTAAACGTTTCCTCGCACTATGATTTTCTCGCGGTGCGTACACTTAAAAATATTATAATTATTTAACCGTTACCTTCAGGAATATAGTCTGCAGCAGCCCGGAGATTGGATTTTATCCAGGTATTTTTGGCCATTTAACCGCTTTTTTTATGATAATAACAAACACAAAAAAAAATGTAAACTTACCTTCCAGGTCCCAAGCCCAAGAACAGGGCAAGTGCGACCGTTGTTCAGAATAATAGGTACGTTGCTCGACATTTTAAAAACACGCGTGCACTCAATGAAGTATAACACGATACTGAAGTTTGAACGGCGGCGGGGGGTCTCTTTATTTTCTTGACAAGATCGCTACCGGATAAGTAAAGGTGTGGTTCTGTTAGCGCGAATGTGCGACATAATGACGTAGGTTCGTAATTAAATAGATTTTCCGTCGTGTATTGTCAACACGTTATTAGGTTAAGTTAGTTTGTGAGTGGTTCTGGGAAATCTGAAATGTGATTTTGTTTAAGTTATTATTTTTACAGCATGTTAACAATAGTGATGAGAATGAAACTCTTTTAGCGAGCAGTTTTATCCATCACAAAAAAACTTTTAATACATAGTATTTCACTACGAAAGTAACCCTGTCTGTCTGGGTTTTTGTATTTTTTTTTCCGATTTAGCCGCAGAACCGATTTAGATGAAATTTGACATATTCACCCTGAGGAAGGACATAGGGTAAAAAAAATCATCCTCAAGGGGGTGGAAGTTTGTATGGTTCTAAAAAGTGCTAATGCTACGCATACGAAATCGCGGGCAAAAGCTAGTATTATATAAAAACCGACCAAGTGTGAGTCGGACTCGCGCGCGAAGGGTTCCGTACCAATATCGTAAAAAACGGTAAAAAAATCACGTTTGTTGTATGGGAGTCCCACTTAAATATTTACTTTATTCTGTTTTTAGTATTTGTTGTTATAGCGGCAACAAAAATACATCATCTGTGAAAATTTCAACTGTCTAGCTATCACGGTTCATGAGATACAGCCTGGTGACAGACAGACAGACAGACGGACCGCGGAGTCTTGTGGGTAGTGCTGCCACGATAACTTCGAGTCCGTGTTTAAAAATACTTTAAAATTGTAAATCGTGCTTTGTTTATAACCGATGTTATCTAAAAATGTGCTTAAACATCTAAAGCACTAGTGACATTATTGGTGAATTAACTGTGACGCGTTAAATCATAAAAAAACGTCTGGAAAACTATCATCGTCAACCTTCACAAATAAGTTGTCAAAAACTTAAAATTGTTAGTAAAAGAACAAATAAAGACAAACAACGAACAAAAAAGTGGCCAGTGACAGTGGTAAAACAACCATAATTAAATAAAACAATCAATACAAAAACATAAGTGAAGTGTCATAGTGTGGCAAACATTTTTTCTTAATGAGTCACAGTAACGCACTTTCTCGATTCAAATTTTGTACGAAGGAGTATGCAGTAGACAATTTCAACTCCAGTGTGCAACAACCAAGTGGCTAATTAGTTACAGTAAGGATACAATTTCTGACATCGCCGGGCGACTCCGGGTTCAAACCCGAGTAAGTGCAAATACTTTTGGAAACTTTAAAAATTTCAAATATGAATTTCTTAGATAACATCACCTTTCGTCGCAACCGTACTAAGTCCGACTCAAACACTACTAGTATTGAGAATGAAAGTATAACTTCAACTGAATCGCCTATAGATGGCACCACAACAAGCTTACCTGACATTTCTGATGACGAAGACAACCAAACTATTCAACTAAAAAAACAACTTGAACAATTAACAACAGAACTAAACAGCGCGTATAATAAAATAGAATCATTATCTCTAGAAAATACTAATCTCAAGAGTATTAATCAGGAGTTGCTTGAGCAGAACGAACATTATAAAAACATGACATGTTCCTCAAAATTAGAAACACCAGTAAACCAAGAGGTAGACGAACACAGACAATCAATAGTTTTAAATGAACCAGAAATGAATACCACAACTACACACAATCAGAGCAAACAAAATAAAATTTGTATCATCGGTACCAACAAATCTAATAAAGTATTATCGATTGCAGAGGAAAAGTTAGACAATTATGATATCTATCATTACCTAAAAACAAACTGCGGAATCCAACAACTACTCAAAGGAATAAAAAACATGCTTGAAAACTATACTAAGGAAGACTTTTGTATAATATTAATCGGCGAAGACGACTTTACAACAACAAATGACTACTTTGATTTAATCTATAGCATAAGAAACAACTTGAAAGAAATTGACAATACAAATATTATCCTATGCCTACCTACCTTTAAGTTGAATAGCAGTTCAAACCTGTTCAACAAACAAAGCTCTCCAGATTCTCTTACGCTCTTTTTCAAATCAAACAAAGCACTAATACACAAACAGCTATGGCTGCTTACTACGCATACGCATACTCATGGCTGCGATATGGCGTCATGCTATGGGGAAATAGTGTTAACGTAAATGAACTATTCATAATGCAAAAGAAGTGTATAAGAATTCTAGCCCAAATAGATAGTACGGAGAGCTGCAAACCATACTTTATAAAATATCAGATCCTAACTCTGCCGTCAATATACATACTTGATATTTGCGTGTTTGTTTTTAAAAATATCGACAAGTTCACTAAAGTAGAAGATACGCACAACGTAAACACTCGCCATAAAAAGAGGTTATGCGCTCCATCCTCAAGAATCAAAATGTTAAGTGATAGCCCATATTATATGGCAATAAAAATATATAATAAGTTGCCCAACACATTTAAAACTGAAAAATCAGTAATAATTTTCCAAAAAAGGCTAAAACTATACCTAATCCAAAAGTGTTTCTACTCAGTAAAAGAATATTTAGAGTCTAGCTTAAAATGACGAATTTATCTCAAGTGGCGATCTATCCTATACAAACAATAAGATTTAGTCTATTTAGTCAAAATTATAATTAAAATTTGTACTAGGTACCTGTAAAAGATGACATTAATATTGCTGATTATTTGTATTAGATTCACTATTTTTGACATTTAATTTTTGACATAACTATATTTTTCTCAATTTAATTATAATAATGTTAAATAAAATAATGATTTAATAATAATATTAAATGCATGCTAATTATGGATGATAAGGACAGTAGAATGATAATTGCAATGCTTGTAAAAGGCTGCTAAGTCTTGCACTCATATAACAAAACACCAACTATACACTTAGTTCGCAATAAACGTTTTGACTTTGACTTTGACTTTGACTTTGTCTTAGTAATAGGGTCCTGTTTTTACCCTTTGGGTACGGAACCCTAAAAAGTATAGTTACATCAAAGCTATGGTATAGTATAGTTATAGTTATTTAAATTGTGTCTAGTGCAACTAATTTTGAACCCTAAAAATGATGCAACAACGGGAAAAAAAAACCTATTTGAGAGCTTCCGTTGCGTGCGCTGCGTAAACGGTTTAAGTTACGCAATTATAATGTATGTAGGGTAGGTAGGGTAGATGGGTAGGAAGCCAGTTGACGGGAGCGAAGCCGCGTGGAACAACTAGTATTAATATAAGACCTTCATACTGTACTAATGTTTTACAAAATAAATATATCTTATCTTAACTTATCTTAAAGCATGAAAGTTCTTAGGTCATCGGATAACATAAAGCTTAAAATTCCAATGCCTTTCACTGCTTTACTATACTTCGAGAGCTTCGCAGAGATCAAGCAGGTAACAATAGCTCGACAGGCTAACAATAACGTATACGTCAATTTGACATATGTCGCAGAGATCAAGTTATCTTGTAGGAAGTATAGACAACTTTTTTACTGTCCAGTCTACTCGTCTATGGAATGCATTGCCTGTGACAAGAGACATAAGAGACTTGTAAAGGAGTACTACTTGGCACTGAGATCATACTCTTGTATAAACTGCATTGTTTTCTTGTCTGTATATTTAGATGTATCTATGTGCTCTGTACAACTAATTGTTTGTTGAAAAATTTGCACCAAGTGCAACCCCTCATCGTGGTCACCTTGTATATTCGTTTTGTTTTAAGATTTCTTTAGGTATTGTATTTGTTTTGGTGTACATTAGAGCCATCATCATCTGCCTAGCCTTTTCCCAACTATATTGGGGTCGGCTTCCAGTCTTACCGGATTCAGCTAAGTACCAGTGTTTTACATGGAGCGACTGCCTATCTGATCTCCACAACCCAGTAACTGGGTAAACACGGTACTCCTTGGCAAGACTGGTGTCAGATCTCAAGCTTCTGACTACCCGTAACGACTGTCAAAGATCTTCAAATAACAGCCGGGACCAACGGCAAAAATAAATAAATAAAAGATCACCGTTGAATTCCATACTTAGCGTAGTAGATTCACATAGAGGAAAATGAGCAAGAAACTGAAGTAACAAAATAAATAATCCTTTTTATTTGTATTATTTATAGGCTGGCGTTTGTCCAACTCAACTGATTGTAAGCGATGATTTGGTGGCATAGAAAAAACTTATTTAGTATTGACTTTAAGACCCCCAAGTTGCAGCTATTAGGAAACACGCATAGGTGGTATGTTCACCATTTGGTAGCTTTTGAGATTTACAGCAAACGTGGCAGTGAAAATAAACCTTGTCTTGTTATAAATAGAATCTATAGGTATTAGACATCTAACAAAATCTAGACAGACTGCCGGATACCACCGTTAATATTGGCCAGTCGCCAGATCATGTTGTAAT
The DNA here is from genome assembly GCA_948252205.1 of Orthosia incerta. Taxonomy (NCBI): domain Eukaryota; kingdom Metazoa; phylum Arthropoda; class Insecta; order Lepidoptera; family Noctuidae; genus Orthosia; species Orthosia incerta. Next base: position 1,667,455 of record OX411769.1, read on the forward strand.
TCGTAGCACGACCATGAACGCATTTATTATAACTTTTGATGGTACTAAAATCCTTTTAATTTGTACTATTTTATACCACTAATTAGAAATTTTATACCTCTCAATTATCGCAGATACAAAGGTCGTGCTGGCAAGATTCTTTCCCAGCACGACCACGATAAACACTTGGAACCTGTACGTATGTGTACGCTATACGATAGTATAATATACAAATATGTATAATTATGCAAGTTAGGTGTCCAGCTTAGTACTGGAATTCCTTGCAGGAGTCTGTGTTACCTGATACCTACAACCTGGGGGTCTTTGAGCCAAGAGTGAATAGGTTAATTCTAGGCGTGCTTCACCGTCGACCACATCATCGCTTACCATCAGGTGAGATAGTGGTCAAACGCGAGCCTATAAAAAAGCTATGAAAAAAAGATACGTATATTGGAATATAAAAACCGACCAAGTGCGAGTCTGACTCGCGCACAGTGGGTTCCGTATAAACAGCTACATAAACCAAAATAAATAGGTAACACTACTAACGTTTATGAACAATGAAAGCACCAAACATTGCTCTAACGAAGGGACAAAATTAATTAACAAAAATACCTTTGCCGTCCGAAAACTGTTGTCCCCATATATCAACAAACAAAATTTTTACTTTGCCAAGTACATTTTGATTCCCTCTCACAGAGAGGAGGCCTGTGTCCCAGCAGTCTTCTTCTTCTTCTTCTACCTAGCGTTTATCCCGGTTGGTCATCCCGCCCAGCGCGGGAGAACCCAGGGTCCGTTTTCCTACACTTCCTCCTCCACTTTGCCCGGTCTTCGGCATCCCTCGCAACTAGCCCATTGGCGCGCATGTCATCCTGCGCGACATCAAGCCAGCGTTTCTTGGGCCGTCCTCTGCTCCTGGTGCCAGGTAGCGTCATGTCCAGGCATTTGTTTCCCACGTAGCTTGCCGGTCGTCGTAAGACGTGGCCGTACCAGCGGAAGCGACTTTCCTGCAGCTTGTCAGCAATGTCACGGACATGGAGGCTGTCGCGGATGTATGTATTCCAGCAGTGGGAACATTAATAGGCTGATGATGATGATGATGAAGTACATTTTATAAGTTGGTCGACTATTACTCGTAAACATGTAAAGCCTACTTAGCTGCGATAGTTTTCCTTTTAATTTCGTTATAAGCAACTACTTAGCTGGCAGGAAGAGGGGGACCCTTGACTCTTACATAAATTACCCATTATAGCTTAATTTTACGCCAACGGATCTCTGAATCGAAAATGGTTTTAACAGACCCGTAATGTTTTTGATTCGCATAGCCAACGAAACCCCACATAGATAGGCGAGAAAAAAACGCCCCACTTTACGTTTACAGGACGTGACCGAAAAAAAAGATTAGTCTCCACAGGGAAGCCCGTTTAAGCAGTAGACGGTCACTCTGACTGAACTGCGAGACGCCACGTATAAAAAAAAAAAATACTTCAGCGGCAGTTCGAGTTCGGCACGCTTCGAGTGTACTCTCCGCATCGACTTAGGTCGGTCAAGATTACCTCGCCTCTTGCTGGACTTGGGCTAGCGGCGTATATTGATTGTTTGACTGTGCTGGTATCGTTAGCGGTCCGCACACCATTCAAGCGATATACAACGCGCGTAGGGATTCATTATATATCTTCAACCTCCCCTGTTAGTTATTACTCAATCTGGTAGCTAACTTTATTGTACCTACTGTTTTAAACTAAGAAATAGTTTCGTATTATTATCAGTCGCGCGCGCGCATCCTTACCGGCAGGACGCGTTAGAAAATGTCAACGTTTGTGAAATGTAACTCGTGCAATGTCGTAATCGACGAATTGTTAGCGTACGTGCAGAATAAATTGTCTGTCGCGGACGAAAATACGTTAATAAAAATCTGTGTATCTTCGTTTACCAGTGAGGAAATAAAGCAGTCGAAATCGTTACTGTATGAAACATTACCCTCAGTGAAACGAAAAATTATTCGTAAAAATGATGGGAAGGAAAAACGGGATTTGTTGGACATAATTTCGTGGTTGAAAGTGGTGGACCCGGATGCAATACCAGTGTTTGTGGATGGATGGATATAGTATGTTTGTAACTCAATCACGCATGAATGGCTGAACTGATCTGGATATAATTTAGCATAGATATAGATTAGTCTGGAATAGCACATTTTATCCCGGTATAATGTTCCCTTGGGATGACAAAACACTTCTCACCAGAGCCGTCTTTAACCTATTGGAGGCCCTGGGCACACTAAGATAATGGGGCCCCCTATATGTTTATTACCAAAAAAATATTAATTATTATTTTTTCGTAAATTCAAACTAGAATGACTGAATACAATACCTTCTTGCTTATTATTAGCTTTTGCATGAGCGAAGCTACTCTACTGTCGCCCGAAAAACAGGCTTGTTGTTTAGAACAAAATATACAATTTATCTAATGGTATAAAAGTATACTGTTTTAAAGGAAAAGTGCGAGTCGGACTCACCTACCAAGGGTTCCGTAGAAACATAAAAAATATAGTGTAAGCGAAGATATCGGCCTTTCGTGGCCCCCGTATCAAAAAGGGCCCTGGGCACAGGTCCCGTGTGACCTTATGGTAAAGACGGTACTGCTTCTCACGCGGATGAAGCCGCTGGCAGTAACTAGTTAATATTGTATAAGTTAGGATAGTATGTATAAAATGGTAAAACTATTTGTTCAAAGTAGGTTATATTTTTTTTTTTTAATTATTTATAGGCTCGCGCTTGACCACGATTTAACCTGATGGTAAGCGATGATGTGGTCGATAATGGAGCACGCTTGCCTAGAAGTAACCTATTCACTCTTGACTTAAAGACCCCTAGGTAGGATCTTTAGTTGTATCACAGGATAACGAACTTTCTATACTAATATTATAACGAGGAAATTTTTTGTTTGTTTTTTAGTTTGTACCGAATAGGCTCCGAAACTACTGGACCGATTTAAAAAAATCTTTCACCAATAGAAAGCTACATTATTCTTGAGTGACATACGCTATTTTTTTCCCGAAAACGGGTCCTGTGGGGTCCAAGGGAGCGAAGCCGCGGACAACAGCTAGTATTTTATAATCAGGTCAGCGTGTCGTAATCTTTCATGGAAATAGAAATACCACATTATACCCGAGTGAGAGGTAAGCATATACATCAATAATTATTAATAAAAAAAAAAACTTAAATAATTAGCCTTTTTGTATTCTTCTCAGAAAACCCTTTCATTTGATTTCCATATTATAGGGTTGCATAAAATATTGATCCGCCATATTAGAATATGTCACTTATCTAACCGTACCTACATTGTAATCCAAACAAAATTTCAACTAAATCAGTTACGCGCTATAAAGACGATTGGAACATTTAGTACTAATTTCAAGCAGTACTTATTACGCAAGCAAAAGGAAGCCAGCGGATAAACTTACCCGGCCGGGGTTTGCACGCAGTTATATTATCTTCTATCATGTTCCTTGTTCTTAGTTTTTAAACTTTCTGGCGAACACTTCACCGAACACTACACACCACACACAGTAATATTCACACAATTCTGTTTTATCGAATACTAGCAATCTTTTCACCTTGTTTATTAACAGCAATTTCTTACATAATTTTCCATTATTATTATTTTGATATTTTCATTTTGACAGCCGACGCGACGCCGACCACAGATTGACACGCGCTCTGTCGTTTGTCTACGGTTTTGACAAAATGATCATGGAGCCGTCGAGATTTTGGTCGTATATTTATTGTGTTTTATTTAGATATTTATTTTATACGTATACACTTACATACAGCGACTCACCTACTGTGTTTATTTATACTATTTTGATATTATATATCTTGTTCTATTTTTATTTCTTAAATATGATAATATGATCCGTTTCCGTAAATGTGTCCGTGGCATCAACATTGGGCCCTATCAGAATATCAGCGCAGCGTTATTTTCTTTTTGATATCGTTGCTCATGCTGAGATAGGTGTCTCGCACGGGGTAATTTATTTTTATTTTTTATTATTGTTTGTGTTTTTCTTATCTCGTGTCTCCTGTGCGGGTCACAAATAAATATTTTTCTTTCTTTTTCTTTCTTTTACCACGGATAACTGTCAGTTGCATGATTTGACGCATACATACTAACTAACTAACAAGGCAATTTAAATAAATGCATGTAACAGTCTTTCATATTAAAAAAGGTTTTTTAATAAGTCTTAATATTTTTAAATTGCATTGTCACGAGATACAAACGTGTGTGCAAAATTTCAGCTTTATCGGACACCGAGGAGTGAGTCAAATTTAACTTGCAAGATTTGATTACATACACCGGGAAATGTAAACAAAAGGTAGTAAATAAATGCTTGTTTAAAGACACGCTTCCTACAGGATAGGAACGGAACCGCAGAATAACCCGTACAGTCTTGTATAAAGCGATATAAAAAAGTGTAAACAAAAAAAAAATCCGCGCTGTCGCATTGTTAAAACCACACCTTTACATTCATCAGTTATCAACGCACGAATTGTACTCATTTTGCCTATGGAAAATTAGATTGTCCTTGAGTATATATTTACGACATTATCGGTCTAGGTAAGCAGAGTGATGTCATTTGGAAAATATTGTGTAGGTAAATCATTTTGCTTCGTATGTGTCTGTGTGGTTTTGGAAAAAAAAAAACGGTCAAGTGAGAGTCGAACTCGTGCGCCGAGGGTTCCGTACCTATACATTATACTGCCATAATACAATTGGTGTCGGTTTTATTGGTGGCTAAGTTTTAAAGATATGGACAAATTTAGAAAATTTACCTTAATTTTCAACTTTTTTTATTTTTTGGAATAATTCCTTTATTTGTGCTGTAAGACCTTACTTTTTGCCTAATTTCGTGATTCTAGGTCAACGGGAACTACCATATAGGTTTTAGACCCAAAACCTATAGGGTACTTCCGGTTGACCTAGAATTGTCAATTTTAGGTAAAAGCCAGGTATTACAGCATAAATAAAGGGAAAAATCCGAAAAATAAAAAAAGTTCAAAATTAAGGTAAATTTTGGTACTTACAAGTTTTCGCGAAAATCTAAATTTTCTTATATCTTTTTATCGTGTAGACTCAGGACCTTGATTTTTATACACCTAATATAGGGACTATAGACAAAGAGACCACTCAGTATCTGGTATAAATTTCAACTTGATAGGTCCACCCGTTCCTGAGAAAATCGGTGGCGACAGACGGACAAGATAGTGATCTTATAAGGGTTAACCGACTTACCTTAGTAGTTCTAAGTTCGACTTCATGTATGTTTTTTTTTTGTGTATGTTCACCGATAACTCCGTCAATTGTGGACCGATTTTGAAAATTCTTTTTTTGATTGAAAGAGCATATTTCGAAATAGGCCCCATTTTAATTTGGTGAAGATCTGATGAAGAATTTCGTAGATATACAACAGATCTCTTCAATAAATAACGGCAAATCTCTCGGGATTGCTGCAATCGCATCTCTGTTTATTGTTTATACCATTTCATAACATAAAATCACGCCAGTACGCTCGAAAGGGAACCAGATCTCTCATTTCACCGATTATGTTAAAGTTTCATGTTTTTCGGATAATCTATTCTGGCGTTATAGATACTTACTAAACAACTTGCCTAATAAGTAGGTACAACTAAAAAGGCTGAAATAAAAAAAAAACTTTTTTGCAAAAAAATACTACCGACTTTTAGTCGTAGTTTTAGTTAGAGTCTGGCAAACGAAAGAAGAGACTGAAAAAGCGCGGCAAATTTAAAAAATATCAGCATAGCAACCCCAAAAACTAGTATGCAATACCTGGAATAAACTAATTTGATACTTTTGAATTATTTATATTACTTCGTCTGAATAAAAATACTATAGATACATTTGGGTAGGTAATACTTTAGATATATCAATCTGAATAAAAAAAAGCAACAGTCATCATCATCATATCAGCCGAAAGACGTCCACTGCTGGACATAGGCCTCCCCCAAGCGTCGCCACATTGATCGGTCTCATGCGTCCCGCAACCAGCGGATCCCCGCAACCTTCACCAGGTCATCGGTCCACCCAAAAAAAAACAACAACAGCAACATCTTAACCTTTACTGTTACTCACCTAAGGTTTGTAATTCATGGGCATCATATCCAAGCGGTTCGAGGCGGCGGCATCACAGTCCTTTCACGGGTAACGACGTGGGCCCCTCTTCTCTGAGCACTGCACCTTCACTTTTTCTTCTTCCTTGGTTGTTGTCAACCATCGTCATCACAATCGCGTACCACACAAGCTATACCAACCGCCTGACGTCATAACGAACCAGCTAGTGCGCCTCTGAGTGGCGCGCGCTGCCTCACGTGCGATAAGCAGAGCGCGCGCGTGTGCACGACGTCACATAGGCTCTCATTAAGGCTTTTTAAGATCGAGCGCCACGCCGCCGCGCCGGTGTGGGTGTGAGAGCGAGACAGAGCAATAATACCCGCACTTTATGTTTTGTTAATTTTATCTTGATACCTATTTTCGTTTTAGTCGCAACATATATTATTTACGTAGTGGTTTATATTATATTTCTATATTTGTTTTATGTTTTTGTATTATATTAGACACAACATGCTTTGGTTTCCGTACGTCACGTCCTAGGCGACCACTGAAAATCAGCGCCGTGCTGTGGGTCTCCCACGGCACAGCAATATGCTGAGTGGAAGCCTTCTTGTCACAGTCACGACATGCATCTGCTTGTACTTACTCGTCAACCTAGTACTGTACTCAAGTTTGGTTTTTGGTTTTTAATTTTAATCTTACTTTTCTTTACTAACATAATTTAAATACTTACTAATATTGGATACCGTTAAGGGTTTAATTTAAGATGTCAAAAATTTTGTATGTCGTTTTTGTGGCGAATAAACACTTTTTCTTTCTCTTTTTCTTTCTTTCTAACAGTATTCTATAATAATTTTGGTTTATTCACAATCAATCAAAATCTGAATCTAAGACTTTCATGTGAAAAGATTCATAAAAGTCACAAGAATCATTGTTTTCTACATTAATAATGAAACTTTTTAAATTATTAAATAGAGAAAATGTTTTTACAAAAATATAAATAGTGATTAGGAATTAAAACAAAGTATCAACTTAGTAGCATCATACGAAAAATTGGGGTTGACATTAGTATAGCATTGCCATATAAAAAGTTTGCAAATAATTGCCAGTGTCTACTTTCGTTTGCCAGACTCTAATTACGTAACTTGAAAACATGATTTTTGTTTATGAAACTATTTTGATAATTTTTGTCTCAAATGATAGGTAGGGCGTAGAACCATTGTACCCACTTAAATAATGTAATTCAGTCCATGCGTTTATGAGATATTAATTAAAAGTAAAAGGGTTAAGGATACACTAGTCGACGGCACGAACTATTTTGTGCGCGGGGTTGAAATGCATTTTATATCAACCGACAACACGTGCGGAAGAGATAGATGCTGTGATGAGCATTGAGCAGTAGGAAGCTAGTTCGTGTACGAATACACACTTTTGCAAATTTGTAGCGAAATGGATAATGATTAAGGACGAAACCGAGTGCGCGAAATTTTATAAACAGACCTTTGGGAGTCTGGATATCATGAAAAAAATCGGCCAAGTGCGAGTCGGACTCGCGCACGAAGGGTTCCGTACCATTATCGCAAAAAAACGTAAAAAAATACGTTTGTTGTATGGGATCCCCATTTAAATATTGATTTTATTCTGTTTTTAGTATTTTTTGTTATAGCGGCAACAGAAATACATCATCTGTGACGGTTCATGAGATGCCTGGTGACAGACGGACAGACAGACAGACAGACGGATCGCGGAGTCTTAGTAAAAGGGTCCCATTTTTACCCTTTGGGTACGGAACCCTAAAAACGACTAAATTTATCTATTCAAAATAAAATTATTTGCATTGTTGAACTACTAATCTATCCCTTTAAGGAGGCCGTTTTGTAATTTTCCGCCTTCTTATGGTATTTATTTGCGCCGAAAAATGCGTTAAAATTAGTGTCGAAATGTGGAACTTTCGACGCTCATAACTTTCAAATATATTTTTATTTTATTTTTTTGGCTCCATACAGGGCTAGATAATGATGAGACATATTGATATCACTATTTATTTTGAACGTACATCGTCAAACAGTGGAATAATCCCTAGACTACGTTTGTATGGAAGAATTATCGACTAGTGTAACCTTAAAGATGCCCCTTACCGCTTTATTTTTGTGTTAGCGATACTGCCTTTACATTTTGTTCGTTTTATACATTGATAGGCTGGTGTTAACGACTTTTATTTTTTTGTTATTTGGATCCACGGATGCCCCTCAAGTTAAAGGGGAAAATTTATAAGTCCGTGATTAGAACTGTATGGATCAGAATGTTGGGCTGTGAAATAGATGGATGAAAACAGATTGCATGTAGCAGAGATGAGAATGTTGAGAAAGATATGCGGAGTGACGAGAATGGATAAAGTGGGAAATGAGTATATTAGAGGAAGTTTGAAAGTGGCGCCAGTGACAGAAAAGTTGAAAAGAAACCGTTTGTCGTGGTATGGTCATGTGATTAGGAGGGATGAAACGCATGTTACTAAAAGATTTATGAATATAAATGTGGATGGATGGAGAGGGAGGGGATGGCCAAAAAAAAGATGAATGGACTGTGTGAGGAGTGATATGAAAGAAAAGGGAGTCAGTCATGTCGTGACGGGCGACAGGACTGTATGGAAAAATTGTAGTTCTAAAAACTAAAAAACACGCTTTAATGGTAAGGATAATGGGACAAACTGTTTAAATTATTGCATTGTCATCGGTCCTTGATAAGTGTGCAAAGTTTCAAATCAATCCAACGTTTTGAAGTGGGTGAAAATCACGTTCAAAGATTCCGTTACATTGATACATAGATACATACATACCAAGCTAATAAAAGCGTGTTAAAAAGAAAACGTGTTGTGCATAACATGGGACAAGGGCAGGCATTTCTTGCAACTGGCCTGAGTAAAAATCGCATCGACCCATCAAAAAGGTCGCATAAGATGCGATTCCCACACACATGCTGCGCATGCTGAGGATAGGAGCCTTTTTGGTCTCGCACGGGGCTTTTATTATTACTATTGTTTAATTTTAAGCTTATTTCTCGTGTCTCCTGTGCGGGTCACAAATAAATACTTTTACAATGCATGTCCTCGAAAAGAGCGTTTTCCAAGCAGCCAAACTGTGCGGAAAGTGTCACTTTTTCTTACTAGTGCTTTTTACTTTCCTGTACTTTTTTAATTTTTAACTCCAATGTCAGCCCAACGCATAGAGTTTTTATTATTTGAGAAAAGTTTTAAAAATTAGTTATGTACAGATTATCATTCATATAAAAGGTAAAACAAAACTAATACTTCATTTAAGGCGTTTTTAATTACTCTAGATTTAGATTTTGATCAATAAATTAATTTTAAATATTCATTAAATATGTTTGGCAGAATGAATATTTTGCTCGTGCCTTTTTGCGTTACGACGTGACAGTTATTTGCACATGCGCAGTAGATATGCCCGAGGAACTATGAATTTAGTTAATCTGTGGACATGCTGAGCGCCCTTGAATAAGCGCCATTTTATTAATTTCTTGCTTGGTTCAGATATATTTTTTTATTTCCTCGCACAATGCATAGTAAAATGTTGTATGATACACGTGCGTAAGATGATTTCCGACTCGTGTCGATGAATCCACTCACTCGCTTCACTCGCTCGTGAATAAAAATACCACTAATCGGAAATCACCTACTTTCCGCACTTGTAGCATAAATAACTATTTATTCTTCTACTTCTTCAGTGTGCTGAACTGTGCGGCACTGGAAGAACACATTAGACCTCTTTTGTAAAACCAACCTCTTTAAAAAGTTCTCGAAACAAAAACAATGTAGAAAGAAAAAGTCACAATTGACAAATACTGAGAAAATTTCTCCGGCCGCTGGCCTAGTGCCATCCAAAATAAAAACAGCAGTAAAATACATATTTCAAACAAAAATTTCTATCGTAACTATGGACACAAAGAAAATGTTTAACATAATCAAAGTTTAATATATATTTATTACAACATGGAAAACTTGGTGAGTATCAATCTGCGTACCCATTTGCCTTCTATATCGGGATCGACTTCGAGTCTTAACTGGATCAAAGTCAAAAGTCAAAGTCAAAGCACTTTATTTCAAGTAGGCCAGTTACAGGCACTTTTGAATTGTCAAAAGACAAAATAAAATATTACAAAATTATGGTGCTACAGTCCCAGTCACAAGACATAATAACTGTGAAAGTACCGTAGATGCCCATTCCAAGGCGTAGATCTCTATGGAGAAGAACGGGCAAGAAACTCCATGGACACTCTTTTTCAATTAGGTAATTATTACAAATCATTTGTTACATCATTCATGTTGAGATTACACATTATGTGAGAACGATGTAGCAAGTTAAAAGTGTCCATAGTAAATATAAAAAGACAATTCAGAAATAAAATTAGAATCAATTAAAATAACCCATGGCAGCTAAGAGATGACCAGTCCCAACCGACAGCGCCCGTTCACGAACATGACACATGTATCAGCACCATTCAGCTCAACCATTTTGAAGGGAGCTAAATGATCCGACACACGCGCCACCATCGGCGAGACATTTGAGTGGGCATGACATACTCTCAACCACCGGAGTCATTCAAGTCAATAGAAGACGTAGGTATCTAGACAATGATAGCTCTGAAGTACATGGTACTCACACAATGCTGGCTATGCTGCTATATAATACTAGAAAGATTAACTCTATATAATGCAAAGATAGTAGCAATCCTCATCAGCTCTGACAATAACAGTAAACGATACCTACGACAGTCCTACCAAAAAATAAAATTTAAAAAATACACATAAAAACGAAATTAAAATATAATAATATTTAACCTGACAGCAAGCTAATTTTGGTAAAAGAACACGAACATTGTCTTGAGTTCAACACAGCGACCAACTATGCTTATCATCTAAATAATCATTAATAGAATAGTATGCCTTAGAACAGAGATTAGCTTTTACCTTTGCTTTAAATGCGTTAAATGGCAAATCTAGAAAAGAAGACGGTAACTTGTTGTAAAAAGTTATACCAACCCCAACGAATGAACTATGCACCTTATGAAGTCGATGAAAGGGAGCTCGTAATTTGTCCTTATTTCTGGTGTTAAAGTTGTGAATATCACTATTGTTACTGTACAAATGAATGTTCTGCCTAATATATAAAATGTTGGCGAATATGTACTGTGAAGCCGCTGTGAGAATACCAATCTCTTTAAAAAAATCTCTTAGAGAAACACGCGCACCTAATTGGTAAATGGCACGAACAGCTCGTTTTTGAAGCACAAATATATTTTGAATATCAGCGGCTCTGCCCCACAGTAGAATACCGTAGGACATGATACTGTGAAAATAACTAAAGTAGACCAACCTTGCTGTATCAACGTCAGTGTATTGTCTAACCTTTCTGACGGCGTAGGCGGCCGAGCTAAGCCTACCCGCTAGGCTTGATATATGTGGCCCCCATTGAATTTTTGAGTCTACTGTTATACCCAGAAACACAGCTGAATCAACAGTTTCGAGCTTCTCATTGCCGAGCACAATGTTGGGACCCAGATTTCTAACATTGGGCAAAGCGAACTTTATGCATTTAGTCTTCTTGGCATTAAGAACAAGATTATTTGTTGTGAACCAATCTGTGACCATTGATAGTGCGTTATTCACGTCATCAAAAACTTGTCTATTCCTATCTACTTTAAAGATCAGAGAAGTATCATCCGCAAACAGCACAACGTCGCAAATATCCTTTAAATAGAATGGCAGATCGTTAATATAAACCAGGAATAAAAACGGACCCAGTATTGAGCCTTGAGGTACACCCAGCTCAACAGGTAACCTGGAAGATTTAGCGCCATTAACGTCTACGCATTGGTATCTATTAAGTAAATATGACTCAATTACATTTAGGGCTTCGTTTTGAACACCGTAATGGCGTAGTTTACGCAAAAGCGTATCATGGTGAACGCAATCGAAGGCTTTAGAAAGATCGCAGAAAACACCAATTGCATTTCGCGACTTCTCCCATGCGTCAAATATGTGTTTCAACAAAGCAACACCCGCATCTGTAGTCGAGCGACCCTTCGTAAACCCATATTGGTCATTGTGAAGGAGGCTATGTAAGTTAAAATGTCTGAGTAACTGCTTAAGAATTAACTTTTCAAATATTTTGCTGAATGCAGGCAAAATAGAGATTGGTCTGAAATTACCAATATCATTTTTGCTACCGGATTTAAATAGAGGGATGACTTTACTGCTCTTCATGAGATCAGGAAAAGTACCCAAATCAATGCATTTGTTAAACGTAACAGCAAGATAGGGGGCCACAATGTCTATTATATTGCCCAAAAGTTTGGTAGATATGCCCCAGTAATCACCCGTGTTTTTAGATTTAAGAGAATTAAAAACATTAACTACATCACGAGGCGCTACATGCTCGAATCTCAATACATAACTACATTTAGGGATGCTACTATGCAATAGGTTTTCAGCCTTAGACGGCGACGAACTTAAGGAGCAAGTCGTCGTTGCAGGTATGCTCGTAAAAAACTCATTAAACGCCTCAGCTACGTCAGCTGGTTTATTAACTAATTTGTTATCAACCATGATCTCGAGTTGATTTTCTTTTTTAACCGATTTACCCGTTTCGTTGTTTATGATTTTCCAAGTGGCTTTTACTTTGTTATTAGAATTTTTAATAGTCTCACTTAGAAATTTTGATTTTGCAACACGACAAATCTTTTTAAATAATTTTGAATAATTTTTAACATATTCTAAAAAATTGTTATCAAACTTGTACTGTCTCAGACCATACAACTCATACAATCTCGCTCGGCTTTTATAAATGCCTGGTGTAGCCCATTGGTTGAAACCAGCGGAAGTCCCAGTAATGTTGATAGTTTTAGTTTTAAAAACGGATTTGTACTCATTTTGCACAACATCAAAAAGGGCCCCGTACATTTCATTTGGGTTCTCGTACTCTATTATTGACGGTATAACTTTAAGAGCTATATTATTTTTAAACTTACTGCAACGACTAACAGTATAAGGCCTGCATTCTACTTTGCGCGGCTTTTTACTTAATGGCATAGGGAAGCTAGCCATTAATCCACAGTGATCTGATGATAAATCACTTAACACCAATTTATTGAGTTAGAGAGATCCAGCTGAGTACCAGTATTTAACTTAGAGGAATTGTCTATTTGACCTCCACAACGTCATAAGTCATTAGAAAGTACTCTGTGGTCATTAGGCTTCTGACTGCCGTAACGACTGTCAAAGATCTTCAAATGACAGCCGGGACCAACGTCAGAACCACTTCCACCAACGTTAGACCATTTCTAATGTAAATTTGAATTCAATATAACGCGCAAAACCATGTGTCAGGAAGAGGGTGGTGGGGGGTGTGTCCCCTCTCCTCAGCCTCCTTTCGCGCCTCCGATTTTTATATACCTACACTCTAGGGCAGAGATGGCGAACAAACGGTACGCGTGCTGGTGGTGGCATGTAACCAAACCAAAAGACTACGTGAAGTCGGGGTGCCCCGATGCGGTTTTGGAACAGATTCGACCTAAATTATTTAAACTTTAGGTTTTTTTTCTTAAAATACTATGAGGCTTCGCGACTTGAAACTTTGTGAAAGTGTTCTCCAAGAAGAGTATCTCTACGATTATACGTAATAAAATATGAAGCTCTTAGCAGACTGGTTACGCACCGAAGTTGAGCCCCAACGTCTTAGGGTACTATCAGACAGAGAGCGGTCACGCGATCAAGCGTTCAAGAGGTCAGTTATGCGTTCAAGCGTGCAGTTGCTCACGAACCCCGCTGTTGAACGGTCTACGCGGTACCACTATTGTCACCATGTTTTTTGACTATAGTTCTTCATCGGAAGACGAATTATTGATTTTGTGGTCGTTATCAGCATCAAGACTGATAAGGAAATACTGGGTGCGCCCAGTAAATAAGGTTAGAAAATAAGATGGAGAATTTCATAGATTTTTTTCTAAATGGGTTAAAGTCAAAGTCAAAGTCAAAGCACTTTATTTCAAGTAGGCCAGTTACAGGCACTTTTGAATTGTCAAAAGACAAAATAAAATATTACAAAATTATGGTGCTACAGTCCCAGTCACAAGACATAATAACTGTGAAAGTACCGTAGATGCCCATTCCAAGGCGTAGATCTCTATGGAGAAGAACGGGCAAGAAAGATGAAGAAATTCCAACAATAATTTCCAACCATGCTTCTGCTACTTTTCTCGGTTTTTATATTCGTTATCTTCCGCATCATCTAAAAAACGCCTTTCAAGTGCTAACATAATTAGCTTTTCAGTCTACGGCTTCCTTCCAATTTGGTCACCGATACAGCAGCAAACGCGCGAACGCGTGCGTTCTAGTTTATTTGGTCAGCGAAACAGCAGCGAACGCGCGAACGCGTACGTTCTAGTTTACCGACGCGGTCAGAATGCCTCATGTGTGGGTATATCTATGTACCTTAATACTGTTGGTGTGAGCCTATAGCTGTATAACTCACTGTTCACACCAACTAACTTGCACGCAGTTATCTTGAATAAAGATGTGGAATGTATTCACTGATACTTGGATTTTGGTAAAAAATTGATTTATTTTAAACCATCAGAAAAATCATGACACAACAAGAAAAAACAATTAACACAAAAAGAATAGATGTCAGATTTTAAACTCTGTCTAGAGAGTTTACTCGACCATATAGTATTTACATTTGCAGTATAAAAACCTCCTTTATAACACTCCTCCTCAATGAAATAACTATATAGTATCTGCATCCTCATCATCATTATCAAGCACTCAAATTCATCTCTTTCACACAAAACTCATTCTTACATCGTGGCAAGGACTTTGTCAAAATATCTGCAGTCATTGCCTCAGTCTGCAGGTACTCCACCTTCACAATGTTATCATTCAATGCATCTCGTATGTAGTGACACCTCACATCTATGTGTTTTGTCCGTTGATGATGAACTGGATTCTTCGCTATCTGAATAGCTGACTGACTATCAGAATATAGCAAGATAGCTTGGCGTTCCTTTCCGGTAAGCTCTTCTATAAGCCGCTTGAGGAACGTTGACTCTCTGCATGTTTCAGACATGGCTATATATTCAGCCTCTGCACTAGAGAGCGCTACTGTACGTTGCTTCTTGCATTCTTATGATACAGGAGCTCCTCCATAAATGAATACATAGTCAGAAAAAGATTTTCTATCACTGTTATCTCCGGCATGATCAGCGTCTACGTATCCAACTAGACGTTTCCCTGTCTTCTCAAAATTAAGTTTATAATTGATTGTACCCTTCAGGTATCTCAATAATCTCTTTGCTACACTCTAATGTGCTGTGCCGAATCACAGGCGAGAAAGTCTCCGTGTAGTCATGACCAAATAACTGTGTAAAGCCACGAGCTACTAATCTAGCTTTATATCTCTCTTTCCCCCTTTGTTCCTTTTTAATTTTAAATATCCATTTGGAATCCACCACATTAAAATTAACATGGGACTTATCCAGCTTGACTAGGCTCCAAGTACCATTCTTCTTCAGGGCATTTAGTTCAGCATTAATGGCTTCCTGCCATTTGTCTCTATCATGTCTGCTGAGAGCTTCTTCGACAGTGATTGGATCATCACTTTGTCCTTCCGTGGCATTATATAAATAAAAGTCATCGTAACTTTTGGACTTTCTATCTCGTTTTGGATATCTCCTGTTATTATCCACTTGTTTCAGGTGGCAATCGCTCCTCCTGAACGTTTACGGTTTCAAGTGTCTCGTCTCTTTCGACTTGAATCTCTTCTTTTGTAGCATCTGCAGTACAATCTTCAAAGTTATCTTCGTTATCTATAGTTTCTGTAGTAGTAATCTCCTCACCAGAGTTACTGTTATTTTGCGTCGGTTCTTGCTGCCTTTCATTTCCATGTATTTCAGCATTTAGAAATTCACTAGAAGCATTCTCTTCTGGAACTACCTTTTCTCTTTTATTGAAGAACTGGTTCTCGAAAAAAGTCACATCTCTTGACTTCTGAAGCTTAGCTGTGATGGGGTCACAAAGCCTATATCCTTTGGATTCTGCGCAATATCCTACGAAGATCATCTCCTTGCTCTTCGCATCGAGCTTCTTGCGTTTAGCTTTGTCGATGTGCATGAAAGCTTTACACCCAAAAACTTTCAGCTTACGTAAGTCGGGTTTTTGTCCTAACCAAGCTTCATAGGGAGTCACCTCAACAGCCTTTGTGGGTGAGCGGTTCTTCAAATACACTGCTGTATTTACAGCTTCTGCCCAGTATTTTCTGTCTAAGTATGCTTCCTCTAGCATACACCTAGCCTTCTCGACTAAAGTGCGGTTAGCACGTTCTGCAACGCCATTTTGTTCGGGGCAGTAGTCAACGGTTAGCTGATGAATAATCCCATTTTCTCTAAATAGTTGACTAACTTCTTTATTCACGAACTCCTTTCCATTATCAGACCGAAATATTTTAATCTTTTTATTCATTTGATTTTCTACAAGTGACTTGAATTCCACTATCTTGGAAAAAACATCACTCTTCTTCTTCAAGAAATAAACGAAAGTGTACCGCGTTTTATCATCGATAAATAAAAGAAAATATTTCATGCCGCCGTGTGAGTCCGTACTCATTGGACCACAAATGTCTGAATGTATAAGCTCAAGTACTTCAGTTGCTCTCTTTACTCCTGTCGCCATACCATCTCTCAACAGCTTCATGTTGGGTATTCCAAGGTGTGCCAGTCTCTTATGCCAAAGCTCGTACTCATCAGGCACGGAAACTGCAAATGCTGAGTCAGGTTCTGTAATATTGGATTTAAACTTGTAAATTCCATTCTCACTTTTACAGTTGTAACTCACTCCTCCTTTTATACAACTTTCATCCTTGTCATATATATCACACCCTCTCTCGGAAAATACGACTACTTTGTAGATTCGCAGACAATCCAGGAACGTACTTTACCTCTTTTACTCCGAATTGCATACTACCATCATTAATGACATCTCCTGAACCATATGCATACAACTTCTGACCATTAGCTACACTAATATCCTGCACTTTACTAAAGTCTTTATAATTAGTCAGCCAATCCTTCCGATAGGTCATGAATCATGATAGATGACGCTCCTGAGTCTACTATCCACTCATTGTTGCTGCTGTCCATGGTACTGTATGCAAGTAATGTAGATTCCTTATTTTCTTTGTTTACATTGGGATTCTTGGAACAACTCAATGCTTTATGTGGTCCTCCACACACAAAACATTTTATCTCTTTCTTCTGCTTCTCACGCTTCTGCTGCGTTTTCTTATTATTGCCTCCACTGTTCGAAGAACTACCCTTGTATCTTGAACGGTTATCTCTTGCAATCAAAGCATTCTCGTTGGATGTCAAAGGTATTGGACTATCCTGTTGAAGCAGTTTGGTTTTGACATAATTTGATGTCAGTGTGATGTTGGCATTCTCTATTGTCATTTTCAGCAGTGCGTATTCTTCAGTAAGGCCTTGTAGCATGATCGCTGCTAGCAGTTCATCGTCTACTTCCTTACCGATGTCACGTAACTGCTGAGCTACCCTCATCATAGTGGTGACATAGTCCTTCATACAGCTGAATTGCTCTAGCTTCAAGCTGACAAGGTTTCCCAACAACCGACATCTATTTATCACTCCTTTATCTTGGCAATTGTTCTCTAATGCTTGCCAAGCCTCTTTAGCAGTCTTAGCCCCCTGTACGTATACTAGTAGATCAGTATTTATCATAATAAGACAGATCTTAGCGCGAGCCCTCTGGTCTTTCTTTGTAGCTTCTACGTCTGTGACAGCTGGCGTAGTTGTTACGTAGGTCCACAGATCGTCATGAACTAATGACATCTGCATAAAAAATTTCCACGTCGAATAATTTGACGAGCCCTCTAACTTCTCGAATGCAGGTAAGCTACTACTAGACATCGTAATACTCGTACTTGTACTGCTATTGACCATAATTGTGTCTTCGATCACGATCTCTGTCCAAGATTCTCTATCAGGAAAAACTTACGAACGGTCCATAACCTGTTGGTGTGAGCCTATAGCTGTATAACTCACTGTTCACACCAACTAACTTGCACGCAGTTATCTTGAATAAAGATGTGGAATGTATTCACTGATACTTGGATTTTGGTAAAAAAATGATTTATTTTAAACCATCAGAAAAATCATGACACAACAAGAAAAAACAATTAACACAAAAAGAATAGATGTCAGATTTTAAACTCTGTCTAGAGAGTTTACTCGACCATATAGTATTTACATTTGCAGTATAAAAACCTCCTTTATAATAAATACAACACAACGAACGCAAAACTGAACCTCTTGAACGCTTGACCGCGTGACCGCTCTCTGTCTGATAGAACCCTTAAAGGCACGGAGAATGGATGGGTCACCCATCCACGGACAAACCTCGGCAAGTGTCGTTTTCCCTTGAAGATCGACCCGTGCGGTTACTTAGCCACAAGCGTCTTAATATCTGGGGGCACGGCAGTGCAAGTCCAGCCACAGTCGCTTTTGCGGTAGAACAACTGCTTCGCGAGACTTTATTTACTTATTTGTAAACTCTACAGCTTATTACTAATTTACATGAGTAAATGTTCACCTCACTGTCAATGAACAGCCCAGCTTAACTTTGCTAGGTGGTAGCAAAGTTACAAACGTTTCGTATCGAATCACTTTCTACAATCGTTAACGCCTGCTATTTGTATGGTCTGACCACGTGACTTAACGTTCAGATATGTCATTCTCATACATTGATTCGTTTTCTACTAGCGTTATCGATTGTAGATTGTCAACTTGGCTACAGCTGCAGTGCAGTTGCGTCAAAGTTACTAGCATCTTAGTAAACACACACACTGCAAAGGAGTTTCACGGCATGGATAAAGCTAGGTTAGGTTATGCTAGTATTATTTATCGGTTGTTAGGTTACGTTAATTAGCTACACACAAGTGCAGCTATTAGTGATCATGTGGATTGAAAACTCATTGATCACATTAAATCAGAGATAAAAGTATATACAGGGTGTTTGGAAGGGAGCTGTACATACGCCTAGGGTAGAAACTAGGGATAGTCTGCTACCTACCCCCGCCCATTATATTGACCTTGGCCTCAAGGTTTTTTTTTAATTTATTTTTATTTTTTATTTGACTTTTTTGTGATTTTTTGACTAAAACTACCTGTAGCTCAAAATCTTACCATGGGACCGGTCGGCTAATGGTCTTGTTTTAATCGTTAGAGTCTTAGGGTCCTGCAAAAAATTATTTTACACCAGAAAATTGTGGAGAAGAAAAGTTATGGGGTTTAAAAAAAAATAATTTTAAGGGCAACTTTCTATGGGGTTTAAAAAAAAACTAACAGGGTTGGAGTTCTTCTGATTTTTTTAAAACATCCTCAGTCCATGCCCTTTCTAACGATATGCTAAAAGTGTAATTATCACTTTTAGTTTTAAAGAAAAAAATTATTTCTTTACCTTACTATGGTACTTCAGGCCCCATAACTTTTCTTCTCCACAATTTTCTGGTGTAAAATAATTTTATGCAGGACCCTAAGACTCTAACGATTAAAACAAGACCATTAGCCGACCGGTCCCATGGATAGATTTTGAGCTACAGGTAGTTTTAGTCAAAAAATCACAAAAAAGTCAAATAAAAAATAAAAATAAATTAAAAAAAAACCTTGAGGCCAAGGTCAATATAATGGGCGGGGGTAGGTAGCAGACTATCCCTAGTTTCTACCCTAGGCGTATGTACAGCTCCCTTCCAAACACCCTGTATATTAATTAGACAAAGGGAAAAACAAAACAATATTATCGAAATCTAACATCATGAAAATCATGCTTAGTGGTAATATATCAGAAATAATCTTTAATCCTAAGAGAGAGTTAAAAGTTATCATGAGTTGTGTTACGAGTATGTAGGTGTCATGTTTTTGATAAGATTAATTTTATATCATCATCGACCGACCTAGAGTTCTTAATCCTAAGAGTTAGAGTTAAAAGTTATGATGACTTGTTTTTTTATGAGTCATATTATTGATAAGATTCATTTTATATCATCATCGACCGACCTAGAGTTCGCCCATCTATGTCGTGGTCGGTTATGCTATGGAGTATCGTTGCCAATTAGTTACTGAGTTTTGATGGTCAGACAGGCATTCGCTACTTGTAAAATTTATAGTGTTTAGCTGTGAAAAAAGTGAGAAATGAGTAATATACTCATTTCTGAGGAAGTTTGAAAGTGGCGCCAGTGACCGAAAAGTTGAAAGGAAACCGTTTGTCCTGGTATAGTCATCTGATGAGGAGAGATGAAACGCATGTTACTAAAACTATAAATGTGGATGGATGGAGAGGGAGGATTGGCCAAAGACAAGATGAATGGACTGTGTGAGGAGTGATATGAAAGAAAAGGGAGTCAGTGATAGCGTGACGGGGGACAGGACGGTTTTTTTTTTTTATTATTATTGATAGGCTTGCGTTTGACCACTATCTCACCTGATGGTAAGCGACGATGTGGTCGACGATGAAGCACGCTTGCCTAGAAGAAACTTATTCACTCTTGACTTAAAGACTCCCAGGTTGTAGCCAACAGGAAATACAGACTCCGGCAGGGAATTCCACTCCTTTGCTGTACGCATAATAAAAGTATTCCCAAAACGTTTGGTGCGTGTGGGTGGGATGTCCACCATGTACCGATGACGCATCGCCGTACGTCTTGTAGTCCGATGGTGGAACGGGCTAGGAGGAATTAGTTCATGCAATTCTAACGCACACTCCCCGAAATGTAACCGATAAAAAACCGACAGGCTGGCAACTCTGCGCCGATGTTCGAGGTTCTGGAGCCTAGATTCGACGAGTACTTCATTGCCAATGAGCCTCTTGGCCCGTTTTTCGATCGACTCAAGTGCATCCAGCTGGTAATTGTCAGAACCGTCCCAGAGATGAGAACAGTACTCCATGCATGATCGAACTTGAGCTTGATACAAGTTGAGCAATTGTTCTGGCGTGAAGTACTGTCTCACCTTCGCGAGGATCCCCAATTTTTTGGCAGCCAGCTGAGCTTTTGCCTCAATGAATGGGCCGAAATTGAGCGTCGATGTCAACGTAATGCCAAGAACCTCAAGATGGTCCGTTATCGCCACGGTTACACCTCGGAAAGAAGTAGCCGGGTGGAATTGACTCCTTTTAGCGGAAAAAAGACACGCCTGGGTCTTAGCAGCATTGAACTTGACCAGATTGGCATCGCCCCATTCGGAGACTGCCTTCAAGGACAGATTCAAGCGCCCAACCATGGCCTCCCGGAGAGACTGGATCTGAGGTCCAGTGGCGCGCACGTCGGACACGTATCTCTCAGCAACAGTGCTGTCGTCCGCATACCCAAAGGTGCCGGGTTTTAGCAGATCGTTTATGTGCGCAAGAACAATGTTGCTGAGAGAACCGACCCCTGAGGGACCCCGGCATTAATACACAGTTGGTCAGATGAGCGGCATCAATTACCACTCGAATGGACCGGTTCCTCAGGAAGTCTGCAATCCAATCGCACAGACCACTGAGCAGACCGAATGCAGGAAGCTTACCAATAAGGCTTTCATGCCAGACCCTGTCAAAAGCCTTCGAGATGTCGAGGGAGACGGCAAGCGCTTCGCCGTGCCTCTCGATGGCCTCGCTCCAGATGTGAATGGCATACGCTAGAAGATCCCCAGTTGACCGATTTTGGCGGAAGCCATATTGGCGGTCACTGAGGATGTCATTAGCTTCTAGGTATGCCAGGAGCTTAGAGTTGAGAACTCGTTCCATACTCTTGCAGAGGATGGACGTTATTGAAATGGGCCTGTAGTTGGCCGGGTCAGCCCGACTGCCCTTCTTGGGCACAGGCTGAACGTTAGCTTGCTTCCAAGCATTCAGCACTTTTTCCGTCTCATACGAAAGGCGAAACAGGCGTGTCAGGATCGGAGACATTTCAGCGCACAGGTTCTGAGAACAATTGCCGGAATCCCGTCGGGGCCACTAGCCTTGTTCACGTCAAGATTGCGCAGCATCCTACGAACGTCCTTTTGATGGATGCGAATGTCCGACATACTCGTCTCGCATCCATCAGGAGAAGGAGGGGGCCGCGCGTCACCAGAATCCAGACGCGAAGATTCCGCGAAAAGAGAGGCAAACAAGTTTGCTTTCTCCTCAGCGGAGTGGGCCAGTGACCCGTCGGGCATCAGCAGTGGTGGTAGTGAAGGACGGCAGAAGTTCGATTCAACCGACTTGGCCAGGGACCAAAACGCTTTACTACCCGCTGGGTAAGAAGCAAGTTTGGTCCCAATACGGCTTATGTGGTCAAACCGAGATTTTCGCATCACCTTCATGCAGGACTTGGCAGCCCTATTGTAGGCCTTCTTCCGCTGACCCACGTCGCTTGCTTTGGGCGTCCGAGCGTCGACCCATGCCAGGTACGCCTCGTGTTTAAAAGCGTTGGCGCGTTTGCACTCGGCGCCAAACCATGGCTGGTCAACGCTAGACATTGCTACGTCAGAGAAAGGAATGTAGTTCTCCATTCCCCGACGCAACACATCTGACACGGCGTCCGCGCACAAAGAAGGATCAGCCGAAGAGAAGCAAGTAGGCTGCCAAGGATAAGATGCGAAAAAAGAACGCATCCCATCCCAATCTGCTGACTAGTACCGCCAAACCCGCCGAGCTCCTCTTGGGCTGGGATCGGGTGAGGAGTGGACGGATACAGACTTCACCAGACAATGGTCGGAACTACCCAAAGGTGAAGATACCGACACCGAGTAGCGGTCTGGATCTGATGTCAGCAGAAGGTTCAAGCAATTGGCTGTGCGCGAATCCACATCCGGCACCATCGTTGCCCCTTGGACCAGCTGAGCGAGATTTAACGCAAGCGCGAGCTATCGCGTCTCACGCCCAGCATGATCAGTGCACTGGTACGGGAAGAGCCACTCCTGGTGGTGGGCATTGAAGTCCCCCAGTAACACTAATTGGGCGGAAGGGTACCGCTGCTGTGCCGTATCCGCCGCTTCACTAAGGTACTCTGTGAGCCTGGTTGTCTCCTGATCACCGCT
Source organism: Orthosia incerta (assembly GCA_948252205.1). Classification (NCBI taxonomy): domain Eukaryota; kingdom Metazoa; phylum Arthropoda; class Insecta; order Lepidoptera; family Noctuidae; genus Orthosia; species Orthosia incerta. The sequence goes on from OX411769.1 coordinate 1,690,702, forward strand.
GTGCGAGCGGTAGACACAGGCGTAGATAATTTTATCCAGGCCTGTGTCCACCATAGCCCACAGCACAGAGAACCTAGAGTCCTCAAGGTTTCGGAGACGCCGATAACAGATGTCGTCTCGGGCGTACATGCATACACCCGCGCGTTTTTTAAAATTGTGCTCTAGGGTATACCCTGGGTATGTTAGGTACGATACGTCTGACGGATATCTGATCTGCGTCTCCGAAAGGAAAAAGAGAGCCGGCTTATCAGTCTCCAGGTGATGATGGACTGCTATGAGTTTGGAGTGCAGACCTCTGATATTAGTGAGGTGCACTTTTAGTGGGAGGGGGTGCATCCGCTGTTCAACGTTGAACTTTTTTCTCTTTTTCATAATTAGTGAGTGAAGTAAGGTGAGAAGGAAGTAAGATGCGGTTCCACGCTGCTAACCTACAGACACGCACTGTCAGATCGCCATCATTGAGGGACTAGTCTGGAGAATGCGGGGACGCCCGAGCCCCCCTGGGAATGTCCATCGGCCCCTCCCTTCTGGTCGCCAACCAGCACGATGGTGCATTCCGGGATTTTTCGTCAGTTGGCGGGGCAGCCTTTCGTGTGGGGCTGGCACACTACTTGGGCCCCCAACTACCTGTGGTCGGCCAGCGGTGCACCGTGCCTCGGATCCCGCTACCCTCCGCGACCAGTCTCCCGATACGACCATATCAGCGCGCGCAAGGCTGAAAAGGTATGGAAGAAGAAAACGTGTTGCGCCGACACCAAGTAACATGGGACAAGGGCAGGAAGATGGTGAGCTGTATACGGTTATACAAAAAGCCGGTGTTAGTTAAATTGACGTCAATGTCACGTTGACGTCATAATTTGCGTTTTCAAAGGAAAGAACCTCTTGCCTATGTGGCGCCAACCAGTGGTTTTTTTCGGCAACCCTCAAAGTTCTGTACTAAAACTCGGTCAAAATGATTGTGCATCTGGCGCTTTGACGTTAATCTGATGTTCGCGGGGTACCAGGGACTGGGGTCCATGAGAGTCAATGTGCAGTTACTTTGACTGTGTTGTATAGTGTTTTTGCTAATACGATTAAGTTGTTTTGACAAATGCTAAACAATTCAGAGATTTTTATGTATAACTGAAGCTTCTGCCCGCGGCATCGCCCGCGTGTATTGTTTTATTTTCCCTATTGTATGAAACTCCATTTAGATAATTGTTAATGAGTTTTTTAGTACTGAGACGTTGAATGAAACATTGGATCGATTCTTTAATATTTCTGTATTTATGCACAATGCACCAAAGTCGTAGCTGAGAGTAACAGTAATAATTGTGTTGCCAGAGACCAACCATAGATTATAAAATCACTTATACACACACCTATGTGCTATTTCAGATTATAATCTATCTCTGTGCCCATCCATATCCGTTCCGGCGTGATTAAGTAACAAACATACATTCATCCATCCAATGTTTAGTAATTTTAATAGTAACATATAGGGACTGCTTTCAAAATGGTAAAAGAAAACATCGTGAGGAAACCGGCATGTCCTAGAACTAAAAAATCGAAGACATTTAACATCTACCATTCGCACTGAGCCCGTGAGTTGGATTAAGGTTACACTAGTCGAAAATTCTTCCATACAAACGTAGTCTAGGGATTATTCCACTGATTGACAATGTACGTTCAAAATAAAAAGTGATATCAATTTGTCTTATCATTATCTAGCCCTGTATGGAAACAAAAAAGTAAAAAAAGAAAACATTTTAATCTTTCGACGCTAATAACTGAGCGTCGAAAGTTCCCCATTTCGACACTAATTTTAACGTATTTTTAGGCGCGAATAAATACCATAAGAAGACGGAAAATTTAAAAACGGCCACCATACAGGAATAGATTAGTAGTTCAACAATGCAAATAATTTTATTTTGAACAGATACGTTTAGTGGTTTTTTCATGATATCCAGACTCCCAAAGGTCTGTTTATAAAATTCCGCGCACTCAGTTTCGTCCTAAATCATTTTCCATTTCGCTACAAATTTGCAAAAGTGTGTATTTGTACGCGAACTAGCTTCCTACTGCTCATCACAGCATCTATCTCTTCCTCACGTGTTGTCGGTTGATATAAAATGCATTTTAACACCGCGCACAAAATAGTTCGTGCCGTTGACTAGTGTAACCTTAAAGCCCACTCCCACTCACAGGGACGAGGCCTATGTCCCAGCATTGCAAACATAGGCTGACTAAGCTATGTAACATAAGATCACACCAGTGTTCGCCGAAGCGTTTAGGATAGTTTATTAGGGAGAGGTCCACAGTTTTTCTTAGCGAATCTATTGTGTTTTAAACCTCAGACAGTTTGGTCCCATTAGGTAGCTACGTTTATAGGGGCGTTCCTCAATTCTTCCAAAGTGCAGTTGAAGGGGCATGGTGCACCTTAGTACATCCGCATTTCGGCAACTATGCTATGTTATGCTAATGGTCCAAGATCCCAGACACCTCAGACGTTACTGAGAGCTTTCTACACAAAGTGCGTTGGCATTGCATGAACTAATTCCTCCTAGCCCTTTCCATCATCGGACTACAAGACGTACGGCGATGCGTCATCGGTACATGGTGGACATCCCACCCACACGTACCAAACGTTTTGGGAATACTTTTATTATGCGTACAGCAAAGGAGTGGAATTCCCTGCCGGAGCCTGTATTTCCTGAGAGCTACAACCTGGGAGTCTTTAAGTCTTTAAGAGTGAATAGGTTTCTTCTAGGTAAGCGCGCTACACCGTCGACCACATCATCACTTACCATCAGGTGAGAAAGTAGTCAAGCGCGATATTAAGTACATAGTATATTTACTAATTAGGCGTTCGATATTATTTGATACTAGCGGACGCATCCTGGTTTCACCCGCGTAGTTCCCGTTTTTGTGGGAATACAGGGATAAAAAGTAGCCTATGTCACCCGGTGATAGTGTAGCTTACCAACGGTGAATGAATTTTTGAAATCGGTCCAGTAGTTTTTAAGTTTATTCGTTACATACAAAAATACAAATATTTCCTCTTCATAATATTAGTATAGATTGTATTATTTATAAAAGTGGATAATATTTATACGCAGTTCCCTTACTACCTGATAGCTGTAAATTCGCCGTCGCGTCGGTCCAAACTAGCACATTATGCAATTGAAGATTTTTAATTTTAAAGTACATACTTTAGGGGTAGATGAAACAGGGTGTAAAGTCCCACAAACCTCCATAGAAAAGGGAGGATCCTCCGACCAGACGGGTGTTGTGTCTGGTCCGGGCAACTGCCCGACGGTTGTTGTCGGACTGTTGTATGTAACTGTAACTTTACTTGCGCGATGCAGGATTTGTGTGACGTCATGGCTTTAGTTCGTAAGTGGCGGCATTGGTGCCGCTAAAATAGTAACAGTACTTAAGCCCACAAATTTTGTGTAGAAAGCTCTCAGTAACGTCTGGGGCGTCTAGGCTGGCTCTTGCTCTAGAAGGCCACGTTTCTGAGGACGCGGGACATCGCGCGTCGCGTTGTGTGGTGCGGACCGCAATAAATTCAATCTTATGGCGTTGTATGAAACCGCTTACGAAAAAGCGATGGCGTTTACGAAGAAGCGACACGCCTCGCGACGTCCTACGTCTCCGTAAACGTGGTCTAAGGCTTTTCGTTTCAACAGGGCTGGTGGAACGGTTACAATTGGCCTCAGAACTGGTACAGACCTGGTTGGACTCAGTGTTACGGACACAGCCAATCCATGGCCCCACACGTATGGTTCCAGTTTAATCCCCGGCGATACCCCCAAGGTGGGCCGTTTCCAAAGCAGTGTGAAGCGTGCTCATGCCAAACCAGAGAGGATCCTGTCAGCAGCTTCAACAAAATGGACCGTAAATCTACACCGATGTTACGAGGATCATGGTAGTATATCTTTGTATTTTCTAGGTTTCGATATTTAAATAAGGCTAGTATTTAAACGAGCGAAAAACAATTCAAATTAAAGGTGTAAAAAATACTGAATATGGCTTACTGAAATACTAAGTGGGCGACAAACAGTGGGCGAATACAAATGTTTAAAACAGCGACTTGAAAATATAAGTTTGTCGACAGGGCTCCTTTTTCTGTCTGCAGGGTCTAAAGTAACCTAACATGAAGGAGATGACGGGAGCTAAGTTCGCTCGCTTTGCTCGCTCACTTCAGCTCCCGTCATCCCCTTCGAACCTAACCTATCCGTGTCGGGGTGCCCTAAGTTCCCGAGCTCGCTTCGCTCGCTTTTGGACACGAATAAACCCGAACTCCCGCACTGCACAGTGATGTCGCCTCGATAGTTGTTCAGCTATTTTCAAAATAATAATATTCTAAAATAGAAAAAATAGAAACCCAAATACAATTAAAGTATGTAACAATATTATTACCGCGGCTCACAAAAATCTCCTAAAAGGTATTACTCAAATCGGATAAATAGTTACTTACTTAGTATAATAGTCGCCCATTCAGTATATTTTTCCCTCGGTTAATAATTTCCCTTTAAATAATAGAATATAATAGTTATTTATGCTACAAGTGCGACAGATAGGTGATTTCCGATGAGTGGACAAATCGACACGAGTCGGAGTTAATAGTGGTGGTCAAATTTACGAATCGTGACATTTTGTGTATCCTAAGCTAAATTGTAAGGAAAAGAAAGTAATCGCTGCCACAACATGCTCGTCGTCCGCCATGTTTGCCAATCCGGAATATACAAGCACGTTCGCCAAGCATGTGGATGCCGTGTTTGTGTTGGGTGAATGTGGTCAGTGTTTGCTGTTCGCCACTGTTTGTGGCAATTAGCAAGCGAGTGAAGGCGGCATTACTATTAGTTTTTTATGTAGGTTTAAAATTCTTTCAATTTCTTATGCTTTCATTCTTTTTTTTTATTCGTTCTTTCTTTCTGTCTTACAGGTCATCCAACCCAAAACTAAAAAGGTGGGTTGTGAGAGGCGTGCGTGTACCCTGTCAAGTTTCAGCATTGTTCCTACTTTCTGGCCTGACCTTTTCTGATGGCCTGCCGCGGCCAGAGCGAACGACTTCAACTGAGCTACTTCCCCAGGATCTCTTTGCATTATAAACGGTTTGTTTTTTTATTACCTATTTGGGTTCTTCCCCAGGTTTCTTTTAACAACACCATTGCTCCTATAGCTCACACTGTGAAGAACCTGGGGATTTATATCGATAGCACCCTTTCCTGGACCAAACAATTGCAGGAGGTCAGTCGTAAGCTGTTTGCGTCTGCGGGCTCCCTGAGACGCCTTCGTAACTTTCTTCCTATCACCACTAAAATTGCGATAGCACAATCTCTTCTTCTCCCTATCCTGGACTATGCTGATGCCAGCTATCTCGATCTCACCCAAGACCAATTGGACAAGCTTGAACGACTTCAAAATCTCTGTATCAGGTTCATATTTGGCATGCGCAAGTATGACCATGTTTCTGAATTCCGAACCAAGCTCAAATGGCTTCCTATTCGCCTTCGCCGGAATGCCCACATACTTTCTTTGCTATATAATGTGCTCTTTAATCCTTCTAGTCCTTTTTATCTTAAAGAACGCTTTCAGTTCCTCTGTGACACACATTCTCGGTCTTTGAGATCATCGGAAAACCTAAAATTATACACTGACAGCCCTATGTCTATCTCCTCTCGTTCAGTCCATCCAAAGGTTGTCTGGAAGAGATTGCCCTGTGCGATAAGACCGCCCATTGTACACTTATCTTTATAAATGTTTTTTGTCCTGTAATTATTTAAGTGGTGTACAATAAAGTATATAATAAATAATAAATAAATAAGTTTGAAATCGCCTTGAGCAAGCGTGGTGATCAATGCTGGTGCCTTCTTTGTATGAGAAGAGGCCTTTGCCCGGCATTGGAACAGTTATGAGCGGGTATTATACATCTTAAGGCGATATATACGCCCCAATGTTAACGCAGTACTGGCCGTGCGTCCGCTCGATGTCAAAATATAAATACGCTCGATGTCAAAATATAAATATTGAACCTCCTTTTGAACATATTTGTTTGCAAAATATTATTTGATTTACATATGCTATTTCAGTTATGAATAAATTCCAGCCATCAATTTTTGTGTGTAAAAAATATTTTTAAGCATCTAAGTCGTTTTGGAGGAGTATCCAAAAGTTGCGAACAAATATCGTGTTGTTAATTTTATTTTTTAAGCAAAACTATTTGTTATACGAAAAAACCATGTGTTAAAAATAATATACATGAAACAATAATAATAGTACATTATGCTACAAGTGTGCAATGTTGGTGATTACCGCTGAGGCGCCATTGAGACCCGAGCCGTAGGTGAGGGTCTTAAGAGAGCCGAGGACGGTAATCATCAATACACACGTGTATCATACGACGTTTTTCAACACACTTGTGAAGAAAATAATACAAGAAAATCATTTTCAACAGTAAAAACGAGTTGTGAAATTTTTTCCACAATGGCGGGCAAAATTAATCAGTTTTCCTATGCGATGCGCGCGCATTTAACAATGGCGATCGGCCATAGACTAAAAGAATGAGGTTTTGGCTTTTCGTGGATAGTGTTTTAGCCACGTACAAAAGGGGGAATTTAAATTTTTCTTAATTACAGAGCAAATAAAATTTATATTTGAGTGTAAGTTTTATTTATTAAGCACGTACAAGTTGAAATTATCTATTTAAATACGAAGTTGCATGAAATGAGCAAGCAATAGGTACATTAATTTATTTGTACTATTGAGCACGATCTTTTTTGTATCGAAACTTTTTTAAGAACAAAGCAACTCAACCAACAAATTAAAAAAAAAAGTCTCTATAACTCACTTGTGAATAATAGCAATGAAAAAGTCACAGTTTGATAACAGGAATCATTATGTGCCTAATTGCGGTGAAATTAGAGCCACATTATGAGCAAGTGTGTTGAAAATACATATTTTCAAACCTTTTAACCTAGCCGTTACTGAGGAGTAAGCTTTAGAAAGTTACCGTTTTACGGCACTAGAGCGGTGGAAGGCCCTTAAGAACTGTATTAAGTGTTCTCTCAGGATCCCATGATGCAAACTTGCTGTGTTTTGGGGCCTTGCCTGCAATGGATGTGCCCCTGCTGTCATTTTCTAAATGACAACGAGTATTATGATGACTAGAGCAAAGGCATTCGTTACTACAGCCTGGTGAAGCCAACGGCAGATAGAAAAATGTAACATATGACCCGAGATCGCATTGCAAAAATCTGAAGGTATTTTGTTTTTGATAAAACTTGATTTATATTTTTTATGGACCAAGTGATTAATTCGGCATTATTCATAATGCCCAGACAATGTGAAAAGTGCCCAATATGAATAGACAATATGCTAAAACTATTGAAATAGTTAAATTGACCGGGCTTTCTGAATAATGCCCATCACTTATTAGGCCGGGTAATAAAAATCTTTTTTTTTGTTATTTTAATGTAGACATTGATTTTAACAGTTTAACTGTCCATGCATTACATGTAATGCACTGAAAACCTTGCTTGATACGTATGCACTAGTGTTATGTACGACTTAGTGTTGTTCATTGGTGTCCGATTTAATCAAATCGATACTGAGTCCCGTGAAGTACGAAGCCCTCACGTCGAAGATTTTTGCATTCAACTTAAATATAATTTATTAATTAAATCACAAAAATTAAACTTAACAGCATGACACTAAAAACCATTCTACTTAGGTAATGAACCTAAAATAAAAAAAAAGTCATCGCCCTAAATTAAATAGGGTTCCGTAGTATCCATTTGGTATTATTTAACAAATAAAATAAGTCCCCACCGCTGTCATTAAAGTATAACACATTTAATGTTAAATTATCTACTAAATGTCGTGGTATTAAATTCCCTAAATCGTTCATCGCTTTTACATTCTTATTTATTTTATTTTCGACCGCATTATATAATAGTACATTATGGTACAAGTGTGCAATTGTGGTGATTACCACGGAGGCGCCATTGAGACCCGAGCCGTAGGTGAGGGTCTTAAGAGAGCCGAGGACGGTAATCATCAATACACACGTGTATCATACGACGTTTTTCAACACACTTGTGAAGAAAATAATACAAAAAAATCATTTTCAACAGTAAAAACGAGTTGTGAATTTTTTTTCACAATGGCGGGCAAAATTAATCAGTTTTCCTATCTATTTAAATACGAAGTTGTATGAAATGAGCAAGCAATAGGTACATTAATTTATTTGTACTATTGAGCACGATCTTTTTTGTGTCAAAACTTTTTTAAGAACAAAGCAACTCAACCAATAAAAAAAACTCTATAACTCACTTGTGAATAATAGCATGAATAAGTCACAGTTTGATAACAGGTATCATTATATGCCTAATTGCGGTGAAATTAGAGCCACTTTATGAGCAAGTGTGTTGAAAAACATAAGCGTGAATTGACCATGATTTCTAGAGTGTTTCACCGTTTTTGAACAACACTATTTGTTAGAGTAGTCCGTGCTCAGACGTCTGTGCATTACATTTAATGCATTTTTTTTTAATTATCTGATAGCTACCAAGGAGCCTGTAGACGAAATTTCGCTTACCTAAAATGTATTACGTGACCTCGTATTAACTTAAAATGTAATATTGGACATTTGGTGATCGGCACGGAAATGTTTTTATTTTATTTTATTTTATTGGAAAACTTACAGCTAATAACAAAAAATACGTAATCTTTATAATAAAAATAAGGCCAATTACAAGTTTTTACTTATAGTAAAAAAATATGCAAAACTATACAGGCAAATGGTACTAAAAACTAAGAATTTATATAATAAGCGCAGCTATTAACAACGAAAATTCACAAACGCACAAAAAAACACATTGTTACTTATAATAATAAATAATCCTACAGATTTAAAAAACTTTCGAAAAAATCGCATACAATTTTCTTCAATTTACCAACACTAGTATTATCTCTCACACTACCAGGAACACAATAAATCAGAATGACGGTATAGTTATCTTCACAAGATCAAAACTAAATTGCTCAATTCTTGAACCAGTTTTTAAAGACGCAAGTTGTCTAGAAATAGTCGCTATATATCGCTCTCCCTCACACAAGACTCGAAATCACTTCGATAACTTCATCGATAGCCTAAATGAAGTCTATACCGCACTGAGAACCAGTAATGCCGTCCTAATTGGTGATATCAACATCGACATTAGTACCGAGAGCATAGACACAAACTCAGAGGAATATCTAACCTTCCATGCAACCCACGGATTCGTTCCAACCCATATATTTCCCACTAGAATCAAAGCATGCCTTGACCACATCCTAATAAAATCAAAGTTGACCTCTACAACCTTAGTATTAGAGTCACACATAACCGACCACATGCCTGTATACTACACTTCCGTCTTCCATTCTCAGAGACTGCCGACACGTCTTGATTCCTGCTATCACCCACATTTGTAATCGAGCCATTATATCTGGTGTTTTCCCAGACGCTTTGAAGAAAGCAGTAGTCCACCCTATATATAAGTGTGGGGACAGAGACTGCGTCATTAACTATCGGCCAATTTCAGTTCTATCAGCGATGTCTAAGATCCTGGAAAGAGTACTATAAAAATCGCTTACAAATTTCCTAAATCGCTTTAAAATCATAGCAGATAATCAGTACGGTTTTAGGTCTGGCGTTTCTACCGAGGACGCCGTTTTAGATTTGACGGGTGCGGTAGTAAAGAATTTAGATGAAAGAAATAGATGCCTATGCATATTCCTAGATTTATCTAAAGCATTTGACGCAGTTTCTGTTCCCATTCTCCTAGCTAAATAGGAAAGGGTGGGAGTGAGAGGCTTAACCCTCAATATCTTCAAAGACTATCTCTCTCAGCGAAAACGTGTCAGAATAGGGGACTACCTTAGCGATGAATACAAAATCTCATTTGGGGTCCCACAAGGGAGCATCTTGGGTCCCCTCCCCTGTTTCAAGTCTACGTAAATGACCGACCTCTGCACAATTTATTATTACAGCTTTATTTTCCACTTAACACTTTAAAAATATATATGCAATTATAATAATTTGGCAATTATAACATTGTTATGTGGCCCCCTATGGGTAAAAGCCTCCTCCATTTTTTTCCACCTTTCCCTGTCTTTGGCCATGTGCATCCAACTCTTTCCAGCTATGTTCATTATGTCATCTGCCCATCTTTTCTTCTGTCTGCCCACTTTCCTTTTGCCTTTTGGGCCCTGCCATTTAGTTGTTCGGTAAGTCCATCTCTTATCTTCGTATCTTGACAGGTGCCCTGCCCATTTCCACTTCTGTATTAAACTAAAATGAAGTGCATCTGTTAATTTACTTTTCATGCGAATGTCTGCGTTTCTCGTTTTCTGTATTTTTCTCAATTTCAGTATACTTCGTTCCATTGCATGTTGGCATGATGAAATTTTGTTCTTTACTTTTTCTGTGAAGACCCATGTCTGGCTGGCGTAAGTTAAGCTTGGGAGAATGCAAGAATCCATTATAGTCTTTTTTAAATTAAGGCTATAGTTCCCTTTCAGAATTTCTTTTTGGGCCCAGTATTTTTTCCAAGTTGTAGTTATTCTTCTGTCTATTTCGTTTTCGTTGCTATTTGCATCAAAAGATACCAATTTACCTAGGTACACATATTCATTAACATAGTCCACCGGTTTTTCCCCTACTTTAATTGTTTTCTTTTGAACGTTTGACATAATTTTAGTTTTGGATGCGTTCATGTGTAGGCCGATTTTTATGCTTTCAGAATTTAGTTTTTGTAGCATTGATTCTAATCCTGTCGCGGATTCACTAAAAAGAGCAATGTCGTCTGCAAACCTTAAGTGTGTTAGTTTTTTATTAAGTATCCATATGCCATTATTTTCCCAATTAATGTTTTTGAAAATATCTTCAAGTACAGCTATGAATAGCTTTGGAGACAGCGGGTCCCCCTGGCGCACACCTCTCCCAATTGTGAACTCCTCCCCTTGTCTTTCCAATTTTACTCTGCTTACACTTTTAGCATAGATGTTTTTTATGATATTTACGTATGTTTTGTTTACATCGTTATTTCTCAGAGCAGTCCATATAGATGGGTGTACTATGCTGCCGAACGCTTTGGAATAGTCCACAAAAGCTATATAAAGAAGTGGTTTATTGAATTCTTTAAATTTCTCTATAATTTGTTCTATTGTGTGAATGTGGTCTACTGTTGAGTAGTGCGGCCGGAAGCCCGCTTGTTCTATTGGCTGATTCTTGTCAATATCTGGTGCTATCCTTCTTAGGATGATTGACGAGAAGAGTTTATATATTGTAGATAGTAAGCTGATAGGCCTGTAGTTGCTGATGTCGAGCGGGTTCCCTTTTTTTATAGCAGTATTATATTTGATTTACTCCATTGCGATGGTACTTGCTCTTTTTCCAGTACTAAGTTGAATAATTCTGCTAGATATGCAACTAGGAATGGCGCTCCGATTTTCAGGGCTTCGTTTGTGATGTTATCTTCACCTGGGCTCTTCTCAGGTTTTAGTTTCTTGATTTGAGTCATTATTTCTCTTTCTGTTATTGGGTCTAATGGTGTTTTTGCTATATCTTCTCCAGTTATAATACTATTATCTTTTCCATTATCTTGTGTCTTATCATGTGGTGGTTTTTCATAAAGAGAAGTATAGAAAGCCGTTGCACATTCTATTATACCTTCTCTATCTTTGGTTTCGCCCTTTTCACTGTTCAAACTTTGTATCCAATTTTTGTGAGTGGATAGTTCTTTAAAGGCTCTTTTGGAACTTCGGAAAGTAAACATATGATTTTCTATTATTGTTCTTCTATGGTTAGCATAATTTGTTTTAATTGCTCTGTTGGTTTGTTTAAACAATTTCTTTAGTTCCTCTCTCATTTCTTTGGACTTGTTCTTCGTGAACATAAGTTCAGTTCTTCTACAGATTAAATTCTGTGTGTGTTCGCTAATGATCTTTACTTTTTGTTTATTGTCTTCATAAATTTTAAGGCTTTTTGTGATTGCTTCTTCCAGTTTGTCGTTGAAGGATTGTACAGTTTTATTTTCCTTTAGAAATTCTTGCAGTATTGGTAAGTTCTTTTTTAGGTTTTGCATGTAGTTGTTTTTCTCATGTGTAGACTTCAATTTGCTGGCAATGGTTTTGAATGTTCTTCGGTTCATTTTAGGTTTCTCAGTTTTTAAAGAGCATCTTAGCATCCTGTGGTCTGACGGGAAGCTCATTTTGTTCAGGACTTCTACATTTGTTACAGATTTTGGGTTGGGACTCAATATAAAGTCGATTTCATTTTTTGTTTTATGGTCTGGTGATAACCATGTCCATTTTCTGGAACTTTTCTTCTTGAAATATGTGTTCATAACTGCCAGCTTGTTCTCCTGTGCGTATTGTATTAGACGTTCACCTCTGTCGTTCCATTTGCCGTAACCATATTTGCCCATTATAAGATTTTCATGAGGTTTAGGTTGACCAATTTTAGCATTGAAATCTCCGATGATTAACCTGTTTTTATCAGCTAGTTCTTGCGCCCTAGTTAAGTCGTTGTAGAATTTTGTGATTTCTTCTTCACTTGAACTCTCAGTGGGAGAATATACTTGAATCAGCGATAGTGGTCCTTCCTTGAAGTTCAGTTTTAGCAGAGCCACTCTCTCCGATATTCCCAAAAAGCTCAATATGTTGCCCTTTAGTGATTTCTTTATTAGAAAGCCTACGCCATGAAGTCCCTGTGTCACTCCTATATAACAAAATATGTATTCTTTGTGTTCTTCAATGGTATATCCTACCTTTTTAACTTCTGCGAGTCCTATGATATCCCATTTTATTTTATCCTATGACCTCTGCACAATAAACCTTCCAAATACAAGGATTTTCACATACGCAGACGACACCGCAGTTTTCGTATGGGGACCAAACTGGCAATCAGTCAAGGAAAGAGCCGAATATTCTCTTTCTAGGATAATGACCTGGTTGAGACAAAATTTACTGACAGTTAACCTAAATAAGACCAATTTCCTACCTTTCGCTATTAGGCCGACCACTAAACCCCCGCCTGATTTCTCCATAAAGGCACACACCTGCGATAACCAGCGAGGCTGTAATTGTCAGGTTGTCTCTCGGGTGAGCACTGTTAAATACCTGGGAGTGCAGATTGATAGTGGATTGAGATGGGAAAAGCAGATTGACACTGTTGTTTCTAGAGCCAGGCGTTTAATTTTCGTTTTCAAAAACATAAGGTTCCTAAAATTAAGCATTTCTAAATGTAAATACATACATTTTACTAAAAACAAAAAGATATTTGATTACAATTATTGTCTCTGTGATGAACTCTTACTTAAAGATACTCAAATTTGTGACCTGGGTATACTATTGGATAGCAAACTTCACCTAAATCTACACATTGATAAGATAATAGCTAAAGCTTACCAAATGTACAATTTAGTCATTAGGTCATCATCCGACTTCAAGCGCCCAGTCACATACCTATATCTTTTCAATTCTTTAATACGACCACAAATAGAGTATGCGTGTATGATATGGGACCCTTACTACGCGAAATATGACCAAGCATTGGAAAGAATCCAGCGCAGGTTTAATAAAACATTGCAGTTTAAATGTCATTTGGGACGGCTGCCATATGAGGAATCACTGCATAAGTTTAAATTACTTACACTACACTCAAGGCGTCTGTTACTACAGGCCATGATGCTCCGTGGACTTATACACAACAAATTCGATTGCGCTGAACTTGTGAATAGTATATTTTATGTTGTACCTAGAACTGTAATACGCCGAGAGGCGCGCGCTTACCCGCCCTTTGCTACGACCACCAATCGTACAAATGCGGGAGAACGGGCGCCTCTCCATAGATTAGTCAAAACATACAACAAACATTTTGTAACAATAGACATATTTGCTTTATCTCAAACTGTATTTAGGAAAGAATTAGTTAAAATATTGAAAACCTAATAATTTAGTATGTACTTCATATTAGCCCAATTTAACTTGTATCATGCTGTACGCAATTGTAATAATACTATTAGTAATATGTGGAAACGTTGTGGATTGTACGTTTACTTATTTTGTTGTATACTTAGATGTAAGACTTAATGTACAATTGTTTGTTTTCCCAAATAAAATAAAATAAGGGATTCTGCAACACCAGAAAAATTAAAATTGGTTTACTTGGCCTTATGTCAGTCCATTATACAATACTGCATAACCGTATTAGGGGGGCTGCCAAGACGTATCTGCTGGGACTGGAAAGAGCACAGAGAGCAGTACTTAAGGTCATAAACAAAAAGTCGTACAGGTATCCTACATCACAACTTTTTGCTGAATGTAGGGTCCTTACAGTGCGGCAACTCTACGTGATCAAATCCATCCAAAGAACACAACCAAGTGCGCCTCTCCCAGACCCAAACAAACGTCGCAAGAAATCCATCTCCCCTGCAGTCTCTTGTAGAACCTCATTTGCTAGACGTCAGTTTAACACCTTAAGCTGCAAGTTGTATAACACTGCAAATAATAAACTAAACTTAGCTGGACTGTCCCGACTCGAGACCAAAAAGAAACTGTCACACTGGCTCCAAACACAAGACTATCAGGAGACAGAAGGGTTATTTACTTTCACCACATAACTACAACTTCAACAGTCTGCATAATACACGATAATACACGAGAATAAGAGCGCGAACCCAACCTCACTTACACTACACACATTACACTCATCTCATCTCAAATACACTCACAAAAACCACAACCAGGGATGTTTGTTGATTTCTCTACCCTCTTGAATTTTATTTGATTTAATGCTTTTGGTTTGATTATAATTAATTTTAGTTTGATTTTAATTTGATTTTAGTTTGGTTTTAGTTTTATTTTAATTTGACTTTGGTTTGATTTTAATTTTAATTTGATTATAATTTCATTTTCATCTTTACTTAATTCAATTTATTTTTATTTTATTTGTAATTTGATTTTGAAAATTATTTTTAATTTAGTTTAGTTTTAATTTAGTTTAGTTTTATCTTAATTTTAATTCATTCTATTAATATAATTAATTTGGTTTGGATTAATGTTTTTGAGCAGTGGTGATGAAATACATCATCCACATCATCAGCCTATTAATTTTCCCACTGCTGGGACACAGGCCTTCTCTCTGTGAGAGGGAATGGGCCATAATCCATCATGCGGGCCCAGTGCGGGTTGGTGGATGTCACATGTCTTCGAATTTTTGGTTCTAGGACATGCCGGTTTCCACACGATGTTTTCCTTCACCGTTTTGAGAGCAGTCGTGATGAAATAATTTACACAAAGTTAAGCGCCTGCCTGGGCTCGAACCCACGACCTACAACTTGTAAGCCGCGGCCGATACCACTGCTCTTACCACTGGGCCACCACTGCTCTATACTACTGGGCCACCACTGCTCTATACCACTGGGCCACCACTGCTCTATACTACTGGGCCACCACTGCTCGTACCACTGGGCCACCACTGCTCTATACTACTGGGCCACCACTGCTCTTACCACTGGGCCACCACTGCTCTTACCACTGGGCCACCACTGCTCTATACTACTGGGCCACCACTGCTCTTACCACTGGGCCACCACTGCTCTATACTACTGGGCCACCACTGCTCTATACCACTGGGCCACCACTGCTCTTGTGATGAAATAATGAATACAAAATAAAGCGTCTGCCTGGGTTACTAATCTATATGACCTACGACACGTAAGTCAGGCCCGTTACCACTGGGCTGGTGGCCCAGTGGTAACGGGCCTGACTTACGTGTCGTGCTAAAACAGTACGGCGCTCTTATCACGTGCGCGTACTTGCCGATTGTTTATTCGCCCGACAATTCAGAATCTCAGATAGATTCTCATTATATATAGTTACATCTCTCTGCTTACCAACTATAAAGTGTGATCTTAGCACAGAACTAGGTACACTTGTAGTAATTAGGCTACCTAGCTAAAACATACGTACCTACTTATTAGCGTAGCGTTTAGAAACGAGATGGCGACCGCTACGAGATCGTAGCACGAAGTCAGTTACGGCGTAGCAGAGCGCGAGCTACGGCGTAGCAGTCACAGTGTGGGATTGAACACGGGGACAAATCCACGGGAAATAGCTGTTTTTTATGTAATTTTCTAAAAGATTTTCTGATATTTCATCTCCTCTCCCCCTTTTATTACATCACCAATGCTCTCAAAACGGTAATGGAAAACATCGTGAGGAAACAGGCATGTCCTAAAAACAAAAATTCGACATGTGACGGCCTGTATCCCAGCAGTGGGCACATTAAATGTATGATGATGATGAATCTCTCCCTTTGCTTAGCCTTATCCCATTTGATGTAAACTTCTATACTTTAATATTATAAAGAGGAAAGATTTTTTTGTTTGTTTGTATCGAATAGGCTCCGAAACTACTGCGCCGATTTAAAATTCTTTCACCACTAGAAAGCTACATTATTAATGAGTGATATAGGCTATTTTTTTAATCCCGAAAACGGGTCCTTTGGGGTGAGCCGTGGGAGCGAAGCCGCGGGGAACAGCTAGTATAATATAATTTCATACTAGACTCGATTGAAAAGTGGACCAAGAGGCTCATCGGCAATGATGCGCTAGTCAAGTCAAAGCTCCAGAGCCTTGAACATCATCGCCGAGTTGCCAGCTTGTCGGTTTTTATCGTTTACATTACCGGGAGTGTGCGATGGAATTGCATGATCTAATTCCGCCTAGCCCGTTTCATCATCGGACTACCAGACGTACGGCGATGCGCCATCGGCACATGGTGGACATCCCAACTGTTCGCGCCACCTCTAGGCGCGCTTATTGTTTAGTTACCCACATTTCTCTTAATATTTTATCTACCTTTTCTTGTCAATTTTCGCTGCATTAAACTACATGTTCGACTTTCGAACAGTCTACGTTCGGCCCTCGTCGAGGGTAGCCTCACCGCTCGTGGAAGTCAACCGCCTGGCTATTCACCCTGGATTCCTCACCCGCTGTGAGATCCCACCGCTTTATTAAACCGCATCGTCTGCGATCGACTCTCGTCGTCGTCGGATTCGTGGTGATCACCTCTGATCATCACCTTGAGCCAGCGTCACGTGGCTCGCCGTTCTACCGCGCCGCATACAGTCCACTCTCGCGTCAGCAAATTGTGCCAGTACCCAGGGAGCTTCAAACCAAGACGTCCAGTGGAACAGAGAAGGACCGCTGCCAGAATTAACCAGAACGAGCACGAGGAAACCCGCCTCTGAGGTTAGTCGTAGCTTAGTTTAATGCAGCATCTCTCTCAGCATACCGACCCGTCTGTTTACCCTAGGTCTAGCCTATCTACTTCTTGAACCTAGCGCACCGCGCGTGTTTGGCGTGCTCAGTGCTATTACTGCACTGCCGCGCTGATACATTTATTTCTGGTCTCTTCGAGCCGGATATTAGTTCTGGTTCCTAATCCTATACCTAGTCACTTTGACCTAGGCATATCTAAATATTCCCGCTTCACTCTAATATTGAATTATATTGCCTATTCCATATCGTACACTCGTACGTCTGCTTATCCTATAAGTGTATACTTACGCTTTGTAATATTAAGTAAGATTCTATTCCATTTCGTATGAGATAACTACGTAGTTAAATAACTTAACTAGTAAAATTATAAAACTTATTAATATTTTCTTAGTGAGGGTGTTAGTAAAATTCATCGTTCTGTGAACATTCTCGAACCGGTCACTTTATTGTATGTGCCGTGTATGTCACAGGTATTATCGCGAATTCAGTCTTTTATAATATTTTGCGCTTGAGTTGATTGCCGCTCGTTTTGCAAAATGTCTACGTCTCGTACAAAGGCTAAAGATCATTTTGAAGATGCAACATCACTAGATGTTTTACAAATTAAACGTATTAAATTAACAGGTAAACGTGATGTAATCTTTGCCCGATTACAAATAGTTTACGATCAATCTTTAAAGGCGTTCGATGACGATATTTCTAAGGATTTGTTTTTATGTAGTATGACATCTTTAGAAAGTTTACGTTCTGAATATAAAGAAATTATTGATGATTTAGTTGATGTTGAATTAAATATTGACGCATCTTGTAAAGTAAATTATCAATCTATTAACGCCTTTGAAGACTTGTATTGTCGTTGTAAGTTTACTTTTGATAAATTGGTCAACTCGAAGAATGTCCAACACTCTCATGTTTTACCGCAACATAAGTCTATTCGTTTACCAGAACTCGACATAATGAGTTTCTGTGGCGATCCTATTAAGTGGCCTATATTTTTTGAATCGTATAAGCGGACTATTCACGAAAATCCTGATCTAACGGATCACGATCGCGTTCAATATTTGATAAGTAAACTGTCGGGTAGGGCACTGTCAGTATGTTCGGGTATCCTGCCCAACGGTGACAATTACCATGTTATATGGCAGTCACTTCTCGATAAATATGATGATAAGCGTAGTTTAGCTTCTGCTTATTTAGATCAAATATTAGAATTTAAGCCATTTAATATCGCATCGTATAAAAACTTAGACACATTCATAGATATATTTGGTTCCGCAGTGTCAAGTTTAAACCAATTAAAATTAGATAATCTTTTGGATTTCGTTCTTCTGCACCTTGCATTAAAAAAGATCGATCCTAGTACCGCACGATCTTTCGAATTATATAAGCGTGGCACATCTATGCCTACCTACGATCAATGAATTATGTTCTTACGTGAACAAACTAAAATATTAGAACGTACTGCTTCTCCTGCGAATCGACGAAGTGTTATCGATTCCGCAAATAGTTATAACAACAATAAGTTAACTAAAGCCACTCATTCATTTGTAACCTCCTCTAACGTGAATAAAAACTGTACGCTTTGTAAACAAAACAATCACTTAGTTTTGTATAAATGTTCTCAGTTTCACAAGTTATCGGTTGATGAAAGATTTAATTTAATTAAACAGCATAACGCATGCACTAATTGTTTGAGTATCACTCATAATAATCGTGAATGTAAATCTAACTCGAAATGTAGAATTTGTCAATTGCGTCATCATTCATTATTATGTCGTAAACAAACGACTGTCAACAGCCATCACTCCCGGGAGCCTCAGTCTTCGAGTGACGGAACGCCTGCTCCTGTGCAGCAGTTGTCGCCGCGCTTCCCCACTGCTATGATTGCTACGTCACATAACCAGCTGTCCGGTTGCACTACTACGCACATTGATGATGTATCGTTATGTAATACTCAATCTATGTTACCGCGTAATAATACCTGTCTATTAGGGACCGTGCAAGTTTATGCGACTGATTCTAATGGTCATAAACAATGCGTTCGTGCACTAATAGATCCGGGTTCTCAAAATAACTTTATAACTTCGGCGTGTTGTCAAAAATTAGGTTTACATTTTAATAAACTATCTCACTATGTAGTTAAGGGCATAGGTTCTGCGCCTAACCCTATTAAGGGGGATACTTCTCTCAACTTATCTTCGCGACTAAATAATACTTCTGTATTACTTAATGCTTACGTCATCGATCGTATTACTGATAACTTGCCTACGGTAGAAGTTGATGTTTCCGCTCTTTCTTATTTAAATAATCTGCCCCTTGCAGATAACGATTTCTTTTCACCATCAGAAATAGATATTCTGATTGGTGCCCCGCTATTCTCTGAAATCTTGTTGTCAGGTCGTGTCACTGGATCGCATGATACACCTACAGCCTTTGAAACAATTTTCGGTTACTTGATAATCGGTAATGCTCCGATTAATATCTTTGAATACGCATGTATTTCTTTATGTTCCGCCGTGGAACCACCGCACTTAGACTCAGTTCTTCAAAAATTCTGGCACCTCGAGGAGATTGAATATAAACCTACGTTGAGTCCAGCCGCTCTCGAATGTGAAACCTTTTTCACTAATAATGTTTCCCGTGACAATACGGGCCGCTACACGGTATCTCTGCCGTTCTCCCGCGATCCTAACTCTCTTGGTGAGTCATTTGCCACTGCTAAGAAGCGCTTCATGTTTCTTGAGCGTAAATTAAATTGTTCCTCTCAACTACGAGTTGAATACAACGCTATTATCAATGAATATATAGGTAAGGGTTATATTTCAGTCATTAGAAATGATAACCATATGTCTGGCTACTATATACCTCATCATGCTGTGGCTCGGTTAGATAAAACCACCACCAAATGGCGCATGGTGATGGATGCTAGTTCTAAAACCAGTTCAGGTCTGTCTCTCAATGACGTTTTGCATACGGGTGAAAATCTGCAAAATGATTTATTCTTAATTCTTCTAGATTTCCGTTTATATAAAATCGCCTTTATCTCGGACATCAAACAGATGTATTTGCAGATTTTAACTCATGAAAATGACCGCAAATATCAGAAGTTTTTATTTCGTTTTAACGCTTGCGACCAGCTAATTACTTATCAATTTAATCGCGTCTGCTTCGGCCTTCGAAGCAGCCCTTTCTTGGCAATGAGAGTACTCAGACAACTCTGCAATGACGAGTGTACCCGTTTCCCGCTTGCTTCTTCTGTCATAAAACATAATACGTATATGGATGACGTTTGTTACTCTGCACCAAATCTGTCAATGGGTTTGCAGCTCAGAGACGACCTTCGGGGTATTAACTTTGAAGAACAGGACCCTAATTTAAAGGTTCTGGGTTTAAAATGGTCACCCACATGTGACGAATTTATGTTCACTGTACATTTAGAAAATCGTCCAATCACAAAACGTAACATTTTATCTGTAATCGCTCGTCAGTTTGATGTACTCGGGCTCATTGCTCCAGTTATTTTATACGCTAAACTTGTGTTGCAAAAACTTTATATACTACAACTTGGTTGGGATGAACAACCACCGCTAGAGATTATAAACATTTGGAAAAACTATTTAAATGAGTTACCTACTATTCAAAGTTTACGTTTTAAACGTCATTTAGATGTTTATGAAAATACAAAAATTTCCATTATTGCATTTTCTGATGCCAGTGAAAAGGCTTATGGTTGCGTTGTTTACCTTCTTATTATAAATGATTCTAATTCGTCGCCAGTCACTCGATTGGTTTGCGCAAAATCTAAAGTTGCTCCACTGAAAACTGTATCTGTGGCCCGGCTAGAGCTATGCGCTTGCTTGCTGATGGCAAAACTAGTTCGCCGCGTTATTGATACATACGAAAAACGGCATTATATTAATAATGTCTACTGTTTTACAGACTCTATGGTCGCACTTCAGTGGCTTAGCGCCTCACCGCATCGATTCAAAACATTCGTAGCAACGCGCATTACAAAAACAGTAGCCGCCATTCCCGCTAATAAGTTTTATCACATTCCTGGTGATCAGAACCCGAGTGACTGTTTGTCACGAGGATTAACTCCTGCTCAAATCATAAACCACCCACTGTGGTTTACTGGGCCTCATTGGCTATGCCAACCTACGAATGAGTGGCCCGCCAAATTCATTGGTGATGATAATGCAATTCATAATAATTTACCGGAGATTAAGAAAGTTCTAACTCTTACCGCTGTAACTAATATAAGTGACAATGGTCACCCGCTTCTTAACTTATCAAACCGCATTTCAAAATGGCTGGTACTCCTACGTACAGTCACAAACATTTATCGATTTATAAAAATATTACCGCCTTCTAATCATATAACCCCAGACGCGCTTAATTACGCTGAAGCAAAGGTTTTACTCGCGTTACAGTATTCTTATTTTTCTGACGAAATCAAAAATCTAAAGTCTAATAAAAGCTGTTCTCGTGCTATTCAGAAGCTTATGCCGTTTCTCGACGCTAACGGTTTAATACGAGTCGGTGGGCGTGTACGCAACTCCGATCTCAGCTATGACCAACAGCACCCAATACTGTTGCCTCGTAAACATCATATCGTTGAAATGATTATCTCTCATTATCATCGTCAGAACTGTCATACTGGACCGCTCACTCTGATGTCCATTTTACGCCAAAGGTATTGGATACTTTCATGCCGTAATATAGTTCGTCATGTTATACATAACTGTTATTTTTGCTTTAGAGCAAAACCTAATCAAGTATTCCCATTAATGGGTGACTTACCCGCTTGTAGAGTGAATGAAGCCAAGGCATTCACTCATACCGCTGTGGACTACGCTGGTCCAATAAATATTATCCCGTATCGCAAACGGGGCGTTCGCTCTATTAAATCGTATCTTTGTATTTTCGTTTGTCTGGTCGTGCGCGCAGTTCACGTAGAACTCGTAACTGACCTGAGCACTTGCTCGTTTCTGTCCGCGTTCAAACGCTTCTTATCACGTAGAGGCGCTGTGTCTGTCATATACTCTGACAACGCTACCAATTTTATAGGTGCAAAAAATGCGCTATCTGATATTTATACGCTCATTAATTCTAAAGATCATATAGAATATTTAAGAAATGAATTAACTGCTAATAAAATTACTTGGAAATTTAATCCTCCGCGTAGCCCTCACTTTGGGGGTCACTATGAAATCTATGTTAAAGCCTATTAAAACGCATCTTCATAGGGTCGTTGGTTCGCAATTGCTAACATACGAGGAAATGACGACTGTGCTCACGCAGATAGAGTGTGTAATCAACTCACGGCCGCTAACCCTACTAAGTGAAGATCCATCGGAACCTACCGCTTTAACTCCATCACATTTTTTAATGTCAACACCACTTAACCATTTACCTGCTAGTGAGGCATCTAATGAAGCGCCAAACTTACTAAAACGTTATGCTTTGCTAGACCAAATGGTACAATCGTTCGCAAAACGATGGAAACTAGAATATCTGCATTTACTTCAATCTCGTAAGAAATGGAATACGTTTTCTAATCCCATTACTATAGGTTCTATTGTTGTTATTGTCACTGACAATGTGTCTCCGCTTTCATGGCCTCTCGGCGTCGTTACTGCCACCTATCCTGGTAAGGACGGCGTTGTAAGAGTCGCTTCAGTCAGGACGACGACGGGTGTCTATAAGAGACCCGTTGTTCGCCTCTGTACTCTACCGTCTCAATAACTTACTCTGCCCCCTGAATTCCTTCATTGTTTTCCACCGCTTTTCTCTTACTTTAGTTAATTTTTATGAAAACCGAAGGTTTTCAAGCCGGGGGCATGTTCGCGCCACCTCTAGGCGCGCTTATTGTTTAGTTACCCACATTTCTCTTAATATTTTATCTACCTTTTCTTGTCAATTTTCGCTGCATTAAACTACATGTTCGACTTTCGAACAGTCTACGTTCGGCCCTCGTCGAGGGTAGCCTCACCGCTCGTGGAAGTCAACCGCCTGGCTATTCACCCTGGATTCCTCACCCGCTGTGAGATCCCACCGCTTTATTAAACCGCATCGTCTGCGATCGACTCTCGTCGTCGTCGGATTCGTGGTGATCACCTCTGATCATCACCTTGAGCCAGCGTCACGTGGCTCGCCGTTCTACCGCGCCGCATACAGTCCACTCTCGCGTCAGCAAATTGTGCCAGTACCCAGGGAGCTTCAAACCAAGACGTCCAGTGGAACAGAGAAGGACCGCTGCCAGAATTAACCAGAACGAGCACGAGGAAACCCGCCTCTGAGGTTAGTCGTAGCTTAGTTTAATGCAGCATCTCTCTCAGCATACCGACCCGTCTGTTTACCCTAGGTCTAGCCTATCTACTTCTTGAACCTAGCGCACCGCGCGTGTTTGGCGTGCTCAGTGCTATTACTGCACTGCCGCGCTGATACACCAACCATACGCACTAAACGTTTTCGGGACACTTTTATTATGCGAACAGCTAAGGAGTGGAATTGAAGTGGCCGGAGTTTGTGTTTTCCGATAGCTATACTATCTAGGGGTCTTGAGTGAATAGACTTTTCTAGGCAAGCGTGCTTCACCGTCGACCACATCATCGCTTACCATTAGGTGAGATAGTGGTCAAGCGCGATTCTAAAGACAAGAAAAAAAATGTTGTCGGCTTTCTTCGTCAATGTTCGCCAGATGTATCGGTTCTGGGTCGTCGAGACATTCACTTGAGCTTGCTTCAGTTCGTCGTTGACTACAGACGTCAAAGTTGTAAGCGGACTTTGACCTGAATTCTGTAGAGGACTTGCTTAGTCATGTGTTCTTCGGGCCTTCTTATTCCAAGGTGTATACTTCTCAATACCACCTGAGGCGTGCATAAGATATTTTTTTTAATTTCCAGCCGGGGTTCCATGGACTAGCAGGGCTTCTCACCGCGCAACTGCAGGGCCCTTTCAACAGGGATCCGTCAGGTCAAAAAAAGGGCCCATTCATCAAGAGCGTTTGGATAAACACATAGGGATATGGCCATCAGGTATGCTCATTAATGTTTGACTGATGATTAAATACTGTATTTAGGTTTTCTAAATTATCAAGATATTAGTAGTTTTTTTTTTAATCTAATGCCTTTAAACGAGCATTTCTTGTATATTTATAATCTTAATCTCGGAAACTGCTCGGGGCTTAGGGGCGATAAATCGATCTAGCTAGATTTAATTTTTAGAAAACGTCGTTTTCTTTATTTTCATCTGAGCAGAGCTCGGCCACCCAGGTACTATTATTTATTCATTCAAAATCTGTTTACACTATTATGTTTAGTATTTCTCTCGAGTCGCAATAGATTACAAATTCTTTTGAAATATGCTTATAAACATGAATCGTTGTGAAAAATGTAGTTAATGAATTTAGTGTCTTTCTAAAAAGGTTAACAACATGGACAGCCACAGCAGTCGGGAAACGCAGCAACCATTGCCTGCTGCAAAGCGCTATGAAATACACTGGACCCTGCTATGACACCATTGCAATCAGCCTTTATAGTTCTCTTCTGTGAGAGGGAGAGGACTGAGATAAATCATGCGGCCCAGATGATCAAAAGCAAGACAAAACGTACTGCACATCAAGTGTCATTCTGACAGTGACAGATCGGAGTTAGTGTTGCAAGTCAAAAAAAAAACTTTTTAAATGAGGTTGTGATAGCTGTGCTATATATATCCTTTGTGTGGATAGGGATAAGTTTGGTTAGTCCTCTTTTTAGTCCAAAGCATAAATTAAAGCGGTCACTATATAGGCCTTCTACTTTCTTAGAGACGTATGTGTGTAAGAAACGCACATGTCCGACCTCGAATAAATTGTGGGGTAAGGGAAAGTTAATGAAGATGATGATGACAAACATTCAAAGTCACCATTTCAATCATGAACATCACGCAAAGCTTTCGTCTCAACTTTTAATGGTTTATCAAGAAACTATGAAGGCCAATAAATCGTATCAATTTCAATCACTAGGAAAAATACTTTGTATAGCTTACTTCAAAACAGTATTTAAAGTTTCCCATTTAATGCTACGGAAGATCTTGTAGTACACTCTATTTTAATACATTTTTCAGAAATTAATACCTTCAATAGACTTATCGATTTTGGTTACACATTTATACGCTGTACAATGTTTTTCTAGTGATAGATTTATGACCTTATGTTCTCTAGCTGTTATTCATATTTGTTTTCCCCAACTACTTTATTACCAGCGGCTTCGTGTCGCGTGAATGTTGAAAATTATGCCAAAGGAACCCGAACAAAAAGAAGTAGGATGATTCTTTGAGAGTTTATTTATCATCATCATCATCATCAGCCTTCAGCAGTCCCTTGCTGAACAAACGCATCTCCAATCGGAAACCTTATATCTAGATTCTCGGCAACATCTTTCGAACATCGACCGACCACCACTCTACCTAACCTTAGAACTTTACTGCCGTTACTGCCGATTCGCATCTACCTCAACGGTTATCGGTTCTACTTCTCTTACCTCAGCCGGCTTATATTTTGTTACCTATAATTCATTAGAATGCCCGTAATCAACAGTAGTTAAAATACGTGATGATGAACTGATGAGTTTTAAACTTTTTTTTCTATCTATGAAAACTTATGCCTCATACTAAATATTTTTTTTAATTCCATATTATAAACAGCTTTGACATCCCTTGCTCTGACAGTTGTAATTTCAAAGATGGCAACACTGGCATTTTGTGTGGGAACTCTTTTTGGTGATTCCTAGCTTACCCAAATCCGCGTCCGATAAGACTGGAAACCGACCATTATATGGTTAGGAAAAGCCTAGACAGATGATCTGGCTATTTTTATTTGATTTTACGAAGTGGCTGTATCAACTGAAATAGTGTATTTCTTATCTTCATTAATGTAAAATTTGGTACATAATTTTGTCTTTCGAAACATGTTTGTATTTCTAGGGCCAATATAATGTACCTAAATATTTTATTTTAAATAATTTGACAAAACATTGCAGAATTAAGCTCATCAAATACTTTTAATAAATGATAGGATGCTCACTATTTAATTAAACTTTAAGCCACTCGTAAAAGCAAGCAAGAGGTTAGCCCGTCTGTATCACTTTGGTTGGACAAGAGCCAGTCAGAGAGCGTTCACTCTGGGCAAGGGCTTAGTCAGAGCGCGTTCACTCTGGGCAAGGTTTTAGTCAGAGCGCGTTCACTCTGGACAAGGGCTTAGTCAGAGCGCGTTCACTCGGAACAAGGGCTGACTCACAACGAAATCACTCTTAACACGAACTTAGTCACCGTGCATTCACTCGCTAGACAAGGGCGTAGTCACAGCTCGTTCTGGACAAGAGCTTAGTCATAGCACGTTCACTCTAGACAAGAGCTTAGTTACACCACGTTCTGGATAAGATCTTAGTCAAGCCACGCACGTTATGGACAAAAGCATAGTCACAGCGCGTTCTGAACAAGGGCTTATTCACCGCGCGTTGACACTGGACAAGGGCTTAGTCACCGCGCATTCACACTGGACAAGGGCTTAGTCACCGCGCATTCACACTGGACAAGGGTTTAGTCACCGCGCATTCACACTGGACAAGGGCTTAGTCACCGCGCGTTCACACTGGACAAGGGCTTAGTCAGAGCGCGTTCTGGACAAGAGCTTAGTCATAGCGCGTTCACTCTAGACACGAGCTTAGTCACCGCGTTCTGGACAAGCGTTTAGTCAAACCGCGTTCTGGACAAAATATATTTCTCAGCACGTTATGGTCACGAGCTTAGCCACCATGTTCTCACTCAGAACAAGGGCTTTATCACCGCGCGTTTACTCTGGACAAGGCCTGAGTCATAATTAATTCACTTTGAACAGGAATTTTCTCAGAGCGCGTTCACCCTGGATAAGGGCTTTTAGTCAGAGCGCGTTCACTCTGGACAAGGGATTAGTCAGAGCGCGTTAACTCTGAACAAGGGCTGACTCACAACGAATTCACTCTTAACACGAACTTAGTCACCGTGCATTCACTCGCTAGACAAGGGCGTAGTCACAACGCGTTAACTCTGGGCAACAGCTTATTTACACCGCGTTCACTCTAGACAAGAGCTGAGTCACAGCTCGTTCTGGACAAGAGCTTAGTCATAGCACGTTCACTCTAGACAAGAGCTTAGTTACACCACGTTCTGGATAAGATCTTAGTCAAGCCACGCACGTTATGGACAAAAGCATAGTCACAGCGCGTTCTGAACAAAGGCTTAGTCACCGCGCGTTGACACTGGACAAGGGCTTAGTCACCGCGCGTTGACACTGGACAAGGGCTTAGTCACCGCGCATTCACACTGGACAAGGGCTTAGTCACCGCGCGTTCGCACTGGACAAGGGCTTAGTCATAACGCATTCTGGACAAGAGCTTATTCATAACGCATTCCCTTTGAACAGGAATTTTGCCGGAGCGCGTTCACTCTGAACAAGGGCTCACTCACAACGTTCACTCTGGACGAGAGCTTAGTCAGAGAGCTATCACTCTAGACAAGAGCTTAGTCACACGGCGTTCTGGACAAGAGCTTAGTCACTGCGGGTTCACTTTGAACAGGAACTTAGTCACCGTGTATTCACTCAGGACAAGGGCTAAGTCACCGCACGTTCAGTCTAGACAAGAGCTCAGTGATAGCGCGTTCTGGATAAGAACTTAGTCACACCGCATTCACTCTAGACAAGAGCTCAGTTACAGCGCGTTCTGGGTGAGAACTTAGTGACACCGCATTCACTCTAGACAAGAGCTTAGTCACAGCGCGTTCTGGACAAGAGCTAAGCGGTGTGACCGTGTTCTGGAACAAGAGCTTAATCACCACGGGTTCACTTTGAACAGGAACTTAGTCACCGTGTGTTCACTCGGGACAAGGGCTAAGTCACCACGCGTTCATTCTGAACAAGGGCTTAGTCATAACGAATTCACTTGGACAGGAATTTTGTTAGAGCGCGTTCAGTCAGGACAAGGGCTTACCCAGAGTGCGGTCACTTTGGAAAGAGCTTAGTCAGAGCGCGTTCACTTTAGACAAGAGCTTATTCAGAGTGCGTTTACTCTGGTCAAGAGCAAACTCACACAAAAAACAAAAATACAGCGCAGGAATTTTGTCAGAGCGCGTTCACTCTTTAAAAGAGATTATAAGGAGAGCGATCAATCTAGACAAAGGCTTAGTCAAACACATTTACTTTAAACAAGAGTTTAGTCACCGCGTGTTAATTCAGTACAAGAGCTTATTTACTTTAAACAAGAGTTTAGTCACTGCGGGTTAATTCAGGACAAGAGCTTAATCAGAGCGCGTTCACTCTGGATAAGGGATTAGCCAGATCGCGTTTACCCTAGACAAGAGCTTAGTCAGAGCGCGTTCGCTCTTGACAAGGGCTTACTCAGAGCGCGTTCACTTTAGACAAGAGCTCATTCAGAGTGCGTTCACTCTGGACATGGGCTAAGCCAGAACGCGTTCACTCTGGACAAGAGCTTAGTCACAACACATTCATTTTTAACATTAACTTAGTTACCGTGCATTCACTGGCTAGATAAAGGCTTATTCACGAGTTTCGACAAGGCTTAGTCACAGCATGTTCACTCATGACAAGGGCTTAGTCAGTGTGCGGTTCACTCTGGTCAAGGGCTTAGAGTGCGTGCACTCTGGACAAGGGCCTAGTCACAGCGCATTCACTGTTGTCAAAAGTTTCATTTCACTCGGGACAAGGGCTTAGTCAGAGCTTGTTCAGTCAGGACAAAGGCTTAGTAGGAGAGTATTACTTTGGACAAGGGCTTAGTCAGTACGCAAACACTCAGGACAAGGACTTAGTCGGAGCGCGTTCTGGACAAGAGCTTAGTCACAGCGATTTCACTCTAGACTAGAGCTTAGTCACACCGCGTTCACTCTAGATAAGAGCTCAGTTACAGCGCGTTCTGGGCAAGAGCTTAATTACACCACGTTCTGGTCAAGGGCTTTAGTCAGAGAGCGATCTCTCTAGACTTCACTTTGGGCAAGGGCTTACCCAGAGTGCGTTCACTTTAGACAAGAGCTTAGCCAGAGCGCGTTCATTTTAGAGAAGAGCTTAGACAGAGCGCGTTCATTTTAGAGAAGAGCTCATTCAGAGTGCGTTCACTCTGGACAAGGGCTTAGCCACTACGCATTCACTCTGGACAAGAGCTTAGTCAAAACACATTCATTTTTAACATGAACTTGTTACCGTGCATTCACTGGCTAGATAAAGGCTTATTTACGAGTTACGACAAGGCTTAGTCACAGCATGTTCACTCATGACAAGGGCTTAGTCAGTGTGCGTTCACTCTGGTCAAGGGCTTAGTTAGAGTGCGTTCACTCTAGACAAGGGCCTAGTCACAGCGCATTCACTGTTGTCAAAAGTTTCCTTTCACTCGGGACAAGGGCTTAGTCAGAGCGTGTTCAGTCAGGACAAAGACTTAGTGTCAGAGTATTCACTTTGGACAAGGGCTTAGTCAGTACGCAAACACTCAGGACAAGGACTTAGTCAGTGTGCGTTCGCTCTGGTCAAGGGCTTTGCAAACACTCAGGCTAGTCACAGCGCATTCACTGTTGTCAAAAGTTTCATTTCACTCGGGACAAGGGCTTAGTCAGAGCTTGTTCAGTCAGGACAAAGGCTTAGTAGGAGAGTATTCACTTTGGACAAGGGCTTAGTCAGAGCTTGTTCAGGTAGGACAAAGGCTTAGTAGGAGAGTATTCACTTTGGACAAGGGCTTAGTCAGTACGCAAACACTCAGGACAAGGACTTAGTCGTATAAGCGCGTTCTGGACAAGAGCTTAGTCACAGCGTTTTCACTCTAGACTAGAGCTTAGTCACACCGCGTTCACTCTAGATAAGAGCTCAGTTACAGCGCTTTCTGGGCAAGAGCTTAATTACACCACGTTCTGGTCAAGAGCTTAGTCAGAGAGCGATCTCTCTAGACTTAACTTTGGGCAAGGGCTTACCCAGAGTGCGTTCACTTTAGACAATAGCTTAGTTAGAGCGCGTTCATTTTAGAGAAGAGCTTAGACAGAGCGCGTTCATTTTAGAGAAGAGCTCATTCAGAGTGCGTTCACTCTGGACAAGGGCTTAGCCACTACGCATTCACTCTGGACAAAGGATTAGTCACAGCATGTTCACTCATGACAATGGCTTAGTTAGAGTGCGTTCACTCTGGACAAGGGCCTAGTCACAGCGCATTCACTGTTGTCAAAAGTTTCCTTTCACTCGGGACAAGAGCTTAGTCAGAGAGCGATCACTTTAGACAAGGTCTTAGTCACAACGCATTCACTTTAAACAAGAGTTTAGTCACGCTCTGAACACGCTCATTCAGGACAAGAGCTTAGCCAGAGCGCGTTCTCTCTAGACAAGGGCTTAGCCAGAGCGCGTTCTCTCTAGACAGGGCTTAGTCAGAGCGCGTTCACTCTTGACAAGGGCTTAGTCAGAGCGCGATCACTTTAGACAAGAGGTCATTCAGAGTGCGTTCGTTCACTCTGGACATGGGCTTAGCCAGAGCGCATTCACTCTGTACATGAGCTTAGTCAAAACACATTCATTTTTAACATGAACTTGTTACCGTGCATTCACTGGCTAGATAAAGGCTTATTTACGAGTTACGACAAGGCTTAGTCACAGCATGTTCACTCATGACAAGGGCTTAGTCAGTGTGCGTTCACTCTGGTCAAGTACTTAGTTAGAGTGCGTTCACTCTAGACAAGGGCCTAGTCACAGCGCATTCACTGTTGTCAAAAAATTCCTTTCACTCGGGCCAAGGGCTTAGTCAGAGCGTGTTCAGTCAGTCAGTAAGTCAGAAGACTTAGTGTCAGAGTATTCACTTTGGACAAGGGCTTAGTCAGTACGCAAACACTCAGGACAAGGACTTAGTGTGCGTTCGCTCTGGTCAAGGGCTTTGTTAGAGTGCGTTCACTCTGGAGAAGGGCCTAGTCACAGCGCATTCACTGTTGTCAAAAGTTTCCTTGCACTCGGGACAAGGGCTTAGTCAGAGCTTGTTCAGTCAGGACAAAGGCTTAGTAGCAGAGTATTCACTTTGGACAAGGGCTTAGTCAGTACGCAAACACTCAGGACAAGGACTTAGTCAGAGCGCGTTCTGGACAAGAGCTTAGTCACAGCGTTTTCACTCTAGACAAGAGCTTAGTCAAACCGCGTTCACTCTAGATAAGAGCTCAGTTACAGCGCTTTCTGGGCAAGAGCTTAACTACACCACGTTCTGGTCAAGAGCTTAGTCAGAGAGCGATCTCTCTAGACTTCACTTTGGGCAAGGGCTTACCCAGAGTGCGTTCACTTTAGACAAGAGCTTAGCCAGAGCGCGTTCATTTTAGAGAAGAGCTCATTCAGAGTGCGTTCACTCTGGACAAGGGCTTAGCCAGTACGCATTCACTCTGGACAAGGGCTTAGCCAGTACGCATTCACTCTGGACAAAGGCTTAGTCACAGCATGTTCACTCATGACAATGGCTTAGTTAGATTGCGTTCACTCTGGACAAGGGCCTAGTCACAGCGCATTCACTGTGGTCAAACGTTTCCTTTCACTCGGGACAATCGCTTAGTTAGAGCGTGTTCAGCCAAGACAAAGGCATAGTCGCAGAGTATTCACTTTGAAAAAGGGCCTAGTCACCACGCAAACACTTAGGACAATGGCTTAGTCACAACGCAGTCACTATGAACAGGAACTTAAGAGCGTTCTGGACAAGAGCTTAGTCACAGCGTGTTCACTATAGACGAGAGCTTAGTCACACCACGTTCACTCTAGACAAGAGCTTAGTAACAGCGCGTTCTGGACAAGAGCCTAGCCAGAGAGCGATTACTCTAGACAAGGGCTTAGTTACAACGCGTTCACTTTGAACAAGAGTTTAGTCACCGCGTGTTCACTTAGGACAAGAGCTTAGTCAGAGCGCGTTCACTCTAGATAAGGGCTTAGTCAGAGCGCATTCACTCTATACAAGGGCTGAGTCAGGGCGCGTTCACTCTGGACAAGGACTTAGTTACAAACAACGCATTCACTCTGAACAAGAGTTTAGTCACCGCATGTTCACTCAGGACAAGAGCTTAGTCAGAGCGCCTTCACTCTAGACAAGGGCTGAGTCAGGGCGCGTTCACCCTGGACAAGAGCTTAGTTACAACGCATTTATTTTAAAGAAGAGTTCGCGTGTTCACTCAGAACAAGACCTTAGTCAGAGTGCGTTCACTTTTGACGTTCTCCTGACCCCGTGTAGCTCTTTCAGGGCACAAATCGTGTGTTTTACGGGCCTACAGGATCCCCGGATTGGGGCAGACAAATCCTGCCAACTTCCATTTAGTTTGTAATTTGGGCAGCCTTATAAGCCACAAACAACGATTTCAGTTTTAGATCCTCATGTTTATTATTGTTAGTGTTTTTAATTCGTTCATAATCATTCGTATCTAAATTTAAGGATATACTAGCTTCGTACCACAGCTTCGTACGGGACACATTACATACACTGTTTGTGTTAATAAACGGTTTATAAATAGAATAGGTTAGTATTTGGCTACACTAGGGACCTTTTTAAGTCCAAAATTGAGGTTCCAGATTGTATGTGTTGTTTTTTTATCTTCGAATATTCTGACCAATCAGTTATGTTATTAACATCTTTATTTTAATTCTCATCTTAATAATATCAGCCTATTACTGACTACTGCTGAACATATAGCTTTTTATAAACCGCCATTGACGTTTCATTATCTTTCTGCGCGCTGTTTAATGTTACTTGGGATTGGCGCAACACGTTTTCTTTCTCCATTCCGTTCTGTCAATCGCCACGCTATCACTGACTCCCATTTCTGTCATATCATTGCTCACGCAATCATGCCCTCTTGTCATTTCTACATTTCCTTCAACGGCCACGATTCTGTGCTCCTTCGTTCCTTCATCGTCCCACTATCCGTCTCTTTCGTGTTTTGCCGTGATCCCGTGTAGCGGTTTCAGGGCACCAATCGTAAGCTTTACGGGCCTACAGGATCCCTGGAATGGGGCAGACATAGCCTGCCAAGTCCCATTTAATTTGGGCAGCCCTTGTAAGCCACAATCAACGATTTGAGTTTTACATCCTTAAGTTATTTTTGTGGTAATTTTGTTCACAATCATTCGTATCTTAATTTAAGGATATACTAGCAACCCCGGTTTCGCACGAATAAATTATGTATCCTTTTTCATTTATCGATCTGTCTTTTTACGAAAATCGTATTAAAATCCGTTGCGTGGTAGAAACAAGCGGCGAAAGAAAGAGGCAGACAGCGACTTTCTTTTATTCTGTTTAAGTATAGATAAATAATGGCACTGTCTATTGTCTTTGCAATCTTCATCTTCGTTTCTATCGTGGTGGCAATAGAACATATTCGTAGATGTCGCTACGTACTGACTTTCCTCTTTGCGTCTTTGTACGCTATTTCTTCATTTTTATTCATATATTTTCTTTATTTTACGCTGTCCAGTGTATTTTTGGCTTCACAGCCTAGATCTTAGTAATACTCGCAACTCGAAAATGATCTCCATTTGCATTAGTGGAAATCTTCACACATTTTGACAGCGCCGCTACGCATCTTCGCTCTGTCTCCGTGCTTTGGCGACAAAGCACTTTTTATAGCTATTCACAATCATAGCAACACGCTACTGAAAAGTACGTGTCGAAAAATGGGAGTGCCATCGTGTTTTTATGAAATTACGATATGTCTGCCTGGGACCGTACCTGCTATAAATAAAAAAATTAAAATAAACGTTTATTTCAGACACTGAGTCTATAATTACACAAAAAATACAATTATTATGAAAGTTGTAGAAACAATCACAATACTACTACGAACTACCACTATTTTGAAGTAGGTACCCATGTCATCATAATTCAGTTGTGAAAGGGGAGCTATTCGTCATCTATAGCTCGGTCTCTCTCACATACTGGCACCATGACAGTTTTTACATGCCATAATAAGGCAAGTGAATTCGATTCTCTTTAAATAATTATGTATAGCCACAATTTATTGGACTTTTTCGAAAAGAGTATCTTCACCAATGAAAGCGTCCAATAATTTTTGGGAGTACTAATTATTTAAGGAGAATTTGTCATACTATTTCATGGGGTCAAACCCTTTACCTTGCCAAATTCACTTACTTACTTATGTGTCCTTGGGTATTTTTTTAAATTGCAGGGGTAAAGGGACACCTAAAATTCAGACGATTGAATTCGGCAGATGTTCATTGTTGCTACGTAAACGTGTTAAGGTGCTCAGAGAGCCGCTCCTTTGGAGTGCCGCTGCGTCTGGTTAGTCTCGAGGAAGCCTCTGAACCCAATATAGTTGTGTAAAGGCTAGGAAGTCTCATGAAGAAGTAGTGGTGCACAACTTACACTCGTACTAGATGTCACCCGCGGCTCCTTTCTAGTCAAATTATTACTTCCACCAATATCTTCATGCGTTATTCTGCCTATGCGTTATTCTGATATATATGCTATATTAAAGTAAAGTTTCTTCGAAATCCGTTCTACTTTTTGCGTAAAAATTGAATAATCGTCAATCCTGACATTTCACATTTATGGTATTAGTAGACAACATTTTTGTAAAACCATCTTTAAACAATACTCATGACAATTGAATATCTTCATGAAGTTTTGTATTTAATAAGATCAAAATAAATTTACATAAACATAGTTGTACCTACGATTTGGAACAGAGTTTAAGACGGAAACACACTTACGTGTCGTGGCGTGGCGTGGCGCGGTATTACCAATCAAACAACTCTATTTCAGCCTACGTCTGACACAACGAGTTTTGTAGCCAATCAACTGCGTCAGAAAGCGCCACGCCACGCCACGACACGTAAGTGTGTTTCCATCAACCTTCGTCTTATGGTATATTGCTTAAGAGTTGCCAAACTCATAAATAATTTTGGGAGATAAAAAAGGTTGTCAACTTTTATCACATTTTATTAAAACGACTTTTGAGCAAACTCGATTTTTATCTTTTCAAACTGAGTTTATAAAGATTCAATAATAGGGAAGTTAGATTCTTACTTCAGGGAACACCTAGGGAACATTACGGGTATTTCCCGCTTTTGTTTTGAGTTGGCATCCCTAATATTATCAATATTAATTTGGTCTTCTCTCTGTTCTGACGTGATATGCAAGACAGACTCTTTAACAAAAGTCAAGATATTTGTTTTTTTTTTTGTAATAAAATTATTCTTTGTCGATCATGCATCGAGTGAACTATTTATCATATTCAATGTGCTTTCACTCTGGATGATTACAAGTGTGCAACAGAATTTTTTAGTTCATTAGTAAAACTTTTCAAGATATTACATATAAAGTCACGAGGAAAATACGCCGAAATTTTGAAAAGCCTTTTGGTATAGCATCACGGAATTGTGGTCATCTATTGCACGATTTATAGTGAGCAAACTAATGATGTAGCAGTAATAAATATAGCTAAAATGACACTATGTATTTTAACCTCTCGTTTTCGAAATAAATATC
Organism: Orthosia incerta; assembly: GCA_948252205.1. Classification (NCBI taxonomy): domain Eukaryota; kingdom Metazoa; phylum Arthropoda; class Insecta; order Lepidoptera; family Noctuidae; genus Orthosia; species Orthosia incerta. The sequence goes on from OX411769.1 coordinate 1,726,547, forward strand.
TAAGAATGTTTATGTAAAATAACGTTTTATTTTTATTTTCGTCAATTGTTTTTGGCATCTTTTCTTGGACTGGCAACACTGAAATCAACTGTCTACTGTTAGTTACTGTCAAGGTGGAAACATACTATTAAAACCCGACCCGACACCAACCGACGCCACGCGATGCCACCCGACGCGAACCCTGCACATATACAAAACCCCACATGATGCTACAACACGCGTGACCGTCAGGATGACTGGACCAAAAGAAATATGTCCTTGAGACCATGTGCACTGTTTAATACCTATTTGCTACTATTTACTACCTATAGTTAAATATTTGCTACCTCTGCGTTAAGAAATATATCAAAGAAATAAAATGGTCAGCCATTCTGACGTCAGGTTGGCTGACCACTTCCAAGTTCTCATAGACATAGAGTTGTATTAACCACGTCGTTAATAAAAATATTTACTACCTATTTGCTACCTTAACATATATATTTTTACACAACTCTAAGAAGCTCCTATAAAAAGTTAATGTACAGGCGTTCAAAACCCATTTTAACGCCTGTACATTTATTATTTACATCTTTTCTTCTCAGAGCAATTGCTAACAATGTTTTTGTAGGCGCTTAGTGGCTTATGAACAACTTGTTTCTGGATAATTTTATAATTATTAACATATCGCATTTATTCTTAGGACTATAAGTATGTACTGCCTCGTTGGTCTAGTGGTCGCAAGCGCTAATGCTGAGCATGAGGTCTTGGGTTAAAAAATAATAATAATCAAAATAATATAAAATTATTATTCTTTCCTTTATTTAATTTATGTACATATTTTTTACATTTTTAAATATTAGCTTATAAAACTAAATAAAATAAAAAATTAAAAAATATAAAAAATAGTAGCACACCGGTATCAGGAACAATGTCCAAGCTACTGGTGGTCAGGTCTCCTGAGAGAGGAACCTCCTAACGATACGCGCCGTGTCCAGGAGTATCGTTTTCTGGATCAAGCCCTTGATCCAGCTGCCCAACGAGAGCCTCCTTAGATGTTCGTCGTGGCTCTTGGCTATTATGCTATTGGCCGTAACGACTATCGGCACAATGATCGCTGTATTCACATCCCACATGTCGACAACCTCGCGAGCCAGATCAAGCTACTTACTTTTCTTATCTCTCTCATCCTTCACGAGGTTCTCGTCATGGGGGACTGCTATATCTACAATCATTGCGCGACGCTCTAGTCGGTCTATCACCACTATGTCAGGCTTATTGGCAACAATAGTCCTGTCAGTGATGATAGACCGATCCCAATACAACGTGACATTGCCATTCTCGAGAACTGGGTCGGGCTCCTACCCATAGTAAGGCACTTCCGATTCCACCAGATTGTATTTAAGAGCAAGTTGCTGATAGATAATTCTGGCTACAAGGTTGTGTCTATGCAAATAGTCTCCGTTAGCTAGACTAGATCAACCGGAGATAATGTGACGGACGGATTCCCCAGGCCGGCGACATGCCCGAAAGATGTCAACCGTGCCGTCTTTCACAATGTATTTCCGGTAGTTTTTCGTCATCATAACTTCGTCCATAATCGCAAAGACAATACCTTCGGTTTCCCCAAATAGGTCACCAAATCGCAACCAGGCCACGGACGCTAAAAGATCTACTTCGGGCCCATGTAGGACCCAGTAGAAGCGTCCGTGAAGCTCCTTGCTCTGCCATACCTCCCTGCAGTCATTAGTATCTAATACTATAGGTTTGCGCCAGTTCTCGTTAGCCAAGGAGAGCGGGGTAAGGCCATTGTCCACTGCTACCACATCTCGATGCATACCCACGTCAGCGGCCTGGAAGTATTCCCTAAGACTGCATACCTCACAGTTGTGCAGGGTCTTAGCATTTAAAAAGCCATGACCCCCGCACTTCCGAGGTATATACAGTCTCATAATCGATGACCGTGGGTGATGCATACGATTTGCGGTAAGCAATGTGCGGAATCTCCTATACAGGGCGTCATTTGAGTATGGCGAAAGAGTACATCAAGACCGGCATGACCCAGCCGTTGAAGGCGCGCACCTTGTTCCCGCCTGATAAAAGACTATTTAGTACTTTTTTCAGGCGGCCAAAGAAGCGTTCCTTCAAAGACTGTTTCACGTCAGTAACATTGATGCCTAGTGCTTCCGACATACCCAAATACTTGTAAGTCTCAGTTGAGGAAAGGGATCTAAGGTGTATGGAGTCCGAGAGTTGTATTCCCACGGATTCCATAATCTCCCCTCGCTTTACATGCATGACTGCACATTTGTCCACACAAAATTCCATCCTGTTGGTGTCACTGAAGATTTCAGTTACCTTCAGTAGCTTCATCAGTTGCAAGTTGTTGGGGGCAAAGAGCTTCAGGTCATCCATTTAAAGGTGTGATATGACCTGTCCACCTCTTCTCAACCGATAGCCCAGGCCTGAACCCTCCAGCAGTGTACTGAGAGGGTTCAGGGCTAAACAAAACTACAGGGGGGGACTAAGACTGTCGCCCTGAAATATTCCGCGCTCGATCCTTATAGGTTCGCTGTTTTCCTGAATCTGTCGACATCCTGGATAGTGAAGGACCGTCCTCCACTGCCCCATACATGATGTCAGGAAGGCGCGCAGAGTTGTATCAATTTTATACAAGTCCAGCACCCTCATGAACCATGTATATGGCACTGAGTCATAGGCCTTCTTTTAATCTGTGTGTTTTGAGTCTGTGTTTCCAGATAGTTACAACCTCGGGGTCTTTAAGTCAAGAGTGAATAGGTTACTTCTAGGCAAGCGTGTAACACCGTCGACCACATTATCGCTTACCATCAGGTGAGATAGTGGTCAAGCGCGAGCCTAACTATAAAAAAAAAAACTATCCAACATGTCGCCAGATCCTTGCGGGAACGGCGAAACTGTTGGCTAATGGCAATGTCTATGAGGAGCAGCTCTTTAGTACCGCGGGACCCGTTCCTACATCCATTCTGAGAAGCAGACATGATGGCGTTATTGTCAATATGTTGATTAATTTTCGCTCTCAGAGTGGATGTAAGAACTTTATAGACCGTCGGTAAACACATTATCGGTCTATAATTTTTAGAATCCGCAGTAATACCCATTTTATAGATCAGGTGGGTTATTCCTGTCATTAGGAACTGGGGCAGCGAATCTGACTCTAAGGCAGACTGGAACTGAAATGCCAAACGAGCGTGCGACCTTTGGAACCATTTAATCCAAAAGTGTTGCAGTCCGTCTGGCCCTGGAGATTTTCAGTTGGGCAACGGACGGACTGCACGAGCTACATCTTGGGGGCTGATGGTAATTGCCCCCATTTGTAGTATCGGATCGCACGCTTGCTCAACCTCCCGAGTCATGCACCCTCGGTATGGCTGACAGGCACCGACCAGATATCGCGCCAAAACGAACACATGGCGTCATTATCCGGTAGGAGCATATCAGTCACACCTTGGTCAAGTCGCTCCCAAGCCCTATAAACCCACCTTTCGTTGCTTCGGAATGTGCGATTCTGAGTGTATCGCTCCACTCGCCGCTTGTACCGACGAATACGGCTTACCCATGCATAGATCTTCTGCTTCAGAAAGTCGATACGCTCTGTGTTGCGGGACAGATAATCTCGAGAACTGATATCAGTCCCCGGGAATGCCCGCCTCACAAAGCGCATCACTCTAGGGCGAGTGTTGCCCTCCCTGAAGCAGATAAGCTTGCCGATGAGTGCTTTAGCCTCACCGATACGACGCTCAATCCTGCACTGCCAAGCTGGTATAGCTGGTATTTTTTATTATTATTATTATTAATTAAATCAAAATTAAACTCGACAGAAATTTTTGATATTTTTTATTATCATGTATTAATTCGAAGACATGTGACATCCACCAACCCGCACTGGGCCCGCGTGGTGGATAACGGTCCATTCCCTCACACAGAGAGGAGCCTGTGTCCCAGCAGTGGGAACATTAATAGGCTAAAGATGTGTGTGTGTGTATTAATTAACGTAATTAAGTAATTTCGAATATCTCGTTGTTTTTCTATTTTTGACAGCCTTTATATACTACTTAGACTAAAATGTTTAGTCACCACTCTCCTAGTGGTGACTAAACATTTTAGTCTAAGTAATTTCATTTATTAGGTCGAGGGTGATGGACAGGGGTGGAGATATTTTACAAGTCCGTGTACATGCACAAGGAAAGTTATCAATTAAAGACATTAAAACCCCTGCACATTTATTAATAACGCAAAGTCTTATTTTTGTAAGATTGCTAATAATGGTTTTGCAGGCACTTTTTAAATATAACGTTAATTTATAGCTTTCATAACTTTTTATAGGAGCTTCTTAAAGTTGTGTAAAAATATATATGTTAAGGTAGCAAATAGGTAGTAAATATTTATATTAACTACGCGGTTAATACAACTCTAAAACCATGAGTACTTGGAAGTGGTCAGCCAACCTGACGTCAGAATGGCTGACCATTTTATTATTTTGATATATTTCTTAACGCAGAGGTAGTAAATATTTAACTATAGGTAGTAAATAGTAGCAAATAGGTATTAAACAGTGCACATGGTCTCATGGACATATTTCGTTTGGTCCAGTCATCCTGACGGTCACACAACACGCTTCGTTAGTATAGGGTTGCCATCTATCCGAGATTCCCCGGATTTGTGCTAGTTATGAAGGCGGGCGGTAATTTAATTCGATCATAATTACTTTATGCCAGGAATGCTCTCGACTGACTGACGCGAGGCGTCGGGTGTTAACTAGGAACACAGTGTGCGAAGCGTCGGGTGGTGTGTGTGCCCCCTCTCCCGGCAACACGCTGATCCAAACCGACTGCGTGTTACCGCGTGTGATTGCGTGTCGTCACATGGCGTTTTGACTATGTATTTCTGACCATATTAAATATATGGGATGGATAAGTACTTCAACGCGTCAAAAGGCGTCGGGTGGCGTGGTGTCGGGTCGGGTGTTAATATGTTTCCACCTTGTGATCCAAACCGACTGCGTGTTACCGCGTGTGATTGCGTGTCGTCACATGGCGTGTTGACTACGTGTTTCTGACCATATTAAATATATGGGATGGATTAGTACTTCAACGCGTCTTAAGGCGTCGGGTGGCGTGGCGTCGGGTCGGGTTTTTATAGTATGTTCCCACCTATTGTCATGTCGTCAATGTCATTTGCAACTGACGTCTCGATCTTACTGTCAGATCGAGACGTCAGTTGCAAATCTGACATTTATTTTCACGTGTTTACCTCGCTGAAATGCGGATGATTATTGAATATAAAATAAAATAAACAAGATTTAACCATGATATTAACAGAAGACAAGGAGATCGACATATTTGTCGCCAGCAAGATAGGTTCTTTTAAACGTAAGTACCGTTTTTCTTATAAAAACTCACCATTATCAAAGTCGATTTGTTATGATCAACGATATTGCTTGTTTTTAAGTTTGTGTCTAACGAAAGTGTTTATTTTCGCCTGGTATAGTGTTCTTCTTGCGCATTTATCCAATAATCCTTTTCCAAACTGCTAAATTGTGTAGTCTTCAGTGTTCCACCACCGCCCATTCGTTGAAGATCAGTCTCTCTACAAAGAGGTTATTAAAATATAAACAAAACAACACTTTTGTGAACAAAACTACTGAGCAGTCGTTTATTATAATTAGATAAATTAGTCTATGGACTTTGACCACAAAAGATCCCAATGGGTCGAAGTGTCCGAGGTATTTCTCGGCCCCTCCATAAGATAAGATAATTATGTTCGATGTTCGTCCTGATTACTCAAATAATCATCATAAATCAAAATTACAGTATATATTGTAGGTGTGTGGGTCGTCTTACTTTGGTTCACCATACAAAATGCTACCCCCTTATGGATGATTACCAGGCGAAAAATTTCTTCTTGTTCTTCTTCAACTATCCGCATTCAAAATTTCATCGGTTCAGCAGTTTAAGTGTGAAAAGGTAACAGAGAGATTGACAGAGATACTTACGCATATAATATTAGCATGGATATACAAAAACCCACAGCTCTTCCAGTCCTAAATAGTTTAAATGGTGTAATGTAGATTATTAGACAAGGGTAAGAATCTTGCCAGCATGACCTTTAATTCTGCGATGATTGAGAGGTATAAAATTTCTAATTAGTGGTATAAAATAGTACAAATTAAAAGGATTTTAGTACCATCTAAAGTTATAATGAATGCGTTCATGGTCGTGCTATGTATGTAAGGTACTAAGGCTACCCTACATACATGATTGTTGTGTTGTGCTTCAGTATAGGATAGGTAAAAAACTACACCAAAATAGTTACACAACTAACATTCATATTTAATGTCATTTATACAGAAGCGGAAATCAATGTGCTAAAAACATTTTAATAACTTTTTCTCTTCTCTGATTTCAGATATAAAATACCACACAGATCTTACTAAAAATAGTAAAAAGAAGATCGAGAACCTCGTGGACATAAAGACGTTGGAAAAGGATGAGGGCATCACGAGGCTTGAGTGGGGAAATGAGGAGCAGACAGAGATACTGATTGGCAGGAAGAATCAACAGGTAACATAATAAAATTGAATGTGCTTCACGCCCAACACTGGATGTGGCTTAGAGTAATTATTCCTACAAAAACAGGCTGCAGGATATAATGAGGTATTAAGGGTACACTAGTCGACGGCACGAACTATTTTGTGCGCGGGATTAAAATGCATTTTATACCAACCGACAACACATGCGGAAGAGATAGATGCCGTGATTATTATATAGAAAAAATTTAACGCATTTTTGGGCGCAAATAAATACCATAAGAGGACGGAAAATTGCAAAACGGCATCCATACAGGGATAGATTAGTAGTTCAACAATGCATATAATTTTATTTTGAACAGATAGATTTAGTAGTTTTTCATGATATCTAGACTGCCAAAGGTCAAGTTCGCGCGCTCGGTTTCGTCCTAAATCATTATCCATTTCGCTACAAATTTGCAAAAGTGTGTATTCGTACACGAACTAGCTTCCTACTGCTCATCACAGCATCTATCTCTTCCGCACGTGTTGTCGGTTGATATAAAATGCATTTTAACCCCGCGCACAAAATAGTTCAAACGTAGTCTAGGGAGTATTCCACTGTTTGACAATGTTCGTTCAAAATAAAAAGTGATATCAATTTATCTCGTCATTATCTAGCCCTGTATGGAAACAAAAAAGTAAATATTTGAAAGTTATGAGCGTCGAAAGTTCTACAAAATAGTGCGTGCCGTTGACTAGTGTAACCTTAATGTATTTTATGGTGTACAATAAAGCATATAATAAATAAATAAATAAAAGAAAACATAAAATTTTACCTCTTTACAATATTATTCTAGGTTATGATGTTGAAAGTCCCATATATCCCTTTTATGTATTTATTTTTATTATTTCCTCAGATACAAGTCTACAACACCCTCCAAGGCTTCTCAAAGTCCTACACCGCAGACTTTGCCCCCGGAGAGGTGGTAGGGCTCGGTCGCTGCAAGCGTAAGATCCTGGCTGCAGTCTCCAGCGGTGTGGTGAAGATCTGGAGCAAGAAGACTGAGGAACTCGTCAACGTTGGCAAATTAGATCGGATGAGGGTCTGTGCTGATGATAACACCGTTTTTGGTACCGGTAAGTCGAGAGTAAATTATTTATTGCATGGTATTTAAACATCATCATCAGCCTTTTTATGTTCCCACTGCTGGGACACAGGCCTCCTCTCTGTGAGAGGGAATGGGCCGTAATCCACCACAAGTGTAGGTGTAAATAAATTGTAGTTCTAAAAACTAAAAAACACGCTTTATTGGTAAGGATAATGGGACAAACTGTTTAAATTATTGCATTGTCATCGGTCCTTGATAAGTGTGCAAAGTTTCAAATCAATCCAACGTTTTGAAGTGGGTGAAAATCACGTTCAAAGATTCCGTTACATTGATACATTGATACATTGTTACATTGATACATTGATACATAGATACATACATACCAAGCTAATAAAAGCGTGTTAAAAAGGAGGAGGTTCTCAATTCATCGGGATCTTTTTTTTAAATGTTTATTCCCTAATTACTCAGACGCCTGCAGCTGTATTGCGTAAGTGAATGCGGCAACGCAAAGAGTTTGATCGCTATCCAATCGACCAATCACACAGACGGAAATCCACATCGTGTCATTCATTGTAAATAAATTAACAATATAGTCCTTGTAGGTAGGTAAGAATACTGTAGTGTAGTAGAAATAAATGAATTACTTACTTTCAATTAATGATAGGCAAAAAGACTAGTATCCAAGTCAAAAAAATGTGGCTTGGTTGTTGACGACTACCTTTTGATACACGTCAAAGTAGCTTATTAAATAAATATACCGTACCTACTCTTTCCAAAGAGTATATTTCACATTTCATGCTGAAATAACTGGGAAAGGGAAATACTAATGCGATATTACCCTTTAACTGCCACGAAATTGTAATAATATTACCTATTAAACACATTATTAAAAGGGGTTATTCCCGCTCGGTAACACCCTTTCGTCAACACTGTTGACGATCGGGAAAAAAAAGTTTCGTTCGTTCACAGTGTTGACGATCGGGAAAAAAAAGTTTCGTTCGTTCGCAGTGTCCATGAATGCTGGTTTTTATTTTTAAAATATGGAAATAAAAATAAAACATGTCATGGATTTTTAAAATGTTTTAATGGATTATGTTAGATTTTTTAATACACAATTAACTAGAAAATAAAAAAAATGGCCTCATCATGTGCATAATAACCATTTTACACTTTGATAAGTAATAAAATTGTGACACTGATTTAACATAATCAAATATAGTTGAGAAAGTGACTAATGAAAACTAAGTACACTATTATGTATCACAGATAATCATCTAATTTACACTAATTAAATAACGAAACTAAAACCATAAACCTTAATATTTTTATATCAAGTACCTAAAATTTAAATATACCTAATTAAAAACATGTTTTCTTTTTATACGCACTAACACGGATTTTCCACTAGAACTACCTGCTAAATCTTGTTCCGACATGTCCGAATTTAGAACTAATAATGTACTGTATGTACGATGCATAAATCAGGATTAGCTACCCAAAATGAACGATACTTATTATTGCAGTGCTCTGATTGGCTAATTCAAGGTCATGGTGGATAACGTACTAGAATAGACCGGTCGGGGGTAGTGTGCGAATCTATTGTTTATTTTATCTATTGTTACCGGCTACCGGCGCGGCATCGCTATACCTGCCTGCTGCAAAGGGAAGTTTGCAATCTACTAACTTAAATTCTACAAATGGAACAACATTCAACATTTTTTATCAATTAAACTAGACTTTTGTCGTAATTAAACATTTGAAAATCCATGACATGTTTTATTTTTATTTCCATATTTTAAAAATAAAAACCAGCATTCATGGACACTGCGAACGAACGAAACTTTTTTTTCCCGATCGTCAACACTGTGAACGAACGAAACTTTTTTTTCCCGATCGTCAACAGTGTTGACGAAAGGGTGTTACCGAGCGGGAATAACCCATTAAAAGTTACCCAGACTTAACCTATAAAAATTAATGACTGAATATCTTTTATTTTCGGCATTTTTGAACAAAAATTCTTGCACAAACTAATTCAGAAGATGACCCTGAATTAAACCAGATATTTTTCATTTAGAGTCCTAGGAATTTAATCTCAGCTAAAACAATGTATGGGTTTCTGCCATTGTCCTTTCATCCAGATCCGTTCAGTAGTTTTTGCGTTGATGAAATAACAAACACCCTTTTAATATTAGTGTGATATTCAAATTCAAAAGTCATTTATTCAAACTAGTGTTAGAAACTCTGTTTTCAATAGTCTATTTTCACAATTGGTAAATTGTTTTAGGCATTTAATTTCATTAATCATGCATTACAGATCTATTTCTATTCTGGATCATAAAATTATATTATCTGTAATTTAATTTAGTATCTATGATTTAGTACTATTTGTAGAAATTGTAAATTTAAAGTTTAATCGCGCGCACCACTTCCGGATGTGCCCCACCACGTTACGTCATGTGTTGAAAACGTGTGGTAGGAAGTGTTGCGAGTGTTTAAAAGGCAGTTGTCGTCGAACAGTTGTATTGAACAGTTGTCAAAGTGATTTTTGAAAAACGTATTAAAATACCGAGTGAACTTACGAAAAGTTGTTTAATTTTCTGAACCGTTATTACTAGGCTGAGAATCAGCACTTTCCGAACTTCAAAATTACATAAGACAGTCCCCCAAAAACGCCCGCCCTTCACCACTTCTTAGTGCTTTTGCTGGGAAGAAGAAGTGGCGCAACAAACTCCCCAGCAGCACAGCTGTCTGTTCAGTTAGAAAAAAAACAAAAACTTGATTCTATACAATAGTATGCAAATAAATTACATTACTCAACACAAGAAATTAAAATAAAATATATTTGCCATAATGACAGCTAGCACACGCCAATATATCTACCAACAAAAACATCGAAATCTAAACTCAAGCGAAAATAAAAACTAAAAATAAAAACGTAAACGGAACTTAGTACCCGAATTATAAAGCCTCCAGGCATAAAGGGCGTGCCCGCCTACATATAGCTAATACAGCTGTAACTCGAAGTCACATAATTATGATAAACTAGGACCATCGAAGTAAAGGCTAGAATAATATATGATCCACTGTCGAGGTCGCTAGCTAACCACATATTGCAATACAACTCATTAAAAAAAAAAAAACATTGTAGTGAGTCGATTATGTCAATAATATGACAATTAAATTAAAATAAATTGACTTATACTGTCAAAATAAAAATAAAACAATTATATAACTCATATAACCTGTCAGTAGGTAAGTGAAGTGTTTGGAGAAAGAACACAAACATTGTCTTGAGTTAATCACAGCGACCAACTATTTTTATCGTTTAAGTAGTGTTAATAGAATAGTATGCCTTTGAACAAAGGTTTGATTTTACTTTAACTTTAAACGCATTAAAAGGCAAATCTAGAAGAGCAGAGGGATAGTTTTAGCCAGCGGCTTCGCCCGCTAGAATGTCGAAAGTCATCCCAAGGGAGCATATATAAATGTTACAGTTACGTTATGCTAATGCATGGATAAAAAGAAGCAATGATTTTACAGGAGGCGAAGAAAACGACCTAAAAATCTGGCGCATCGGTGAAGCAGCCCCGACCTTCGTAGCCAAGAACCTGGCTCACGACTGGCTGCAGCTGAGGAGGCCAGTGTGGGTCTCCGACCTGGTGTTCTTGAACGGAGAAGGTGGCCGTCTCGCTGCTGTGTGCTCCAGGCATGGATATGTTAGGTATGTGGAAGTTTCATCATAATTTGTTCCTATAGACAAGAGGAAATCTTTTAACGAAAGCGTAGCGACAGCCATTGTTAGATAAATATATAGGTGGACTCCCTTTTCCCATGGGGTCCCAGCCCCAGCAAATTTGTTTCAAATAAATCTCACTAGATGGCGCCATATGCACCGATTTGTTATTGAATTGTGTGTGTTAATTTACATTTTCTGGCATTGAATATAAAAATTGTATGTTCCTATTTAATCAACTCTCCTAAGCTAATTATGGAATATTGGTCTCTTTACTGACATTTCAAAGATTATTTGAATGGATCATTTAAAATTGGTACCAATAGATGGCGCGGTTTTAAATTTCTGAGGCATTCCACTCGATTGTTTAAATTTGTATTGTAACACATTTTGGTGCAATGAAACTGTAAAACGTGAAAAAAAATTCTATAAAACAAATCGTCACTGTATTTAAAGAAAAATATATTCACGAACCCTTTTGAAATAGTTATTTATGCTACAAGTGCGGAAAGTAGGTGATTTCCGATGAGTGTTATTTTTATTCACGAGTGAGCGAAGCGAGTGAGTGGATTCATCGACACGAGTCGGAAATTATCTTACGCACGTGTATCATACAACATTTTACTATGCATTGTGCGAGGAAATAAAAAAATATATCTGAACCAAGCAAGAAATTAATAAAATGGCGCTTATTCAAGGGCGCTCAGCATATCCACAGATTAACTAATAGTTCATAGTTCCTCGGGCATATCTACTGCGCATGTGCAAATAGCTGTCACGTCGTAACGCAAAAAGGCACGAACAAATATTCATTCTGCCAAACATATTTAACATACATACATAAATTTAGTGAATGTTAAAAATTAATTTATTGATCAAAATCTAAATTTAGAGTAATTAAAAACGCCTTAAATGAAGTATTAGTTTTGTTTTACCTTTTATATGAATGATAATCTGTACTTAACTAATTTTAAAACTTTTCTCGAATAATAAAAACTCTATGCGGCGGGCTGACGTTGGAGTTAAAAATTAAAAAAGTACAAGAAAGTAAAAAGCACTAGTAAAAAAAGTGACACTTTCCGCACAGTTTGGCTGCTTGGAAAACGCCCTTTTCGAGGACATGCATTGTAATAGTATATTGTGATACAAGGGTGGAAAGTAGGTTATTGCAAACGTGTTGTCATTAAGGGCCTACATACGCTTTAGTGCCGTAAAACGGCATTTTTCTAAAGCATACTCCTTAGTAACGGCTAGGTTAAAAGTTTTGAAAAAAATGTATATTTGTTACTGATTCATGTACATAATTTTGGACACAAGGTTTTTACGTGTAACTAATAGTTTTGCTTTAAAAAAATAATTAACAACACGATAATTTTCGCTACTTTTGGAAACTCCTCCAAAACGACTGGGATGTTTAAAAATATTTTTACACAGAAAAATGTATTGCTGGTATTTCTTCATAACTAACATAGCATATGTAAATCAAATAATAATTTGCAAACAAAACTATTCAAAAGGAGGTTAAATTATTATATTTTGGCATCGAGCAGGCGCACGGCCAGTACTGCGTTAGCATTGGGGTGTATATATCGCCTTAACAAGCCCGAGCCGAAGGCGAGGGTTTTTAATGACACGAGTTTGCAATAACCTACACACCCGTGTATTACACGACGTTTTTCAATACAGTTGTGAGAAACAGTAACAACAAATCAAAGAATTAGATTTGGTTATTCACAAAAAATAAAATTTTCAATATGGCGCATTTTTGCAACTGGACATTTTTTTTTTTCAACGAAAACAGCCTAGATACAGCCTATTCGATTTTAACAAATGTTGACGTGAAAATAATTAAATTAAAACTGGTAATTAAATATAATAAACAAACATTTATAAGACTTTTGAGAATTCAATGCTAAAACGTACGGAATCATTCATTTCAATTTCTATCTCATTTTATTCCATGTTTGAAAACTCCTTGCTACTATTTTTTTTTAAATTGACTTATAAATTTAAAACTAAACTGCAAACATAATGATCGAGTTCGTAAACAAAAGTCACGACCGCGTAACAGAAAGATGCCTGTGCGTAAGATTTAACTTTCGAATCATAATTATAGCCTCTGAAAGTACGCCATGTTTAACAACTGTATTGAAAACTCTTTTACTTGCAAATCACTGCTAACACCATCTATCGCTTGGGACAGAGCCGACCGTGTTTGATGTACTTTTAGTAAAATAGTGGGTTTAGTCCGGTGAAAAACGCTAGTTACCTCGGCACGGTTTCTTTGTATGGGATGAGGCATCTGAATGCTAGTATTATATTATCTGTGCCCAAAGTAACAAACTCGCGGGATGAAAAGTATCGTATGTGCTATTCATCCATCTCTGTGCCAAATTTCACCTAGATCCGTTCAGCCATTCTGGCGTGATTGAGTAACAAACATTCATCCATCCAAGAGTAAGATTTGTCTTTTTATCCACAGATTATACGACAGTCGAGCTCAAAGACGACCCGTCATATCTGTTGACTTTGAAAAAATGGCGGCTACCTGTATCACGAATAGCTTTGACGAACGGTGAGTACAACACGCTTTAATATGTACAAATTTAGGGGTCTTTAGGTCAAGAGTGAATAGGCTACTGCTAGGCAAGCGTGTTTCACCGTCGACCACATCATCGCTTACCATCAGCTGAGATAGTCGTCAAATGCGACCCTACCAATAAAATAAAATTATTCATTAAGCTTTTTAGGGTTCCGTACCCAAAGGGTAAAAACGGGACCGTATTACTAAGACTCCGCGATCTGTCTGTCCGTCTGTCACCAGGCTGTATCTAATGAACCGTGATAGTTAGACAAATGAAATTTTCACAGATGGTGTATTTCTGTTGCCGCTATAACAGCAAATACTAAAAACAGAATAAAAAAAATATTTAAGTGGGGCTCCCATACAACAAAAGTGATTTTTTGCCGTTTTTTGCGATAATGGTACGGAACCCATCGTGCGCGAGTCCGACTCGCACTTGGCCAGTTTTTTTCTTGTTTTCAGTAAATCCTTTCATTTGATACCCATATCATGGCAGTGCACAACAAATAACTAGTCCGCCATCTTGGGCCGTCCGCCATATTGGATTTAGAATGACGTCACTTAGCTAACCTATTAGCTGAATTCTGGGCCACAAACAATATTTGACTTTTTATATTTGCCATCGACCCGCTAAGAAGAAGAAGCTAGTCATCTAAGCTAACTGACATCATTCTGAAAAAGACACTAGCGGACTCCCAAAGATGGCGGACCAATCATTGTTATGCACCCCCCATGATAAGGCTATGCTATCAAATTAAAGGATTTGCTATGAGGAATACGAAAAATCTTTTTTATATATTTTACTAGCTGACCCGGCAAACGTTGTTTTGCCATAAAAACACCAACCCCACCTACCCTACCCTACCATATTTTTCCCATATCTTTTCCCCATTTTTTTTTTGTTTTTAAACCTTCCTTGTATTCTGGCGAACAAAACAAAAAGAATTATTCAAATCGGTTCAGCCGTTCTCGAGTTTTAGCGAGACTAACGAACAGCAATTCATTTTTATATATATAAAAGATTTAGCCTATATTGTTGGACTATGATCTCCCCCATAGCCTTCTAAAGCTTGTTAAAAAAAAACTATACATTTCCAGCCAAGTCCTGGTAGGCTTCGGGCGAGGTCAACTCCATCAGGTGGACCTTCGTAAAGGCAAACCAGACAAGGGCTACAAGGGCTGTGCCGGCGCCGTCACCGACATAGCTGTCGTAAAGGATGCCAGGCTCATCGTCAGCGCCAGTCTCGATAGGCAATTGAGAGTGCACGAGTATGAAAGCAAGGATTTGGTTTATAAGGTAAGATTTTGTTATTATCTAATATAGACATACGGTGTCATGATAACTTGACCCCGAGGCATCTCGACTTTGTGACAGGTCGCCCTTAAGGTTACACTAGTCGAAAATTCTTCCATACAAACGTAGTCTGGGGATTATTCCACTGTTTCACGATGTACGTTCAAAATAAAAAGTGATATCAATTTGTCTCATCATTATCTAGCCCTGTATGGAAGCAAAAAAGTTAAAAAAGAAAATATTTGAAAGTTATAAGCGTCGAAAGTGCCACATTTCGACACTAATTTTAACGCATTTATGGGCGCAAATAAATACCATAAGAAGACGGAAAATTGCAAAACGGCCTCCATAAAGGGATAGATTAGTAGTTCAACAATGCAAATAATTTTATTTTGAACAGATAGATTTAGTCGTTTTTTCATGATATCTAAGACTGCCAAAGGTCTGTTTAAAAATTTCTCGCGCTCGGTTTCGTCCTAAATCATTATCCATTTCGCTACAAATTTGCAAAAGTGTGTATTCGTACGCGAACTAGCTTCCTACTGCTCATCACAGCATCTATCTCTTCCACACGTGTTGTCGGTTGATATAAAATGCATTTTAACACCGCGCACAAAATAGTTCGTGCCGTCGACTAGTGTACCCTTAAGACAACACGACCCCAAGACAACTCGTTTCTAGAACAACTAGACCCGGACAATTTGATACTGGACCTATGACAACTAGATCCTAAAGCTCGACCCAGTGACAACTCGACCCTAACACAACTTGGCCCTGAAATATTTTCTAAGTACAAAAACGACTTTTCTACAAATTTATCTTAAGTGTTGATTGATGATAAGTTCGTAATCGCTAATTTTTTGCGTTCTTTTATTTACAGCAATACCTAACGTCAAAACTGTCCTGCGTGTTAGTACAAACAGAGAGTTCCACGCCACTCACCGGAGTGGAGAGCGAGATAAAGGAAGAAGTGGAGGATGCCGTCAAAGTGGAGGAGGAGGAAGAAGCTGATGACCTGGATAACCTGTTTGAGAAAATGGAGACCGTTGGGTGAGTTTGAAATGCCATATTTTACAAGCTTTATAATTACCGCGACTTTGTCCGCGTTGCATTAGTACTTCTAATAGCATTTTTTTTTTAATAAAATTGTTAGTGTGTGTGCTAAGAAAGAAAAGGACAATGGCAGAAACCCATACATTGGTTTTAGCTGAGATTAAATTCCTACGACTCTAAATGCAAAATATCTGGATTAATTCAGGGTCATCTTCTGAATTAGATTGTGCTTGAATTTTTGTTCAAGAATGCCGAAAATAATAGATATCCAGTCATGAACTTTTGTAGGTTATGTCTGGGTTACTTTTAATAATGTGTTTAATAGGTAATATTATTACAATTTCGTGGCAGTAAAAGGGCAATATCGCATTAGTATTGCCCTTTCCTAGTTATTTCTACCTTCGCCATATCGAGAAAGTACGCTGCTAACAGACAATGTTCTTGGGAGAGTGGGTGTGAGGACTTATGGGTCACTGTGAATGTTGCACCAGGCTTCAAAATAGCTATTTGTGCTCTTTACTTGCCTCCACCTGTGCATTATTCAATTTTAGAGCACTTCTTGGATAGCTATAATGCTGTAGCAGAAAGAAATGATTATTGTACTATTCTTATCGGTGACTTTAATATGAGCAATATAGATTGGAATCAAATCATTAACAGCGGCGTTACTTACACCTCCCCTACTTTCTCAAGGACTAATTCTAAACAAAATCAGGCCCTTCTAGATTTTATCCACATAAATAACCTCAAACAATATAACAGTGTATGTAATGTTAAAGGTAAAATCCTGGACTTGGTTCTTGTAGACCTTCTCGAATGTAAGGTGACTGAAGCCCTTAATAGTCTGACAAAGATCGATCCCTATCACCCTCCTCTTGAAATTTCCCTACGCCTTAAAGTAAACAATAATTTAAAACCAGAACCCAATATTAGATTAAACTTCAAAAAAGCCAACTACTCTGCTATTAAATCAGATCTAGAAAATACCGACTGGCTTACATTACTCTCCGACACAGACGACCCCAATATAATGTTGGAACGGTTTTATACGGTACTTTGTCGGATCATAGAGCGATATGTTCCATCAACATTAGTTAAGAGTAATTCGCGACCACCATGGTACACAAAAAAGCTGGAGAGATTACTGCGTGAAAAAAATAACTTAAGAAGAAGGTATGGTACGTACAAAAACCCTATGGATAAAATATCCCTTCGTTGGTGTAGTAAACGCTGTGACAGATTGGCAAGAGAATGTTACAACGCCTATATAAATAGCATAGAACAGAAAATAACAACGAATCCCAAGTTTTTCTGGTCCTACATTAAGTCCAAACGGGGTGTTACTAATGCCTATCCAGCTTCAATGTCAAATGGTGTCAGCAAAACTTGTAATGGCAATGAGATGTGCAACATGTTCGGGACCTACTTTTCTTCGGTATACAATCCAGCTACCCATGCCTCTAACGTAGTCAAAACTTCGCCTTTCTTTGAAAGCCTTCTTTGCAACTCCGACAGCTTTTCCTTGATCCAGATCCCAATAGATAAAATAGCCAAGCATCTCAAAAGCTTAGACATATCCAAAGGTTCCGGCAGCGATGAAATTCCCCCTAACTTTATCGCAACTTGCGCTGACCAACTGGCAAACCCACTATGCTTGATTTTTAACAAATCTCTCAGCGCTGGTATTTTCCCTAAAAAGTGGAAGCTGGCAAAGGTGGTACCGATTTATAAATCAGGTGCTGATGATTTGGTGGGAAACTATCGACCTATATCTATCCTTCCGACATTTGCCAAGGTTTTTGAAGCAATAGTATGTCCCGATATACAAAACTATTTTAGGAAATATCTGTCTGACCACCAGCATGGCTTTACTACTGCAAGATCCACCTGCAGCAATCTTGTAACTTTCGTTGAGGATATTGCTGCTTCACTTGACTCAAACCAGCAAGTCGACGCCATATACACTGATTTCAGCAAGGCTTTTGACAAAGTTTCCCATGAAGTGCTGATTCAAAAACTTGCTGCGTACGGATTTGCTGGTTCTCTTCTTATGTGGCTGCACTCTTACCTAACGGATAGATCCTTTTATGTCGTGGCCAATGGTTATAAATCCGAAACCATGATCATAACTTCCGGTGTTCCGCAGGGTTCCCACCTGGGCCCCGTAATATTTATCATCTTTGTAAACGACCTTCCTTATTGCTTCTTTAACTCCACGCCATTCTTATTCGCCGATGATTTGAAAATATGCCGCGTTATAGATTCTCTAGCTGACTCAACACTACTTCAGGATGACTTGAACAGACTTTTAAACTGGTGTAAGGATAACAATATGCAACTTAACGTAGAAAAATGTTCCCAGATTACGTTTACTCGCAAGTCTAACTTCATTGATTTTAATTACAGTATGAATGGTACGTACCTCAGTAAAGTTGATGTTATCAGAGATTTGGGAGTCCTTCTTGATCGTAAATTAACATTTATTCCCCACATGGACAACATTATTAAAAAAGCTTCAAAGACACTCGGTTTTGTGTTACGTAATGCGAAATGTTTTCGCAAGCCTAAAACTAAGATTTATCTTTTTAACTGTCTCGTTCGTACTGTATTGGAATACTGTGCGGTTGTGTGGCGTCCCCACTATGCAACACATAGTCTTAGGTTAGAGAGGATCCAGAAAAGATTTTTATACCATCTTGCCTACTCTGCGAGATTAGCCAAAAAAGTTCCGAGCTATGCAAAACGTCTTGAAAAATTTAGCATAACTTCACTCGAAAAACGAAGAGATAATATAGATTTAATTTTTCTTTTTAAAATACTTCAGAGTAAAATAGACTGCCCCCAGTTATTAAGTAAATTTAAGTTTAACCTACCCTACAATTATCCGCGTCACCCTATCAAGCTATTACGACCTCCATTCCGCAAAACTGTATCGGGATCCAACTCCCCCATCCCCAGACTTTGCAGGCTTCTTAATAATTGCGATGAATCATTAGATATTTATTCCACAACACTTAAAACATTCAAGCGCCAAGTCCATCAAAAGTAATTGCCATATTATATGTTTTTCTTGTCATCTTTGTATTGTAACTATTGTGTTTCTAAAACTACCCACTAGTTGTTGTATGTGTTATTTCTGCACTTTTATTGTAATTTTATTGATGTTATAATTTTGTTTTTGCATGCTGTGTCTATCGCATCATATTGTACACTATGCTTGTATCATATTGCTTGTATTATTAGAATAAACAGTGTAACAATTGTAGATAGGCCAATAAATAAATAAATAAATAAATAAATAAATAAATTTCAGCATGAAATGTGAAATATACTCTAGAAAGAATATGGTATATTTATTTATTAAGTGACTCAACAACCAAGCCACATTTTTTTTGACTTGGATTCTAGTCTTTTTGCCTATCATTAATTGAAAGAAAGTAATTCATTTATTTCTACTACACTACAGTATTCTTACCTACTTGCAAGGACACCTACACTTAGACATAGACTATATTGTTAATTTATTTACTCTGTTTTATTATAATAACAAAGACAATGGTGCCCACCCTATCAACCAAACTCCATTTGAAATAACATTAAACATGTTTCCAAATCCTTTTACAGTCCGTTCAACCCATTTTGAGTTCTATCCCGTAAACATAAGGATGACATAAAAAGTATAAACCTGTTACAAAAACCAACTGTTTACTACAGCTACCATTTGTCGTATCACTAACGCAATAGAAGTCAAAATCGGTTGAACGGGCTGTAAAATGGGCTAATTTAAACGTCTAATGTTTTCGCAAATGGAGTATAGTGTACTATGGGCCAAAGCCTATATCTGATCACCGTAAGGACTATTTCTGCTTGCAGGGCTCGCCCGCTAGAGTAACGCCGACATATACTCATCAACCAATAGCATCGCAGCATTGGGTGACTGTTTCTCTAGTACCTGTCAGCCCCTTGTTTTTGTAACAAAAGAAAACGCCGAAAAAACAAACGAGTCATTTTAGCCCCTTGTTTTTGTAATGAAAAAAAGACTGCAATAAAACTATTGGTCGATGCAAAAAGGGCGGACGCAGATGTGGTCATCTTGTGCACCGGATTTTGTTTTCAAAGTGATCAGATATAGCTTTGGCCCATAGTACCTTGAAACGCGGTACCAATTTTGTTGATCTCCTTTTACCCCCTTCCCAGTGTCCAATTGAGCTGAAATTTTGAACAAACGATTGTTTCTTGTGACAACGCAATTTTTCAATATAAAAGCTTGTTTAATAAAAACTTTTTTAAATATCTTGTCTCATTACAGTGACAAACCCAAAAAGACGAAACTAAAACCGGAACCAGAAGAGTTGCCAGCTAAAAGAAACAAGCCCTCATCAGAAGGGTCAACGTCCTTACAAGAAGTGGACCAAGAAGATGCAGAAGACGCGATCAAGAAGCTTCTGCGCAGCACAGAGAAGTTGAAGAAGAAACGTGATCAGAAGAAGAGGGAGAAGAAAGCGAAGAGCGTGTTTCATAATGCTTGAAATTAAATATTTTAAAATTATATTTTGGTTTTTATTTTGTAACTAGCCCCGGCTTCGCACGGGTCAAATTATATACACAAAACTTCTTCGTTTATCGTTCTTTCTATTATTGAAAATCGTATCAAAATCCATTGCGTGGTTTAGAAGAATTAAGCGGAGAAACAGACATGCAGACGACGAGTTTTAAACTATTTTGCTAGAAAGAAATTACATTGCGAGAATAGGTGCGGAAAACCTGTGAGGCGCAAATATTATATTAACCTTTTGGGGGTATGCGGAACAGGGTGTAAAGTCCCACAAACCTCCATAGAAAAGGGAGGATCCTCCGACCAGACGGTTGGTGTGTCAAATCGCGGCGAAAACTTTTCTTGCGCGATGCAGGATTTGTGTGACGTCATGTCATTGGTTCGTAAATGGCGGCGTTAGTGCCGGTACAACCTTATTGGATGTTATATATTTGCGAAGTTTGGTGTTGAAACCACTGACCTCTATCATACAAGTACGCTGGACTAAATATATTAGATGAAATGACAGTTGATTTTTGTGCCGAATCAAAGCGCCCCACTCGAGGTTCTCAGGAACTAAAATTGACACATTTAGAGATAGGTTAATACCGATATTTCGCAACATTAGGTAATACTAATATATTCGCCTGGAAATATTATATTATTTTAACTAATACGAGTATATGAGTATTAGTAATATTTTTAAATTACACTAATATCAAAATAGTAGACTTGGAAAGGCGTATCACTCATCTACTGTATTGACTTCTCATAATATGTTGCAACTAAATATCTCATATTGGTATTAGTGATGAATGTTATATGAATGCCTAATAATCAGTAATAATATGTTAAAAAGCAATGTGTAATACTAAATTCTGGAATCATCATCATGATCATCCACAGTCCGACTTCGCCCACTGCTGAGCACAGGCCTCTCTCTTCTTGTATCAATCACCTCGTTCCTGTCTGGAATTAATTCTGGAATAATATCATGATGATTATAATTGTATTAACAAATATTTTTAAGTCAAACAATTTATATCTGCATCTGAAACAGAGTTGAAAACTGATATAAGTCTTCACGTCGCTGGAATGCGATGTCACTCTTATTTGCACCTTAACACTACAGAGACAGGATCTCAGCAATGAGAGCGAGAAATATGTCCGTTGTAAATTATTATCCATCTCATTCGTACGCAAATATTTGTATGAATGATGTTCCAACCGAGTGAATCCAAACTATTGTAAATGTAAATATTAACTAACTAGTATACTTGAGCGAGCAGATACTTGCTCAAATATACTAGTTTTAAGGATAAGTTGTTAGCCTATCCACATATTTAAATCTCACTGATCTGACAGTAATGCGCTATAACTTTAGTAGCACGCTATCCACTAGTTTATAGCTTGCAATCTGACTGAAAGTATTTTTCAGTTAACCTTTACAGCAAGTTTTCTATTACTTAGAAATGAATCTCAATTAAAATAATTGGGATTTGCTTGTTCTCCTAAGCATTAAATTATTCTCACGTATTTTTATACCGAAGGCTATGTCCCATCTCTAATATTAGTTCCATGGAATCTCACGTTAAGTCACGTTGCTATCAGCGCCAAAATGGCGAAAATCAAATGTCTTAATTTTGTCATCGATAATATGAAGTCCAGCGTACTTGTATATTAGAGGTCAGTGTGTTGAAACACTTGGCTAGGGGTCACCAAATGGCGGAGCGCGAAATCCGACCTATATTAGGTATGTAGATGATGACGATGGCGATAATTTACTTGTTGGAGTTAGAGCACCCCTAAGTCCCTGTGCATCACCCAGGTGGAGCACGAGTACGGACCCAATTTAATCATTCCGCGCTTTGTTTTTACTGCTGTCTATTCGACAACGGACGATGTCTGATCTATATTAAAATATTTTATTTAAGTTTATTATTCCAATTTTAACAAAGTAAATATACGTGACGATGTAAAGGCCGGTGGGGGGAGGCGTGGCTAAATAGGTTATTTAAATTATGTTATGTGCTGTGCACATACGGTAGTATATTTTTAATATGTATTCATCCCGACGAACTTTTTCTTCTTTGGTGGCACGACAGTCCTACAGATTTGTTTGGCCCAAACCTTTGCCACTTCTATGGCATCGCATAATATGTGTAGATCAGTTTAAACCTTTTAAACATGGTTACAGATAACATTACTATTTTAAGTGTTTTAAGAAGAGCGCAACACTAAAGGAAGCTGTCATGACAATCAACCTGTCAATGTCAAGTCATTTGTTATTGTGAAATTGTAAATTTTTTGTTTGCAATTTGCATCTGAATTTCATATAAGAATCTTATATTTCTTTAATAATGTAACAAATATAGAATACTAACTCCTAAAACCGTTGTTGGTATTGTTATTTATGGACTTTTAATACAGAAAACATGGATTTTTCTGCAGTTTGTCGAACCTGTATCAAAACCTATAACAACATTGGATTAAACCCAATTTTCTTATCTAAAGACACTCATGAGAGATTTTCTAGTGCCTTCTATTCGTGCACGGGGGTTCAGGTATATAAAACTAGCACCTTTTTACATTTAAAAGTAATATTTTAAAGAGATAAAATAATTGTTTGTTTACGTTAAGTAAGTTGACTTTAGATATCAGTATCAGTAGTACCCTTACAACGGCTTTGCTGCCCGCATATCATGTAACACACTAGCCGGAATGGTGCCTGTTAACTTGTGTCCAAGTCCTCAGGCTTTGATGCTAGCAGAACAGCTGGTGTTTATATTATTAGCTGCTGCCCGCGTGGCATTAGTACTTCTCCCAATACATTTATAAATTGTAGCCCATGTGTTATTCTGATCATCATCAGCCTTTTAACATTCCTACTGCTGGGACACAGGCCTCCTCTCTGTGAGAGGGATATTCTTCTGAGGGGGCTATTCTGATGTGTAAGCTATATTTCTGTAAAGTTTCATCAAAGTCTGTTCAGTAGTTATTGCGTAAAAGAGTAACAAACTTCCATCCATACATCCTCACAAACTTTCACGTTTATTACAGTAGTAAGATATTTTTAGGTTCGCGCTTGACCACTATCTCACCTGAGGGTAAGCGATGATGTGGTAAACGGTGAAGTACGCTTGTCTAGAAGTAACATATTCATTCTTAACTTGAAGACCCTTAGGTTGTAGCTACCAGGAAACATAGACTCTGGCAGGGAATGCCCCTCCTTAGCTGTACACACTGTTTCAGCAGTTTACCTTCTCAGGGAGGTTACAAGAAATGTCACAACTCCTTATCAAGGAACAGATCAGCTGGAGTGGCACCTTTTGTCCAGAGGCTTTTTACAATACAACTTTCAATGAATTTACCAACTGCTTATCAAGAAACAGATCAGCTGGCATGGTGTAATCATCATCATCATTTCAGCCGAAAGATATCCATTGCTGAACTTAGGCCACCCCCAAGTGTCATCACATAGACAAAATGGATTGATTGAATGGTATAATGTAGGAGGTTATCTCTGGCGATACTATCCATAGATACCAATCGCCAACCTGCATTGAGCAAGATCAATGGTCGTGCCTTCTCTATATGAGAAGAGGCCCTTAGCCCAGCAGTAAGACAGTTATAGGCCGGTATTGTTATTTAAAATATTTAATAAAATATATATTTCAGGTTAAACTCAACGATGGCCTACCCCAAAACATGTGCACAGGCTGCATGAACCAATTCAACAATGCACTGAAATTCAGGAAACAGTGCAAGCAAGTTGAAACACAACTACTTAAGATCAAAACGGAACTAGAGACAAAGGACACGGAAAAACAATCCATATTAAAAAAACAACTAACAACCGTAAAAATATTTAAAAGTCAAAATTTTTCAAATGTCACAGGAATTAAGCCAGAACAAAATAGTATAAAAAATGAATCTTTTGAAATTGATTTTGAGGAAGACCAACCGTTAAAATATCTGGTACATAAAAATAATATTTCAGTACTTAAAAGTAATGATTTAAAATGTAACAATGAAGATCAAATGGATACCGATGAAAATTCTGAAACAGATTTTTTTTATGAAGAAACGGTTTCATATAATAATGAGACAAACTTTAAAATAGAAGAAAATCTTCCACAGAATTCTGAAGATATCAAATATGATATATATTCACAAAGACTGCTGCAAAAATCAGAAGATCTCACTCTAAGTGATAAGAGAACTGATGTTCTGGAAACATTAACCGACACAAAGAATTTAAATATTCCGTATATTGTCACAGAGAACACCACGCAAAAGACAACGAGGGTAGTGTGTAAACTGTGCCAGAAGGAGCTGTCAATCAGGAGTATAGACTCCCATATGATGCGGAGACATCCAGGGGCTGACGAGAGAAAGGTCAAGTGTGACTTGTGCGATAAATATGTGATGAGGGACAAGCTGAATAGACATAAAGTTATGATGCATGGGAGGGTGGGAGTTAATTGTGGGGTATGTTAATTTTTTGGGTCCCGCCCTATTACTAAGGTTCTGCCGTCCGTCTGTCTGTCTCTGTCTTTATCTCATGAACCGTGATAGCTAGACAGTTGAAATTTACACAGATGATGTATTTCTATTGCCCCTGTAACAACAAATACGATAAATATAATAAAATAAATATTTAAGTAGGGCTTACCATACAACAAACGTGATTTTTTTGCGATAAGGGTATGGAACCCTTCGTGCGCGAGTCCGACTCGCACTTTGCCGGTTTTTACAACATAAAAATATAGCAGCACTTTTTCAAATTTATACTTAGTAGGATTTATAATTAATCCTACTAAGTATAAATTTGAAAAAGTCACATTGGTACTTGCCCGGATTTGAACCCACGACCTCGATCACAAGAGGCGAGGTTTTAGCCACTGGGCCACCAGCAGTATAATTGCGTTATCCTACTAATATTATAATTGCGAAAACTTGGATGAATGAATGGCTGTCTGTTACTCAATCACGTCAGAACGACTGAACGGATCTTGATGAAATTTGGCACAGAGTTAGATTATAGTCTGGAAAAGCACTTAGGGTTTTTCGCGGTAAAATGTTGCCTCGGGATATTAAAACACTTTTCTCTAGGGCGAAGCCAGAAGTAGAAGCTAGTTTAGATAACATTAGAAATTTAAACAATCTCTTTTTACCATAGCAGAAGAGCCAAATTTCATCCAGATCCGTTCAGCCTTTCTGGGGTGATTTGGGTTACAAACATACATCAATCAAGCTTCTGCCAGCGGCACCGCCCGCGTGAATTTTGGAAGTTCTCCAGCGGGAACCGTAGATTTGTCCGGTATAAAAAGTAGCCTATGTTCTATTTCAGACTGTAATCTATATATCTGCCAAATTTCATCCAGATCCATTCAGCCGTTCTGGCGTGAATGAGGAACACAAAAAAAAAACAATTTCAACTAATCCGTAAAAAGGTACTTTTGAATTGTCAAACAAAAAAAATATGAATCTAATAGCACATTCGCAAGCGTCAGTAGGTCTCTATGGAGAAGAATGTGCAAGAAAATCCACGGAAACTCTTTTCCATCAGTTTTAATTTACAATTATTTGGTTACATCATTCTTGTTGAAAAAATACATATATGTGAGAACGATGTAAAAAGACGTGCACGTAAAAGCGTCTAGAGTAAAACAAACAATTCAAAAATACATTAAGTAAGTAATTAAAAGCAGACCGAGGCAGCTAAGTTATGACCAATCCCAACTGATGGCGCCCGTTCACGAACATGACGCATGGATTGGCACCACTCAGCTCAACCATTATTAAGGGAACCGAATGATCCAACACATAAAACATGAGTGTGTGTTTAAAATCCGAGCCGTAGGCAAGGTTTTTATAAGTATCACACATCCATCCATTCATCCAAACTTTCGCATTTATAATTTAGTAGCATAGGATAATTAAGATGGAGTTAACATCAGCAATTAATTTTAATGTGCTTTCTCTATACTTTCAGTACTGTAAAAGTGAGTTCAAGAGCAAAGAGTCGCTAGTCGATCACGTTACAACCTGCACCGCTAAGAACAGGAAGAGGAAAGTTAATGATTCTGTAAGTAATACCCATTGATTTGTACAGGATAACCGGTCATTCGACGCATTCCCGACTGGACGTGATAGTGTGACCCATTTACAACAATGATCGCGTTTCAATTTGCCGCTAGGGGCGCTGGTGTAGAAAGAGGTCTTCAAAACGGCAAATGTCACCGTTTTTAGCTTTAAGTTTATATACTACTTTTTTTTGTTGTGTCTTTTTTCCAATTAGTGCAGATTAAGATAGGTAGGTTTTACTAACCACTGCTTTAATAATTTTGTTTCGGAAAATTTTATCCTCATTTAAAAAATAAAGTGGCTGCGCAAAGCTTCACTATACTCGATGTTATATTTAATCGCAGTTCAACGGCATTAGCAACGATTTCAATTCAAACTTTTCTTCCGTGTGCGTAACGTTTAACTTTATTTAAGGTCCACACGCAAGTGGCGCCAACTGGTGGGCACAAAAACGATAGCACTCATTATGGACCATAAAGAAACCCTTAGCGGAAACTGGTATACTACGTGTTAGTAAAATACCCAACACTACATTAAAACTGCATATTCTATAACTATAATTATTATAGTATTCTAAGTCTTTTTCTTCTAACAACTATTAAAAAAAAACTATGTTTCCCACACTGAATTTCACTTGTATCTGGGAAGGTGGATGCATTTACAAACATTTAAAACTCACATACATAAACAGCCAGAACCTATAAAAGGCCTTTTACACATTCGGAACAACCCATAGACATATTAAATAGTATGGACTGGAAATACCTACAAAAAAAAAAGTGCCTACCTAAACCTTAAAATGTCACTTAAAATGGCTGCCGATGCTATGGTTGTGTTAATCACGGAACACACATTAATAATACAAAAAGTAAACAACCATTTGACAGCAGGACTACCACGAACACAACCACAAAATTCGTCACATAATATGGCGAATATGGCACGTACCTACTACTGTCACTACGTCATAACAAAATGTTGCCATAATGAGCAACAACTGAAATATTGTTGTCTCTTTTGTCAAATACGATTACTACATTAGAAAGAATGAAACAAAACGATGTTTCATATTCTGTATCACAATTCACTCATATTTGTATAAGCTAATGAATGTATAGAACATCGCGGCGCCTCGATGTTTTTCCTAGCTCAATGGAACAACCGCCCGACCAAGGTGCCCTTGTTGAGTCAAACAACTAGCGGTTTAGGCGCAAAATGCCCAATTCTCAAAATGGCAACAGAGTCGCAAAAGGACTAGTTCTCAAAATGGCAAATTCTCTAAAAGCCTAATTCTCTGAATGGCCAATACTCTAAAAGTCTAATTCTCTGAATGGCCAATACTCTAAAAGTCTAATTCTCTGAATGACCAATACTCTAAAAGTCTAATTCTCTGAACGACCAATACTCTAAAAGCCTAATTCTCTGAATGACCAATACTCTAAAAGCCTAATTCTCTAAATGACCAATTCTCTAAATGGCTATTTATCAAAATGGCTCTTTTGCTACATTTTGGGAATCCCTGGTCTACACGATCAATTTTCACCACAACACAACCAAGGTCATGCTGTCCTTGGTTGAGTTGGGTGGTTGATCCGACTGTGTAGAAGGTATTTTAGTGCTATACTGCTTTATTATAGGGCCGTACCTTAGCGGAATGCGATATCTGCAAGATGACCATGCAGAGAGCCAGCCTCAACAAGCACAAGGCTGTCAAACATGCTGGATTGAGGCCCGTGTGCGAGGTGAGTCCTAAATATATCAGTACTAGTTGTTGTCCGCGACTTGGTTCGCAAGGAAAAAAAAATGTTAGCCTGTTTGCTTTCCATACTGTTATCTATCTCTGTGCCAGATTTCGTCCAACAGCCTAATTGTATAAGTGAATTCGACAAGGCAAAGCGTGTTGACGACAGCAATCGACCAACCACATGCGAGATGAAAGATGCGATGTGGATTGCCGTCTATGTGTGAATTCGGCAAGGCAAAGGGCAAAGTGTATGAACAATCGAACAATCACATAGACGAAAATCCACATCGCGTCTTTCATCTCGCATGTGATTGGTCGATTGTTCATACTCTCTGCCCTTTGCCTTGCCGAATTCATTTACGCAATAAGGTTGCCGGTGTAATCAAATCTTGCAAATTAAATTTGCCCCACTAACCAGTGTCCGATTGAGCTGAACTGTGCACACGTTTGTTGCCCGTGATAATTCAATTTTTTATATAAAAATCTTTTTGTAACATAAAACCTCGTTTCGACAGCACTGCGGCAAAAGCTTCGGCAATAAGTTCCGTCTGAACGAGCACTACAGAGCGAAGCATGGCTACGAGAAGTTCAAGTGTAGTTACAGTTATTGCGACTTCAGAAGCGCTGGTATCATGGCCATGAGGGTAAGTTTACCCACCATTTCAGCTGAAAGACGTCCACTGCTGAAGATACGCCGGAAGGTGCTAGCAACACCTCAAACAGACATGACAGCACATTGCATTGACAAGTGAAATTACATTTAGTACCTTTTTGTTCATAAATCTTGATTAAAATATATATTTTTGGAACGAAGTTCCTTATCGCGCGTTGCAAAAGGGGGCTAGACGGAAAAAAATCTCACGAAAAGTTGTAACGACACTTTTTGCTATAGTTGTGTGCGTGCGGCGTGCACGTGCGTATATACATATATATATGTATATATGTGTGTGTGTATATATACACATACATATATATAAATACCAAACGCCAGACGTACAAAACCCTCCACAACAGGCCGACTCGAGTCAACACTACTCGAAAACTGACCCCAAGCCGCCACTAATAACGAACCGGCGATCAAATCAGAAAACCTAAAAACCTCCATATCTCGGAGACGGTTGGAGCTAGCTCAATTCTGAGTAAAAATTTGCCCCCCTGCCTCTCAGCCCCCGGCTCTTCTGGCCAGAGAACAAGATAGGATAACCCCCGCCCCCTTAACTGTTCACCTACCAACCCGCAATTTTTTTTACCCCATTCTAAAATATCAATATGAAAAGTCCATAAAATTGTGCTACAAACCCCTCCCCCCTCACCCCTCACCCATTTAATTAAAAACATTAATTTAAGAAATAAAATTGTATCTCGGAAACGGGAGGAGATAGGCCAAATCTGACAATACATATATGTGTATATATACATGTATACACATATGTATATATACTAAAGGAACTTCGTTCCATCCGGGTGTCCCTTGACACCTCTCAAGTTTTTTTTAAACAAGCTTTTATCGTATTCTTCATAACAAACCCTTTCATTTGATACACATACCATGGCAGTGCACAAAAAATAACCAGTCCGCCATCTTGGGCCATCCGCCATATTGAATTTAGAATGACGTCACTTGCATTGTCATCCAAACTAAACGTGTATGGAAAATTTCATATTAATCGGTGGAGGATAACTGCTTTAAAATTCAGTTGCAAGATTTGACCCGAACACACTTACATACATACATTGCAAGTTAAATAAAAGCTTTTAAAAAGAGATTTACTTATATTTATTTTATGTTTAATTCTCCAGAATCACGAGCGTCGTCATCGCGGCGAGAAACCGTACGTGTGTGAGACTTGCGGCGCCAAGTTCCATGCGGCGTACTTGTTGATGCAGCACAAGCATTCGCACAAGACTGAGAAACTTGTCAAGGTGAGAGTTATGAAGAAAATACAGACAAACCTACTACTCTCCGTCCAGTCTGTCATTTTACAGATGCACGCATAAGAAGTTCCATAATTATTATTCACAGGCAACCATAGACAATAAAATGCAATCCTTTATGGACGCTTACAATAGTGAAGTGACGTGCTCTTTAAACACGATATTCCGATGATTTAAAATTCATAAATGAATTGAATTATGTACCAGTAAGTAAAGCTGTAAATAAGAAAAAATCATGCTGTGCAATCGGAGGATACATATTCGTAAACTGGCTGACCCCTTGATCCTCCGACTGCACAGCATGTTTTTTTCTTGTTTACAGCTTTTTAGTTCGCTTTTTAAGCAGGCGGGTTTTTGATTTTTAAATTAACTTTTTTTATTTACAACTTTTTACTTATAATTTTTTTTTCGAATGACATTTAAACATATAAGTGGTTTATATTTTTGTTGTCTCCTCTAAAAACCCGTCATTTTGATACCCCACTCGATGGGTTTCGAAGAAAAAAAAATTGCAACCCCTACAATATGGCGCCCAAAAGCCGCCATATTTCTTTTTTTTCAACGGCACTTATCTAAGAACACTTGGGCGGCCAAGACCTATCTAACGATGTCTTAATTATATAAATCCGTCAATTAGTTTCAAAGATACGAGGTAATAAAGAATATTACATACATACAAACATACAAGATACGCGCGAAAAACATAACCCTTTCCTTGCAGCCGGGTAATTAAAAAAAAAGCATTTTGTTATCATAAAACATAATAATCTAATTATCAATTAGATATTATGTAACTAACAACTAAGGCTAAATATTGAAAAAAGTAATATTGGATACGTATAGAATATACATTTAGATGTATGTGTCAAACCGATTAATTTGTTTTCGTAAATAAAGTCGATTGTTATAAGAAATGGAATCGGTGACAATGTGTCACCGATCCTCACCATGGGGGTGACCATAAGCAAGGTTATTTTGGGTGTGTGTATGGGACAGATGTATATGACTTGGGGTACACAAAAAAAAAAACTTTCATAAATTCATGTTGGGATGCTGCTAGTATGAGGATAGCAAAGGGGGGCCTAAATTTTGGTTATTTTTTGCCTAGGCCATACCATTTTCGAGACATTTTTTCCAAAGTGCTCTATATTTAGAGCGTTTTATGCAAAATAAAATAAGATTCGGAGCCAAATAATTCGGAAACAGTCCGTCGTAGGGCTATGCTTCTCAGAACCTAAATGGTTTTTATGGCCAAGGTTAAACCGAAACTGCAATAAAATTGTAAAATTGCCGAAAAAGATAAAACGTCAAGAAGTCATAGTGCAGTGCGATCAGCCGTTGCAATCGGACGCGACTACACTGAACGCGAAAATTATTTAATTATTGCCGAGCGCGGCAAGTGCCGCTGCCACCATGCGTTCGGAAGAACTTGTGGCGAACGAGGTCCTGGCATTCCTGCAGTATCAGCTGGATTTCATGGACGAGGTCAGTGTGATACAGATCTGCACGTCCAACTTCAATGAAGAGGAGATACGCAGGGCTAAAACACTGCTGTACGAGTCGCTACATATGGCTGACCGAATACCGTCCCGTAGGAGGGATGAAAAAGGAGAGAGGAGTCTCCAGGACGTTATTAAAGTGTTAAAGGAGACCGACCCGGACGACGTGCCGACTTTCGTGGCGAAGGATTTGCGCAAGCTACCTCCTGTCACATTCGACCACGTCGACGTCACCAGGCTACTGCGGGACATCACAACCCTCAGGTCAAGCCTGGTTGAAATGCAGTTGAAGTTGGAAGCATCTCAATCTACCATCAGTGATCTACGTACCGAGATGGCAGTTTTACGCAACACGGTATGTAGGTCACACGAGCCAGCTAACAACGAAAACACACGTCACGGCGCATTCAATGCATCGCAGCTGAGTTTCGAGTCAGCAAAATTTGATTCGTCGCCGGCCGCCGTCACTGCAAGCGATGCAAAAGCGTGCACCGCCCTCCCCGCGTCTCCCAACGTTGGGGCGCCGACCAATAATAGCACGTCAACACCGGGACGTGCTTACTCGGCTGCCGTTATTGCTGCTCCTACAAAAGATCAGCGGCAACCTAAGCAAGCAAGGGGTGTCCATGGGCCCTCTGATCAAGTTCGAAGGTCGTTGCCAGCGGTAACAAGACCAGGACAGACCGATGAAGAAGGCTTCGTTCGAGTGGTGAAGAAGAAGAAGAAGAAGTCTGCTTGTCGCAATCAGTGCGGTTCCGCACTGACAGGGCCGAACATGTTGCTGCGTCCCGCTATTCCGTCGACGCAGCTGTACGTGTCACGTCTGCATCACTCCACGAAGGCAGAAGAGGTCGTGGAGTACATAAAGATCAAGACTAAATTCTCCCTGAGAGTCGAGCAGTTGGAGTCGCGTCACAAGATTAATTTCAAATCTTTTGTGGTGCGGGTTCCGACTCATCATTTAGAGACCTTCATGAAGGAAGAATTTTGGCCGAAGGGTGTCGTGTATCGGCGTTTCCGCGGTAGGTTACATGACACCACGACTCAGCGCAATACGTCGCCGACCCAACGTAAATAGATTTATGTTAACTTTGTTATTAATTATGTATTAGTTTGTTTTTGTATGTTTAGTTTGTGTATTTTATCTATGGGCCTTAGTTGCCTGAAATAAATAAATAATAAATAAATAAATAAATAAATAAATATACCGCAAGTCAAGAAAATATCTCACGCCGCCGGTGCTATTATTTAAGTCTAAATGGCTTTATCGCCCAAACTGCGATGAAATGTGTGACTCAAGCCATGTCACAGTAGGCCGTGCTCACCGGGCAGCAACAAGAAAGGCACATCGCGCCTTTAAAATATGTCACATGTTTGACCCGTGCTAGCATTTAAGACAAATTGTAAGACATGACATAATTTATCATGTCTTGTCACAAATGACTTGGGTACGCCCATGCTCGCCGGGCAGGTCACCACTATAAAATTACAGGCTGGAGGGAATATAGCTGACACACGCAGCTCGCATGGAATTAGTACATCCCCCAATATCGTTATAAATTATAGCCTATGTGTTATTGTGAAGCATAAGCTATATTACTGTGAAGTTTCATAAAAACCCGTTTATTACTTTTTGCGTGAAAGAGCAACAAACATTCTTAATCACACACACACATCATCAGCCTATAAATTTTCCCACTGCTGGGACACAGGTCTCCTCTCTGTGAGAGGGAATGGGCCGTAATCCACCACGCGGGCCCAGTGCGGGTTGGTGGATGTCACATGTCTTCAAATTTTTGGTTCTAGGACATGCCGGTTTCCTCACGATGTTTGCTTAATCACAAGCAGTCACATAATATTAGTAAACTAGCTGACCTGGCAAACGTTGTTTTGCCATAAAATTAACAAAACACCAAACATTAATTTTTTGAATTCATTGTACTTTTATCCTACCAACCCTACCCTACCCTACCTACCTACCGTACCCTACCCACCGTACCCTACCCTGCCCTACCTACCTACCTACCCTACCCTAGCCTACCTACACTACCTACCTACCTACCCTACCTTATCCTACCATACCTACCCTACCCTATCCTACCTACCTATCTAACCTACCCTACCATACACTACCTACCTAACCTACCTACCTACCTACCTACCTACCCTATCCAACCTACCTACTTTTTTTTCGTTTTTAAACCTTCCCTGTATTCTGGCGATCAAAACAAAAAAAATATATTCAAATCGGTCCAGCCGTTTTTCAGTTTTAGCGAGACTAACGAACAGCAATTGATTTTTATATATATAGATTATTGATTAATGCCTCCTCTATATGAAAAGAGATTATTATTTATTAACCAGTATTATCTCTTCCGCAGTGCGACCTCTGCCCCGCCAGTTTCAAAGCGAACAACAATCTACACATGCACAAGTTGACGTGTCACAGTAAATCGTACTACAGTTGCACATTGTGTGCGAGGTCGTACAAGTGCCGCTACTACGCCGTTAAGCATGTGCGCCTGGCGCATAGCGTCAGTGACGCGCCTGAAGTTATTAAATTGATGACACAGTGACCACCAAATTTGTAAAGTATTCCATTTTTCTTCCACTTTGTCACATAAACCTTTTAAGGTTTTAGACAAGTGTTATGCTGTAAAATAAGTGTAATTTAATGTATTGAAAAATAAAGGAAAAAAAAATACCCCTAAATCCATGTTGCAATAGGGTAGTAAGTAAATCGTTGTGCCCGCGACCCCCAGCGTAGGTGTGAGATGGTTTTTAGTCAGACTAGAACACCGGGGTGATTTTTAGTCAGTAGGAGTCTGACAGACCCCTCCGCCACCCCAGGGCGGAGGACATCCAATGAGGATTTTCCACACCGAAAAAAAAAAAAAAAAGGGTAGTAAGTAAACTGAAAATTTGTTTTTTGTTCGTCAGGGTCAGATCAAATAAAAAGTCACGATGGAACGTTGCAAAAAACAAGGTGAAGCCGGTTCAAACTATGCCTTGCCGTACAAATACACAATTACACGCACTCACGTACAACGAAATTATGCCTTAGCTTGTCTATCGAGCTCACAGATCAAATAATAAAGCTCGATTGACAAGCTAAGGGGTAGTTTCGATGTACGTGAGTGCGTGTAATTGTGTATTTGTACGGCAAGGCATAGTTTGAACCGGCTTCACTTTGTTGTTTGCAACGTTCCATCTTGACTTTTTATTTGATCTGACCCATCAGGTAGATTAATTAAAAAAATATTAAACACGTATTTTTCTTTTGGCACAAACATAAAGTGACGATGATATAATGCGTTGAAATATCGTGTGACGTCACGCCGCTACTACACTTTATACTGCCACAGATAATATAATACTAGCATACAGATGCCTCATCCCATACAAAGAAACCGTGCCGACGTAACTAGTGTTTTTTATCTGATTAATCTTGTTATTTTTGTAAGTACATCAATCGCGATCGATCCCGTTTCACGGCAATAGATGGTGTTAGCAGCGACTTGCAAGTAAAAGGGTTTACTAGGTTCGTGAATATTGAATTCTTTTAATACAGTGAAGGTTCGTTTTATAGTATTTTTTTGCACGTTTTTACAGTCTTTTTGCACCAAAATGTGTTACAATGCAAATTTAAAAAATCGGGTGGAATGCCTCAGAAATTTAAAAATGCGCCATCTACTGACATCAATTTTAAATGATTCGTTAAAACAATCTTTGAAATGTGAATTAAGAGCCCAATATTCCATAATTTTGTACTTAGGAGAGTTGATTGAACAAGAACATACAATTTTTATGCTCAATTCCAGAAAATGTTAATTTTACACACAATTATTATATTCTATTGAATTGTGTGTACATGTCGCGCCATCTAGTGAGATTTATTTGAACCAAAATTACTTTATTAGCAATCAGACCCCGTGATACTGCCTTAGTGACGTCACAAGCCTCCACTCCTGAACTTTGATGCGCTTTATCTTTGTACATTTTTATTGATTTGGTAAAGCAAAAAATACGTGTCCAATATTATTCGATAATTTTACTGACGGGACTAAATCGAATCATTTTTCTACCCAGGAAACATCCCTATAATTCTTATTCGACTTTTGTCGGCGAATATCTGCCACCAACAGAAAGTGGCTGATCGTCTGATGTCTCTCGTATAGTATTTGAACTATACTGTCTGCGCCGGCCCCTTGATCAGGGTAGACCGAGATTGTCTTACAGCGCCCTATGGTCTTCGCTTCCACTTCACGTAAATGCAACGATTTTTAAAATTCGAGTCTGGCAACACTGCCTCTCAAAACGCGCCATCAAAATTTTATTTTGCGCTGGAAATTGTTTTTCATTTGGCTTTTTGCCATCCAGCGCCTAAAGCGACTGCTCAACTCGCTCTACCCCAGGGCTGGCGCTGATACTGTACTAGTATACAAAATCAGCGCCGGTCGGGCATTTAGACGTGTGTGGAAACGCCGGCAGGGGACACCTTAGGTGGACATACGCGGGTCTTATTGGTGATATTTTTCAAAAAGGCTGATGATCAAATGTAGGTATGAGTAAATAAATGGTGGTTCTGCTTATCCCCGTGGGCAAAAGCGTAAGATTTTATATGTATGTGTATACTCTGTGTACAATTTGTAAATAAAATCATTGTAATTATGTAAACATGCATTTTTATTTAATCAATTCGTGCCTGATGAGATTGCCCAGTAATTTCAGTACTATGTTTCATTCCCTTAATCCCTTTAGTCATAGAGCAACACGGACCAAAGGGGAGTAGCCATACGCAGGCGTTCCCCTCTGTCAAAGTACAAGACCACGCGGTCCTATGCGTACAATAAAACTAGTTGCAGCCCAACTGCGCAAACTAAATCTAGTTACGCGACTGAATTGACGTCCTAAAAAAATGCCGAATTGTTCTGTTTTTGCTGCAAAAAGAGATCTGCCACGTCAAATTTACAAAATGATGGCATTACCTTTCATATGTAAGTAATTTTTAATCACATTATTACTATTTACTTCTATAAAAATTACAATATTATAGGTAGTGACGTTTCGGAACACAGGCCGCTCGACCTCTTACAATATGCGGATCGGTCGAGCGATACGTAGTATCTCTAAGTAGTCTGTGGTCGAGCGACTGATCCGAGTCTTCCGAGTAGTCGCTGTCACCGAGCGAAATTGTTGTTACCGATTTGTTTGTAAATAGTTATCGATAAAAATGGCAAAGGAGTCTATATCCATACAGACATTTTTGAGATTAAGTTTTCTGATTTGTTTAAAATATTATATTGTAAGCTGTATTTTATTATACATAGTTGAATAATAAAATAAAGTTAAATTAAAAATAATACAATACTTACGAGTATTAACACATATTATTAAAATTACTTAGTGTGAACTTCAACTATTAATGTTTTTTTAATTTATTTATTGCAGGTTTCCTAAAGATCCAAATTTAAGGCATACATGGAAGAAATTTTGTAATAATAGACTAACCTGGATTATATTATATTATTATTAATAAAAAAGCAGACCCACAAAAATGTATACGTCATATTTATACAAAACTAATCCATTTTAAAAACCAGTGATAGATACAACTATCATGGTTTTTAAAATGATCTAAAAATTAAGTTTATTTGTTAGATGTTAATTATTGTAGTACATAATAAATAAAGTCAATCTTTATATAATATCTACCTTTGTATCACTTTTTAAACCTAATATCCCTAACCGAGTTCTTGAATTTATCGATAATGCTTATCGACAGTAGTTACATCCACGGCTGTAAGCATCTTGTCAGTGTAGTTGCGTTATCTCATTATACTGTTATGACACAGAAAGTATCTATGTGTGTGTGAAATTGTTAGTGTAGTGTTTTATTTTTATGTGTGAGTTTCGTAGTAACAAACGATTATTTTTGTGTGAGAATTTGAGAAAGTGTGGGTAGAGCAGATTTCCCCCTGCAAAAAATTACAGACAGTTTTGTATCGGGATAAAACGCTATGGCTACTCCCCTCCGGTCCGCCGGTGGTCCGTGTTGCTCTATGCCTTTAGTGGATGGATATTCAAACTCCCTAGGGTCAAATAAAGGCGGCAACATACGTGTCGTGGCGCATTATTACGCATTTGATTGGCTACAAGACTCGTGACATAACGTAGGGCTTGATATTTGTATGACTAGTGTATCCCGCGCCACGCCACGAAACTGCACAATAATGTGTAGAAGTGCGCGCAAGATAAGTCTGCGCGCGGCCAAAATCGGAACTAATCGTTTGTCATTTATGTCAGGTGTCAAAAGAGTGTTGTATTCCGTGTTTTTATTAGTTTCCGAATTAAATAATCGCCTTCATTATGCCAAAAGTAATTTATAGTGTTGGCAGGAATGTTTTCTTGAAGTGAACAAGACAATAACGGGCCTACGGTACCGTTTTGCAAAGATAGAGGCTGCGTTGCTTATTTGACAGGTAACTTTTGGGGATACCATTATACTAAAATTTTCGTACTACCGGTGCCTGACAGTATTGGTTTTTGGGTGGTACATAAATATACCATATTATTATTATTACAAATATATTATTTTTCTTCGTCAATAATTGTTTAAGAAGAAATTAAAAAAGAATTGAAATTGAAATGGACGGTATTAGCCACTGCAGGACCATTGATAGACCAAATTTAACAGTAGGTACTACTAAGTATTCAATAAAGATTTACAATAATTTCATGAAGCTTTTTTCATCATATTCTATGCAAGTAGAAAAAGCTAGTAATGAATTATGCTTAACTTAAATTACGTTTCGAGTAATGAAAAATGACTATTGATTAAATGAAGGAAAAAAGATCAGTTATGCTGGCAACATTAAGCACGCCACACGTCGCGCGCAGACTTATCTTGCGCGCACTTCTAGGCAGCTAAACATTGAGACTGAGTCGAAGCAAAGTGACGCGTCGGCACACATTCGATCTTAAGGCGATATATACGCCCCAATGTTAACGCAATACTGGCCGTGCGCCCGCTCGATGTCAAAATATCAATATTGAACCTCCTTTTGAACAGTTTTGTTTGCAAAATATTATTTGATTTACATATGTTATGTTAGTTATGAAGAAATTCCAGCCATAAATTTTTCTGTGTAAAAATATTTTTAAACATCCAAGTCGTTTTGGAGGAGTTTTTTTATTTTTTTTTATTTGTGTTCGGTTTGCTCTTGACTCCAGTCTAGGTCAGAGGTGAGAGAGACAGATTCGACGATGGAGTGAGCTTACCCAGAAGAAGCCTGTTCACTCTAACTTTGAAGAGATTCGGGTTGAATGCGTTCGGAAACACAGACGCAGGCAGTCAGTTCCACTCATTCGCTGTGCGCATTATGAAGGATGTTTGGAAGCGCTTGGTGCGAATTGGTGGAATGGCAACAAGGTAAGGATGATAACTTGCAGTGCGTCTAGATGTCCGATGGTAGAAGGGGGCTGGTGGGATGAGGTCGTGAAGTTCTTGAGCACACTCACCGAAGTACAGTCTGTAGAAGACCGACAAGCAGGCAACCCTGCGGCGATGAGCCAAGCTGTGTAGCTTGGCATCCGCCAGCTCAACGTCGCCAATGAGCCTCTTGGCTCTGCGTTCCACCGAGTCAAGCGCGGCAAGCTGATACTTAGCTGAGCCATCCCAAAGGTGGCTGCAATACTCCATGCAGGATCGGACTTGAGCTTTGTATAGGGTTAAAAGCTGTCCAGACGTATAGTATCGCTTGAGGAGTATCCAAAATTAGCGAAAAAATAGCGTTTTGTTATTTTTTTTTAAAGCAAAACTATTTGTTATACGAAAAAACCATGTGTAAAAATAATATACATGAAACAATAATAATTTTTTTTTTTTTTCAAACCTCTTAACCTAGCCGTTACTAAGGAGTATGCTTTAGAAAGTTACCGTTTTACGGCACTAAAGCAGATGTAGGCCTTTAAGTTGGCCTTGTTGATTGAGAGCGTCCGGTCTGCACCAAGTGCAAAGAGCAACTGATAGAAATCTGACTACCGACGAAACACAAAGTTTGCCGAGGGACATTAAGAAAATAGTTGTACTGTACTTTCGCATCCATACTAATATAATTGCGAAAGTAACTTTGACTGTCTGTTTGTTTTTAAATTTTAACGGCTGAATGTATTTGGATGAAACTTGGCACACGGATAGACCTATGCATGTTGTCTCGATTAGGACATAAGATACTTTCTATCATGGTATTCCCTTGGTATAATTTTAACTTCACGCGGGCGATCATCATCACATCATCAGCCTATTAATGTTCCCACTGCTGGGACACAGGCCTCCTCTCTGTGAGAGGGAATGGGCCGTAATCCACCACGCGGGCCCAGTGCGGGTTGGTGGATGTCACACGTTTTCGATTTTTTTGGTTCTAGGACATGCCGGTTTCCTCACGATGTTTTCCTTCACCGTTTTGAGAGCAGTGGTGATGAAATAATTTACCCAAAGTAAAGCGCGCCTGCCTGGGTTCGAACCCACGACCTACAACTTGTAAGTCGCGGCCGATACCAGTGGGCCACCACTGACCCCACGCGGGCGATGCCGATAGCAAAATGTAGTTAACAATAGTAATAGTAATTCTTTATTGACTTAATGAATACAATTTAGATTATAGGATTCCCTAGCACCTGCGCTAGTAAAACTGTGTTGCAGGTGCTAATGTCTTCCCCGTAACAAAGTGACAGTAATCTTACATCAGACAGAATAAATGAAAATAATAGAAAAGTTAACAAACGTGCTGAAGTGTGTGTATATGTGTGTGTTTGTGTATGTTTGGGTGTGTATATGTGTGTATTTGTGTATATGTGTGTGTGCATGTGCTATGCAGGATTGGTTATGTTTTTATGAGGTTTTCTACATCAGTATAGTCCATTGACTTTAGCCAGGCATACAGAATTATTTTAAATTTATTGTTATTCAATTTGCTTACCTTCTGGACTTTAGTTAATTTATTGTAGGTATGCGGAGCAAGATAAGCATAGTGTCTTCTAGCAAATGTTGTTCTAGTATGAGAGTCTGATATTGGCAGGTTAGGAACAACTTGTCTGTGGTATCTTCGTAGTACTTCGTAGGTGAATATCCTTCTCACAGACAATACTCCAGCCAGTTCATAGACTGAGGATGTGGGATGTCGATACGGTAGGTATAAAAGTACTTTCAGCACCATACGCTGTGCCCGCTCTACTCCAATCATATGAGTTTTTGCCGTTAAGATTTCTATTTGTCGTTTATCGTTAGTAGAGTTCTATTTGCAACTGTGCGCAAGTTTTTGAAGATATATACTAGTTTTC
Organism: Orthosia incerta; assembly: GCA_948252205.1. Lineage (NCBI taxonomy): Eukaryota > Metazoa > Arthropoda > Insecta > Lepidoptera > Noctuidae > Orthosia > Orthosia incerta. The sequence continues at coordinate 1,767,990 of OX411769.1, forward strand.
TGATTCTAGCTATTGTCAACGTGAGATGCATAGTCCAGGTAAGTTGGTCATCCAGCGTGACACCCAAATATGTACTTAATAGAGGCGACACGTAAAAGCGTCGAACAATCTCATCCGGTTCGAGTATATCTTCTGTTGCACGGTAAGGTATGTATTTTGATGGCGTGCGAGGCAACAGGTTTGCCTACAGATGTTTTGCTGAAGCTTACATATTTTGTCTTATTGGTGTTTAATGACAGGAGACTGTTTTCCAGCCAGGAGGTCACTTTTGCTAAGCCTGTCTCAGCCAGTTCAAATACCCTGTCCCAGGTTTGAGCATGGAAGATCAGCACCGTGTCATCAGCGAACATTAGGCGATCCAAGTATGGCAGGGTAGCAGCTATCTTGCATAGATTATTAATGTAAATGAGAAATAATGTGGGTCCTAGCGTGCTACCCTGGGGAACGCCGTATTTGCATGTTGAGCCAGAGCTTTCATAGCCGGCAACTCTAACTCGTTGAGATCTATCAGTTAAATAATCTTTAAACCAGTTCAGGGCCACCCCTCTTATACCAACGCCCTCCAAGCGTGTTATTAGTATCTTAACGGATACGGTATCAAACGCCTTTTGGAGGTCTAAAAAGACCCCCAAACACTTGTTGCCCCCATCCAGATAAGATACCAGAGTTGAAGTCAGTGCCAAAACTGCATCTTCGGTTGATTTTCTTTCTCTAAACCCGAATTGAAAGTCAATACTATATGAGATCTGTAATGGCTGATGCTCCAGTCTTTCTTTTTTCTGTGAGATACCATAATAAAACAACAACTCACTTACAAAATGCTATTTGTTTATTGAAAATTACACGGTATAAACATCAAATAGCGCCTCCGTAATAATAATATCAAAAAATAATCATTGCTATAATAATATACACAAAATAATAATTTCAATAGAACATTTAACTTAAGATTAAAATCAGGCTGCCGATATATCACAACTCAAATATATAGTGTACACTACCCACGGGGTAAAAGGACACACTGAGATTTAGAAATATACATGAGACGGCGTGATTTTAAAGACGAACTGTTTCTAAAACTCCACGTGTCATATTTATGGCGAAGGTATATTGTTAAAAGCTAACAGACACCGTATAGTCCCCGGCATGTAAATTGGCAAGGTATTGGCGTAGTGGGTATGTTCGAATGGAACGTGGACGTGACGTTATTGGTCAATCGATCCTTATGTCAACTGCTCAGCCAATCTCGCGCTCTGAACGGTGCTAAACGTTCCCCGCGTCCCGCTTGGTAACCAAAGAGACTCTTGCCAAGTTATGTGCCGACAACTATACTGCAACGTGAAACGCCATCATGATCCCGCTGTGAACAAGGCATAGTGTTCTTCGTCCTGTATAGCTCCGTCACGCTCTCACAGCGGAACCATGATAGTTTTGGCACGAAGCAAGGCCTCTGATCGACTTTAGGCAAAACAAATTATCTAAGTAGAAAATTAATTTTCAAATCTTAATGAGGGTTTTCAGAAAAACTCCACCAGCTGGCGCCATTTTTACAAGAGGTATTTTCATTTGAATACGCAACTTACAACATGACGTTGATGTCAATTTAACTAATGTCAGAAAACATACCTGACGTCTCAGTGCTGCCACCTATACTTCAAAGATAGCTTGATCACTGCGACATATGTCAAACTGACGTATACGTCATTGTTAGCCTGTCAAGCGCTATTGTTACAGTATTGATACTGACAGCTGTCGCAGATATCAAGCTATCTTAGAAATATAGTGGACATCATTTCAGAAAACCCTCATTTGCTTAAGAATTTTAAGTAGCTGCATGTATCTATTATTACCAACAAAATGGCATATCTAGCCGTTTTTCAAAGATTTATCAACAAAAATTTTGTAACTTATATATTGTTAAACCACAGCTTTTTTTGTCTGTTTATTTGCTCCGGTGCAATAGGTAATCTCTAGAAGTACTGATACGATTACAAAGTTTTTCTCTCTGAGCACAGCTAATATAATACTAGCATACAGATGCCTCATCCCATACAAAGAAACCGTGCCGACGTATCTAGCGTTTTTCATCTGATTTCACCGATTATTTTATGTAAATCGATCGCGTTCGCTTCCGTTCCACGTTTCACCATCTATGGTTTCTTTGTATGGAATGAGACATCTGTATGCTAGTATTATATTATCTGTGCCCCGAGTTACACTGTCGCTGAGTAGTGTCACTTTTTAGTTTGAAAAAATTCACAGTTCCTATAAGAAAGGCGACAAGAGAAACAAAACCTCGAGAATAGTTAAACATAATAATACTCACAACGGATCTTTGTGTCTCTGAATTGGCTGCAAGACACTGCGCAGTAGCTATTTTTGTGTCAATGTTGAAGGTAAAGATATCATTGTATAACTGTCTCTATCACTCGCTTACGTTTGTCGCATCGTCCTATCTCGCTTACTCTATGCAGTATACCCGATGGCAAACTGTTTCTTGCGCAATGGTAAGCTGAGCCACGGGGTCTCATTGCTAAGAAAGAAAATTTGGTTCAAATAATTCTCTCTAGATGGTGATAGAATTGTGTGTAAAATTAACATTCTGGAAATGAACATAAAAATTGTATGTTCTTGTTTAATCAACTCTCCTAAGTACAAAAGTATGGAATATTGGGCTCTTAATTCACATTTCAGAGATTATTTGAACGGATCATTTAAAATTGATGCCAATAGATGGCGCATTTTTTAATTTCTGAGGCATTCCACTCGATTGTTAAAATTTGCATTGTAACACATTTTGGTGCAAAAAAACTGTTAAAGCGTACAAAAAAATACTATAAAACGAACCTTCACTTATTTAAAGAAAAAAATATTCAGGAACCTAGTAAACCCTTTTACTTGCAAGTCGCTGCTAACACCATCTATTGCCGTGAAACGGGATCGAACGCGATTGATGTACTTACAAAAATAACAAGATTAATCAGATGAAAAACGCGGTTTCTTTGTATGGGATGAGGCATCTGTATGCTAGTATTATCTGTGGCTAAGCCAACTTCAGAGACACAAAGATCCGCTGTGACCACTATACCTCCCATTTGTATGCTGATATTGTCAATATAAGTTTAAGAAAATAATAAATGCTTTTTCCTGTGAGTATATACAGTTTTCCAAAGCTCACGGCAAGTAGGTTAGCAATGATGGCACTTATGTCAAAATTATAAAACAATTTAGTATTTTTTTTCTACTAATCTTTAGTAAAAACCTGTTTACATGTTTCAAGTCTTTAGTAAAGTGCTTAGTAAAGTTATCGAGTCACTGGTAGGTTGTAAATTGTCACTGTGCTTATAAAAAAAATGTTATATATTTAGCAATTGTATTACTACACAGGCTGTAACGGCAATGTGCGACCATATTTTAAACACTGCTTCTACCCTTGTATATGTACAACTTGCCCCAAATAGTCAATTCTCAAAAAAATAATCATTATTAATTAAAAAATCTTTTTTAAAACAAGCTTTTTTTCTTATTCTTCTCAGCAAACCCTTTCATTTGATACCCATATCATGACAGTGCACAAAAAATAACTAGTCCGCCATCTTGGGCCGTCCGCCATATTGGCGGACGTCACTTAGCCATGCATTGTAACGTGTATCCAAACTAAACGTGTATGCAAAAATTCATCTGAATCGGTGGAGGATAACTGCTTTAAAGTTCAGTTGCAAGATTTGACCCGAACACACTTACATTCATTGCAAGTAAAAAAATTGTGTACCCCACACAAATTTTGATCAATCGACGACAACTTTGTATGGAAAATACAATTTCTGTTTTGGGAATTGACTATGGCAGAAAGAGTTTTTAAAACACAATCCCACCTTTCCATTACACCCTGTATTTGCTAGTAGTTGTGGGTAGTCTGACAACGTGACAACCAGTCTTAAGCTTGTCTCTTAATCGGAATGCACAACGCTGCGGTATGCGGTGTCGGATACGTAATCCTTCTCACCACTGACGCATACTGCGACAGCACAAAATACCATTCTGGACTTCGACCAATAATGCACTAAATACCCATGCAAAATTACTCTTAAACTGTCGCCAATTGTGTTTACGTAATAGGGTAGTTTCCTGGGTAGAAAAAAATATAAATCTATTTAGTCAGTCTGTGAGATTATCAAATAATATTGAACACGTATTTTTTGCTTTACCAATTAAATAAAAAATTACAAAGATAAAGCGCATCAAAGTTCAGGAGTGGGGGCTTATGACGTCACTATGTCAGTATAAAGTGTACTAACGGCGTGATGTCACACGATGTTTCAACACACTGTATTGTCGTATTTATTTGTTTTCGTGGCGAAGGAAAAATACGTCGCAATATTTTTAGGTTATCTGTTGGACTAAATTGATATTTTTTGTCAACTACCCTATTCTAGTTGAAATAAATATACATTCATGTAAATTCAACCTTAAACTTGTATTCACAAAACTATGTACAGTAAATTGTAGTTCTAAAAACTAAAAAAACACGCTTCAATGGTAAATTGAACTAAAAAGTCGCTAATCCTGAAGATCTTGGTAAGGCTAATGGACAAACAATTTAAACGCGCACGTTCTACCGTGCGCGTTTAAATTGTTTGTCCCCTATACAAGTACATATTTGGAATCAACTTTTATTACTTGTAAATTTTAATTTTTGTATGACTTTCAAAAGTACTTTGACTTGGACTAAATTATTGCATTTTCATCGGTCCTTGATAGGTGTGCAAAGTTTCAAATCAATCCGACGTTTTGAAGTGGGTGAAAATCTCGTTCAAAGATTCCGTTACATTGATACATACATACCAAGCTAATAAAAGCGTGTTAAAAAGCAATAAATTTTTACGACCTTTGCTGATAAATCAAAACAAATTCAATCTTACGCTCATGTCGTACGATCAGTCGGAATTGCAGAACAGTCGATTTTTGTTACAATAGTTGGCGTTTTGTTGCATAAATTAATCAAATAATCATAATATTTGATAATTGATTTGTATTTACTATTTAATTCTGTTGTTATTTTATGAAAAACACTTAATATAATAAATAAACTTACCGAAAAAAAGATACTTCTTTTCAAAATTACGGTGGTTATTTACACGATTTTTGAACGCGCACTGCGGCATTTTGACGTTTTAACGTTGGCTATGATTGGTTCATACTAATCTATACTAATATTATAAAACTGAAGAGTTTGTTTCTTTGTTTGAACGCGCTAATCTCAAGAACTACTGGTTGGAATTGAAAAATTCTGTTTGTGTTGGATAGTCCATTTATCGAGGAAGGTTATTAGTTAAGGTGTTAGTTAAGGCTATATAACATCACGCTACGACCAATAGGAGCGGAGCATAAATGAAAAATGTTGCAAAAACGGGAAAAAGGTTTCCTATTTGAGAGCTTCCGTTGCGTAGGTAGGGTAGGGTAGGTAGGTAACAAGTTGACGGGAGCGAAGCCGTGTGGGACAGCTAGTTTGAAATAAGACTACAACCATATTTGTGCTTTTATTTTTCGGGTCGTTTATGAAGCGTCTCCCGGGAATCTAGTGCATTATAGGTCGAATATTCTAGGCGTTTTAGTACGATTATGTGCCCAGCATCGCAAACCCCAGCGGTGTGCGTTTCAAGAGACTGAAGCCTATATCACTAAGAACACTTAACTAAAGGTTTGTAATTTTATAAGAGAGCGTTGTGACCGTTTCAGTTTTGTGACTAAATTTTAATTTATTTACAGCAAAGCAGTTTTTAGTCAATTTTTTTTCTGGGATTTTTTAACGAAATCGTTTTTTCAATAGTTATTTCAGGCGAAAGACGTCCACTGCTGGACATAGGCCTCCCCCAAGCGTCGTCACATCAACCGGTCTTGTGCGTCTCGCTTCCACGTGGGTGATATTTGAAACATGACAACTTTATTGAATTTTTTTACATGTGTTCAAAACCCACTGGGTCCCATGGTGGATTACGGCCATGCTACTCTCACTCTTAAGAGGAGGCCTGTGTCCCAGCATGGAGGACACTGTAGGCTGAGGCTTCGAATTTTGGACAAAACTCCAATACAATTCCGTTAAAATCCTCAAAATTGACATTTTCAAAACGTTCAACGATCAATGTTCTAGAAAAAACATTTTCTTTGATATGTTCAAATAAATTATAATAATTAAATATACAATTTTTATACCCCTCCTACTCGCTAGTAGGTTAGATATTCAAGCAAGGCGATTAAAATTACATTTTTTTTTAATACAAAGTTGCCAACAGTAAAAAAAACTCTAAATACTGTAAAAAAGCGTTCCGACGCTACTTGTCGCAACGATTAATCGCAGCGACAAAACGTAAAAAAACATCAAAGAAAGCAAACGCTACAATTTTCCGCCGTCGTAGGCTACACTAATAACATTATTAGATAGTTATTACATTATACTTTAATAAAATCTTCCGAATACACGATTTTTCGATTTTTTTTCAATAAGTTACGTACAGTATGCATATACCCTCATATTCATTAAAATACTAATAGACGTCTCTACGTATACAAATGCGTGTTGTGCCCCTAAATACATAATGCGATGAAAATGATTTCAAAAAAATGTACAGAAATATGAAAAATCAGTTTACCGCCGCAAGCAACTAAATTTAAGGTTCCTACTATTATCTGGAAATAAGAAAGACATGTCAACCGTCACAGCTGCCATTTTGAGAAAAAAGCGTTTGAAGTTATTGAACTTTTAGGTTCAGAGAACTAAGAAAATTTAAGATTTCAAAAATCCTTATCCTGTTCAAAAGTTGTATCAATTACTATAACTATTTTAGTAGTCCTATCAGTTTTACACCGAAAACTTCTCGCAGAATTTTGTAATTCTACAAGGAGTAGCGGAAAAGTGTGATCATATTTGAAATACTACTTCTGCCCCTACTTCTCGCTAGTTGGTAAGATATACAAACAAGACGAGAGAAAATGACGTATTTTTTTATATAAAATTGCCAACAATAAATAAACTCTAAATACAGTAAAAAAGCGTGTCTACGCTACTAGTCGCAACGAAAATCGCACCGATTAATCGCAACGACTAATCGCAGCGACAAAACGCCTTTTAAAAAAAATCACCAGCGAACGCAAACGGTACAAAAACACCAACGAACGCAAACGGTAAAAATCTGTATCTCCCATACAAATTTTGGCCAGTTGACAACAACTAGCAAGTTATGGGAAGCGCTAGATTTTTTAAAAGATGGATGAGATGAGATAACTGTGAGTCGGTTGTAAAGGGTTATACATGACCAGAAGTAGTATTTAAATTATGATCGCGCCTTCCTTGTATATGCGACTTTACTACAGTCAAGACCTTTAGGAAACTTAGATCCATACGCCGCGGCGGTCGATCAAATTCAGAAAATGATATGAAACCATTCTAATGATACGTATCATAGCAATATGTATGAAAAATAAAACAATCATATATTGTTGAAATTTGATTTGATGGCAATATTACTTTGAATACAAATAGGTTTTACAAAATGACCTGTTTTAGCTCCGGAAAAGTTTCGGTTTAATTAATCTGGCAGATGAATTCATGCATACTCCAAAGAACAATGGCGGAATCTTAGTTGACCTAAATTTGAGCGTCTCAAAATGACTTACCTATATTCGAAAGAAATTTATTTAATTGTCTATACTCCATTTGAGCCGATTTTGACTTCGATTGCGTTGGTGATATGACAATGGCGGCTGTAGTAAACAATTAGTTTTGGTAACAGGTTTATGTTTTTTATGCTATCCTTATATTTAAGGGATATAACTCAAAATCGGTTGAACGGAATGTAAAAAAGGGTTGTAAAACTTCCTATATATTTCAAATGGAGTATACGTTTTCTCTTCAAGTATAATTAACTAGTTAGTACAGGCTAAATAAAACATAAATATAAATGAAAAGTAATTTGATTTTTTCGTTAAAATAAGTTTAGTGTTGCCATTTTATACTTATTGTAGGTTGGTACTGTTTTTCCATTCATTTCAACATTCTCATTCTCAACTAAAACAATGTACCTATATAGAATTCTGCCATTCTTCTTTTTGTATATATTTAGTGGATAATTCTTACCAGACAGTGTGAAACAGGCCAGTTTTTTTTTTTTTCAAATATGAAAGAGTTTTGACAAACTTTCATACATATTGCAATGTTACCACACTAAAAAAAAACATCGATTAACAAAAATGTCTAATACAACCTTTAGCACATAATAATTATAAATACATAGGCTAAATAATCGCTTTGCAGAAATCTCATACGAACGCTAAAATTATTGTTCACCAACTAAAATATCAATATTGCTGTGTGTATCTCGTAAATAGGAGGAAAAAATATAAAAAGTAATATTATAGAGGTTAGTCCCGCAGCTTTTTCCACGTGAAAAGTGTTTTAATATTCCGAGGGAACATCATACTGGGATAAAAAGTTGCCTATATGCTGTTCCAAACTATAATCTATCTCTGTGCCAAAAGACATGGCCAGATTCTGCCCTACAAGCAATTCAGAATACGTTAATGTACAGTAATTATTAGTATGTGAAAATTACTTGTAAAAGAAATTAAAATTAAACGAAACAATTGCATTTCTCTAGAAAAGGCGACAAAAAAATCCAAAACATATCTATGGTAGTTGTTTTTGAGCGGTTTCTATGCAGTGCATTTGCGTTTGAGAGTGATTGTCAAATGTCACTGTTGTTGTCAAATGTCACTGTCAACTGTCATTGTCAAATGCCAACTGTCACTGTTAAACGCGACATCATTGCTTCAAAATGATTCGGCATTTTTTTTGTTTCCATAAACAGTGTCTCTCGCTTCTTCTCTGATCATAAAACAAAAACTATTGGAAAGCCATACCTCTAAGCTTTAATACCACATACTGTATGTCAATGTACATGAATATTTTTTGTTAGGGCACAGCTCCATACAAATTCTGGCCATGTCCTTTCATCCAGATCAGTTCAGCCATGATTTTTTTAAGGTCCCCTGGGGATGATAAAGCACATTTCACGCGGTCGAAGCCGGTGGCTGAAGTTAGTTCTCACTATAGTTGGTAAAGATACCTCTTACTATCTCTTTCCGGCTCATTAAGTTAGACAAAGACAGCAATACTTCTAACTTTAGTTGGTAAACAAAAAAATCAGTGCCTATCCGTGCCAGCTTTTTATAACAACTGACACATTTTTATTACATAGTATAAATTTTAGCATTTAATTTAATTTATTTATATTATCGCGTATTTCACTTGGGTTGTCAACGACAGGAGCGAAATTAATACTAGCTTTTTTTATCGATAGGCTCGCGCTTGACCGCTGTTTCACCGGATGATAAGCGATGATGTGGTCGACGGTGAAGCACGCTTGTCTAGAAGTAACCTCAATAGAGACTTAAAGACCTCAAGGTTGTAGCTATCAGGAAACACAGACTTCGACAGATACCTAATGGGAAGTGGTCATCCCTGCCTATGATGGTTGAGCTGAGTGGTGCCGATCCATATGTCATATTCGTGAACGGGCGCCATCAGTTGGGATTGGCCTGTTTTTAATTACCTATTTATTGTTTTTTTTTAAATAATTGTTTGTTTTACTCTAGACGCTTTTACGTGCACGTCTTTTAAAATCGTTCTCAAATATATGTATTTTGCCTACAAGAATGATGTAACCAAATACTTTTAAAACACTTTTTTTTAAAGAGTAAGTGTGGAGTTTCTTGTCCATTCTTCTCCATAACAAGCTACATTACCGAATGGACGGTAGAATCAATTAATATTACTTTTAAATTCAAATTTTTGACGTTCAAAAGTGCCGCTTAATGGCCTAATTGAATAAAGATATTTTGTTTATTTTTTATTTTTATGGACCTCTGCAATACTAGAGACATCGCAGATGCGCTGTCGTACCAAAGACAAGGTTAAAATGGCGTCTATTTTCGCGTCTAATATTAATATGGCTGACACATATTCTGTGTGTAAATGCAAAACGTGTGGGTTCGAACCCAGGCAGGCGCATTACTTTGTGTAAATTATTTCATCACCACTGCTCTAAAAACGGTGAAGGAAAACATCGTGAGGAAACCGGCATGTCCTAGAACCAAAAATTCAAAGATATGTGACATCCACCAAGCCGCACTGGGCTCGCGTGGTGGGCTAAGTCCCATTCTCTTATACAGAGAGGAGGCCTGAATCCCAGCAGTGGGAACATTAAAAAGCTGATGATGGTGATGAAATACAATACAGTTTAAACCATCTTCAGATAAGTTCCGGTTAAGTTATCCGTCAGATATTTTTTATAAAATAACACATGTTTTTGTTTATCTAAGCGAAAGGAAATACTTTAAGGATCGTAGCAGGCGACATTTATTTTCTGCCTACTTCTATGGGTATATGTATGGATTCGTATGTGATACATATTTGTCATTGGCAACCCGCCTTGAGCAATCCTCGTGCCTTCTCTGTATGAGAAGAGGCCTATGCCTGGTATTATTTATACATGGAGTGGCAAAAGTGGCTTACACACAGGCTGTTGTTACATTTAATTGAAATTATTTAATTCTGTTATAAATGGTGTGTTTTTAGATGACGGTCAAGTTAGTAAAAGTGGTATGTAAGTAAGAAATATGTATGAAAGGAGAGATGCTGTGCCGATCCCAAATAAATCGGGAGAACGGGCAAGACGATGATACATGGTGTTTTTTTAAAAGGTTGCTACACACAGGCTGTTTACTTTTTTTATGATTTTTAATCTCGCTCCCATCTACAAGTAAATTTGATTTATTTAACACATTAAGTTATATATATGATTTAAAATTAAATATGTACACTTATATCTAAAATATACATAAGACTAACATTATATGGCGTTCACTACTAACATGAATATCTTAATTTTAGGCTTCGACTGACGGGTAACGACTTCCAAACTTGAAGACCGACTTCAAAAAAATATAAATCTACTTTTGATATTGTGTGAAACAGTTTCGGCAGTCAATGTTACGACTTCCAAACTTAAAGACCGTATTCCAAAATAAAAATCGACTTTTTTATGTGTGGCACAATTTCGGTAGTCTGTAACTTTAATTTGTTAAAGGTATTGAAGACCGAAACTGATTCACAAATGGCGTAATTTTTATTTTACTAAACATAATTTATTGAACATTTTAATTTACAATGACTTTGAGGTACAATCAGTTGCAACATTTAACATTTACAAAGGCTGTATGTCATAACAATAAGGTAGGGATGGGCATGTAAAAAAATATATCAATATTTATCGTATCGATATTTTTAATCAGTATCGATAATAATCGAGTACAAAATATCGATATTTCGATATATCGTCACTTTTCGCATAATTATTCATACATATTCCCAAAGCATTCAAAATTCGTAAAGAAGAATAGATATGAAGAAAATAGTAATTTTTATTAATGCTCGAGCGATAGAGTTAACGATGCGCGAGAAGCATGCAAGGAGTAACATTAAACACGAGACCAAAGTGGCGTTAAAAAAATAACGAAATTAATACGAATTTGATACTCTAAAATAAAAATAGAATATCGATATATCGGGATTAAAAATATCGGTGATATATGTCGATAATTATATGGAAAAATATCGATATTTTTTGCCCATGCCTACAATAAGGTTGATTTTTGGCAAGTCACCACTAATATGCGGTAAACTAAACTACCGTCGGGCTTACCATAATATTCTCTTAGAACATGTCAAAAAACTCGAAAAAGTAACTGTCAACTAATTTTGTACCAAGCATGTTCCAATGAGGGTTTTCGGTAAAAATCACGCCACCAGTTGGCGCCACTTTAGCAAGAGGTCCTTTGAAAACGCTACTAATGTGATGTTGCAAGGACAACGTGCTATTTTGAAAAATGCAATTTAACTGAAAACTAATTTGAAAGAGATAACGCATGAACACAATGTACCACTTTGATAATATCCGTTTCGTTCGTGGGACCGCAGTATAAAAAAAAAATATATTAAATAAAAAATTACCTCTTTTGAACGCGGCTGTTATGAATATCGAATTAAAAAAAACTTTTTCCCGAAATGTCACGCCATTCTTGCGCTTTAACAGGTGGCTGGAACTGACATCTCAGTGTTGCCACCTACAGAACCCGCATTGTTAACAGACCTTGATCTACTTTACAAATGATTCTGGTAGTACCTGGTACGTTTAGTGTCGATGTCGTGGCACTATTTAGTGCCGGATATTGTCGGATAATACCGGATTTAGTCGGATATTGTCGGCAAGTGTCAGCCGACAGTCGCAGCCTGTGACGCTCCCATGCGTCGATATTTGGCAGTTTTAAGAGGACCCACCTCACAGCACGGACCTGGAAAATAAAAGAAATAAGTTAGATAAGTATTGGATTATAATTTCAACCCCCTACGGAAAAAAGAGGGGTTAAAAGGGGACACCCCCTTTTAACCTTTGTGTATTTGTGTCTGTCTGTGGCATCATAGCTCCTAAAGAGATGAACCGATTTTAATTTCGTTTTTTTTTTATTTGTATGGTGAGATAATCGGGAAGCCGTTCAAAAGTTATGGGCTGTTTTCTGTTTAGATTTTTGATCGAAGCGTGTCTAAATTATGTAGTTTAAAATGTAGCTATTTAATATAATTTTTTATAAAATAAATTACAACAATTAATTAATTATCGGCTTCGCACGGCATAAATAATATACACACATCTTCCTCGGATGTCGCCCTTTATTTTATTGAAAGTCTTATCAAATCCAGTTGCGTGGTTTAGAAGAAGTATGCGGAGAAACACAGGTAGAGAGTGACTTTCTTTTATACTATTTAGAGGTTATAAATTAGTTGACCCGACAGATACCTGGTCCAACGGTGTTAGATACAAAAATTCCATAGATATGCATCGATTATTGTGTAAAATTAAGATTTTCCAGAACTTTGATCATAAAAATTATATGTTCTTGTTTAAATTGTGGAATATTGGACTCTTAATTCACATTGCAAAGATTATTTGAACGGATCATTTAATATACATTCAACAGATGGCGCTGTTTTATGAAATTCACATATTTTTTTAAACATGTATAGCAGTGGTGGCCCAATGGTATCGGCCGCGACTTACAAGTTGTAGGTCGTGGGTTCGAGCCCAGGCAGGCGCTTTACTTTGCGTAAATTATTTCATCACCACTGCTCTCAAAAACGGTGAAGGAAAACATCGCGAGGAAACCGGCATGTTTTAGAACCAAAAATTCGAAGACATGTGACATCCACCAACCCGCACTGGACCCGCGTGGTGGATTACGGCCCATTCCCTCTCACAGAGAGGAGGCCTGTGTCCCAGCAGTGGGAACATTAATAGGCTGATGATGTGATGTGATGTGATACGGTGGGTATAGGCACAGATAGTATAATACTAGCACTAATTACCGGTGGGTAGGTAGGGTGGGTGGGTAGGTAGTCAGTGTGATGATGATTGTGAAGCCACGAGGGTCAGCTAGTCAATAATAAAAATAAAAAAGTTTTCCATGTCTAGCAGTGGACGTCTTTCAAATGATGATGATGATGCAGCTCCTTACCGTTATAGGAACAGCACCGGTCTATCCTGCGCGCTGTCGGGCTCCAGCTCCCTGCCGGGCGCCAGCGAAGCCCCCGGGGAGCCCGACGACGTGCTCTTGCGCTCGGTCTCCTTGGCCGTGAGTCGCTCCGAGCCGCCGCTAGAGCCCCCGCTGCCGGATACTACGGATTCTTCTCGATTGTAGCTGGAAAGAAAAAAGACATTCTTGGAAGGTTAATCAAAGAGGTAAATGAATGTAGTGGATTTGTTTATATTTGGATCTGATTATTTAAAAAAAAAAAAACAAAAATGTCATCAAGAAGAATGTCCAGCGACGCAGTGTAATTAACCAGAACCTTATAAAAATTATTTATTAAAAATCTTCATTTAAAACAAGCTTTTTTAGTATTCTTCTCAGCAAACCCTTTCATTTGATACCCATATCATGGCAGTGCACAAAAAATAACTAGTCCGCCATAGTACATTTAGAATGACGTCACTTAGCTAACCATAATTGTCATCCAAACTAAACGTGTATTCAAAATTTCATCTTAATCGGTGGAGGATAACTGCTTTAAAATTCAGCTGCAAGATTTGACCCGAACACACTTACATACATACATTCATCTGCCTAGCCTTTTCCCAACTATATTGGGGTCGGCTTCCAGTCTTACCGGATTCAGCTAAGTGCCAGTGTTTTACATGGAGCGACTGCCTATCTGACCTCCACAACCCAGTAACTGGGTAACACGGTACCCCTTGGCAAGACTGGTGTCAGATCTCAAGCTTCTGACTGCTCGTAACGAACGACTGTCAAAGATCTTCAAATGACAGCCGGGACCAACGGCTTAACGGCTTTCCGAGGCACGCGAGGAAACTCGGTATGTTGAAATGGTCACCCATCCACAGACCGACCTCGTCAAGCGTTGCTTAACCTTGATGATCGACCCGTGCGGCTGTTATTATTTAGCCACGAGCTCCTCACATACATACATTACAAGTTAAAAATAATAAAAGATTGTTAAAAGGTAAAGTTTGTTTGAGGGAAGTTATCTCTGGAACCAGAGAACTGATTTTGAAAATTCTTTCACCAGTAGAAAGCTACATTATTCCATCATAGGTTACGTTTTATTCCGAACGAACTACAGGAGGATAGCCGGCGCAGAAACTAGACTATAATAAAAACGCAAAAAAAAATATACTACAATATTTTTTACAATGCATGTCCTCGAAAAGAGCGTTTTCCAAGCAGCCAAACTGTGCGGAAAGTGTCATTTTTTTTACTCGTGCTTTTTACTTTCCTGTATTTTTTTAATTTTTAACTCCAACGTCAGCCCGTCGCATAGAGTTTTTATTATGTTTGCCGCACTTGGGCGGTTTTTATTATAGTCTGCGCCGCGAGTCGGACTCACGCATGAAGGCTGCCGTACCATTATCGCAAAAAATGACAAAAAAATCACGTTTGTTGTATGGGAGCCCCAAATATTTATTTTATTCTGTTGTAAGTAATTGTTGTTATAGCGGCAACAGAAATACATCATCTGTGAAATATTCAGTCTAGCTATCACGGTTCATGAGATACAGCCTGGCGACAAACAGACAGTGGAGTTTTATTACTAGGGTCCCGTTTTTACCGTTTGGGTATGGAACCCTAAAATAAAGAATGAATGAGGACAGAAAACAATTAAAAGTGCATCATGTTTTGAAGAGTTTCAGTTACACAAATCAACAATTAAGCGTTTGGCATAAGTATGTTAAATACTACATGTTCAAGAATAACTGTAAACTTGGTGCTGCCAATGTCAGTCTGAAGTTGGAGTCTCGCTATTGGCGCACAAGGCGAACGCGGGGGCCGCGCGGGTATGCGGAGGTGGGGTCGTTTGACAAACGAAGTGCACAGTTATTTTAAGCATGTTTTATGTAGACTAAGCAAGGTCTGACTGCCATGCAATGCATACAAAAATCACTATAGAAATTGTTTGAATACCTCAAAAAGCTGTCAACTGTCTAGCTATCACGGTTCATGAGATACAGCCTGGTGACAGACGGACGGACTGTGGAGTCTTAGTAACAAGGTCCCATTTTTACACTTTGGGTACGGAACCCTAAAAAAGAACAGATAACTTACCCGTACACCGTGTGCTCACTGTTGAGACAGGACGAGTATTTGAACGGTATCGGCTGGTACCCGTACGAGCCGGCGTACGGCATGTAGCCCGGACCCATTATGCTGGAACAAAGAACACAATGTGTCACATATTATTATTAATTTAATGTATTTTTGTCAATTTGCATAGCTTTGTGACAATATTTATATACTTTTAATACAATTATTACTATAATATATTTAAAAATCCTCGAAAATACCGTTTTCCAAGCCGCCAAACTGTGCGGAAAGTGTCACTTTTTTTCACTAGTGCTTTTTACTTTTCATATTTTTTAAATTTTTTACTTCGTCGTCAGCCAGACGCTTTTATTTATTGTGAAAAGTTTTACAAATTAGTTAAGTACAGATTATCATTCATATTAAAGGTAAAATATAACTAATACTTCATTATAGGCGATTTTAATTACTCTAGATTTAGATTTGATCAATAAATTAATTTTAAATATTGATTAAATTGTTTGACAGAATGAATATTTTGCTCGTGCCTTTTTGCGTTACGACGTGACAGCTATTTGCACATGCGCAGTAGATATGCCCGAGGAACTATGAACTATTAGTTAATCTGTGGATATGCTGAGCGCCCTTGAATAAGCGCCATTTTATTAATTTCTTGCTTGGTTCAGATATGTTTTTTTATTTCCTCACACAATGCATAGTAAAATGTTGTATGATACACGTACGTAAGATGATTTCCGACTCGTGTGGGTTTATTGGAAAATGCCACTCATCGGGACTTGTTGCATAAATAATTATAATTTGTCAATTTTAATTATAATTTTTAAGTTTTCTTTTTTATTCTGTCCTTTTTTTTTTTTTTTGCAAACAAATGTCTGTATCTTATTTTTTAATCTGGTATTTAGTGACTACACTTTAAGTCGTGTTGCTGTCTGTGCTCGCATCATACTTGTATTTATATTCTAATTTTAAACGCGAGGACTTGTAATTGGCTTTCTGGTGACTATTACCTCCTTTTATTTTTTGTTTTTGTTAGCTGTAAGTTCTCCATGTACTAAATAAATAAATAAAGAGTTATTGACAATTTAAATTTAATTTGGAATTGGATCAATGTTATGTTGGAGTTTTTATCTGCATTTTATGTTGAAGAATTTAATATGGACTACCTGTGTCGGAAATAAAAGAAAAAAAAAAATTACAGGAGCCCTGAGCATCGGTAGCTTGGACCCTATTCCCGATACCGGAGAGCTACTATTTTTTTATTTTAAATATTTTTTTATTTAATTTATACTAAGAGGTAAAGTTTGTGAGGTTGTGGGGGATCTCTGGATCTACTGAACCGATTTTGAAAATGCTTTCAACAGTAGAAAGCTGGATTATTCCTGAGAGACATAGGCTATTTTTTTTTTACCCCGATAACGGGTCATGTAGGGTAGACCACGGGAGTGAAGCCACGGGGAACAGCTAGTTTGTTATAAACTAATTTTTAAAAAATGTAAAATCTATCTACATAAAGTGAAGTAGGTACTTCACTTTAAGGATATAGATTTTACCCGAGCACGAGCAGTATTTTTTAATTTAACCGAACTCTGCTCGGGTAAAAATACGTAGAAAACGAATTAGCTAGATCTATTTATCGCCCCCGGAAACCTCTATATTGCAAATTTTTTCAAAATCGTTAGAGCGTGATTACAAATATACAAATATTGCAATGGAGAGGGCAGCGGCGCCAGCGTGTCGCTGACGAGGCTGTCGCTGTCGGCCGCACGCAGGCGCAGAGCCGCCAGCTGTTATACCTAACACTTACTTGGGGTTGGGCAGCGGCGCCAGCGTGTCGCTGACGAGGCTGTCGCTGTCGGCCGCACGCAGGCGCAGAGCCGCCAGCTGTTATACCTAACACTTACTTGGGGTTGGGCAGCGGCGCCAGCGTGTCGCTGACGAGGCTGTCGCTGTCGGCCGCACGCAGGCGCAGAGCCGCCAGCTGTTATACCTAACACTTACTTGGGGTTGGGCAGCGGCGCCAGCGTGTCGCTGACGAGGCTGTCGCTGTCGGCCGCACGCAGGCGCAGAGCCGCCAGCTGTTATACCTAACACTTACTTGGGGTTGGGCAGCGGCGCCAGCGTGTCGCTGACGAGGCTGTCGCTGTCGGCCGCACGCAGGCGCAGAGCCGCCAGCTGTTATACCTAACACTTACTTGGGGTTGGGCAGCGGCGCCAGCGTGTCGCTGACGAGGCTGTCGCTGTCGGCCGCACGCAGGCGCAGAGCCGCCAGCTGTTATACCTAACACTTACTTGGGGTTGGGCAGCGGCGCCAGCGTGTCGCTGACGAGGCTGTCGCTGTCGGCCGCACGCAGGCGCAGAGCCGCCAGCTGTTATACCTAACACTTACTTGGGGTTGGGCAGCGGCGCCAGCGTGTCGCTGACGAGGCTGTCGCTGTCGGCCGCACGCAGGCGCAGAGCCGCCAGCTGTTATACCTAACACTTACTTGGGGTTGGGCAGCGGCGCCAGCGTGTCGCTGACGAGGCTGTCGCTGTCGGCCGCACGCAGGCGCAGAGCCGCCAGCTGTTATACCTAACACTTACTTGGGGTTGGGCAGCGGCGCCAGCGTGTCGCTGACGAGGCTGTCGCTGTCGGCCGCACGCAGGCGCAGAGCCGCCAGCTGTTATACCTAACACTTACTTGGGGTTGGGCAGCGGCGCCAGCGTGTCGCTGACGAGGCTGTCGCTGTCGGCCGCACGCAGGCGCAGAGCCGCCAGCTGTTATACCTAACACTTACTTGGGGTTGGGCAGCGGCGCCAGCGTGTCGCTGACGAGGCTGTCGCTGTCGGCCGCACGCAGGCGCAGAGCCGCCAGCTGTTATACCTAACACTTACTTGGGGTTGGGCAGCGGCGCCAGCGTGTCGCTGACGAGGCTGTCGCTGTCGGCCGCACGCAGGCGCAGAGCCGCCAGCTGTTATACCTAACACTTACTTGGGGTTGGGCAGCGGCGCCAGCGTGTCGCTGACGAGGCTGTCGCTGTCGGCCGCACGCAGGCGCAGAGCCGCCAGCTCGGCGCACAGCTCGCCCGCCACATAGTAGCACTGCTCCGAGAACGTTATCTTGTTCACCGTGTGGCGGATGAAGCCGGCCTGGAAACAGAAAACATTCAATATTATTAATAACTAGCTTCTGCCAGCGGCTACGCCCTCGTGAATATCGAAAATTATCCCGAGGAAACACATTCCCGGTATAAAAAGTATTTTATGTGCTATTTCAGATTGTAACCTATCTCTGTGCTAAATTTCATCCAGATCCGTCCAGCCGTTTGAGCGTGAAGAAATAACAAACAACACACACAAACACTCACAAACTTTCGCCTTTATAAGTGTGATTTCTTGACTGACCCTTTCATTCCAAATCCAAAATGGCGGACCGATATATTATATGCACCCCCATGATATGGATATCAAATGAATGAATTTATAGCAGTAACACACGCTCCGATTTGGTACGGGTGGACCACGGGTGGCGGAGTTAGATGACCCATACCATATTCGAGCGTGTATACCGTTGTCGGTGGGTTGGGGCGTACCAACTTCGACACGCGTTCTCTGATTTTGGTTATTGTCACCCAATATTTTTACATTCTTTTTTTTTTTTTTTTGTTACTCTATAGGCTCGCGTTTGAGCACTATCTCGCCTGTTGTTAAGCGATGACGTGGTCTACGGTGAAGCACGCTTGCCTAGAAGAAACCTATTCACTCTTGACTTAAAGACCCCAAGGTTGTAGCTATCATGGAACACAGACCCCGGAAGGGAATTCCACTCCTTAGCTGTACGCACAATGAAAGTATTAGCAAAACGCTTTGTGCGTATGGGAGGGATGTCCACCATGTACCGATGGCGCATGGCCGTACGTCTTGTCGTCCGATGATGGAAAGGGCTAGGCGGAATCAAATTGTGCAGTTCCGTCGCACACTCCCCGAAATGTAACCGATAAAAAACCGACAGGCTGGCAACTCGGCGTCGATGTTCGAGGCTCTGGAGCTTTGTGGCGACCAGTGCATCGTTGCCAATAAGCCTTTTGGCCCGTCTGTCGATCGACTCAAGTGCATCAAGCTGGTATTTGGCAGATCCATCCCAGAGGTGAGAGCAGTACTCCATGCATGACCGAACTTGCGCTTTATACAAGTTGAGCAGCTGTTCAGGCGTGAAGTACCGTCTCACCTTAGCAAGAATCCCCAACTTTTTTGCAGCTAACTGAGCTTTAGCCTCAATGAATGGACCGAAGTTGAGGGTTGATGTCAACGTAACACCGAGAAGTTCGAGATGGTCCGTTATCGGCACGGTTACACCACGGAAAGAAGGAGCCGGGTTCAACTTAGTCATAAATAAAAATGGAAAATAATGTTCTAAATACGGCAACACTTGGCTTTTTGGGCGGAGTTAGTCCGCCCGTACCATATCCGAGCGTATGTTACGGCTATTCAGTTTATTTTTTAGTTTTGGCTTTGGGAGTCAGTGATCGGCGGACAACGCCCTCTTCCAGCTCCCCTAAATGGGTCCAGGGACGTTCGTCGCCCCCCACACATCAGGACCCGAGGTGGTGGCGCGTAGTGTTCCACGCGCGCGACTTTTAGACGTCGCGGGGGGCGTCTAACCCCTCCCCCAACCCGAGATCGAGGTTGCAGAAGTATCGTTGATCCCGCGACCCCAGCGTAGGTGTGAGATGGAACACCAGGGTGGTTTTTAGTCAGTACGACAGACCTGACCTGGATGTACTCGTCCCCAGGACGGAGGACATCCAATGAGGATCTAACATTAACAAACCGGAAAAAAAACGGTAGTCAGTGATGGCATGATGGTGGACAGAACGGTATTGAAGAAGCGACAACCACAAGTAACATGGGACTAGGGCAGGTAGATGATGATAGTGATGGCTTACCTTCAACATGTGCGAGGCGTACTTGCGGGCGTCGCGGCGGTCGGTGATGCCGGCCACGTGCTGCAGGATCCAGTCCACCACGTCGGCGCCGATGAACGCGTTCGGTATCGTGATCTTTAGCCACATACGGTCGCGGATCTCTAGGCCTGTGGGTAGAGGAAATCATATGAGTCTTCCTCTGTTCGAGTCGATGAATGGAAAATTCTTTAAAGATTTTGAGGCCCAGTGGGTCGCCACGCCAATTTCGTCGTGCCGGTGTATGTGCACTTGGACCAGCATATGTGCCATATTCTGCAAAGGGGCACCGCACTCACTCACACTAGATATCGGACGGGTCTATAAAACGCCATTTCGCCAAATTGCGTTAGTGAAAGACGAACAAATATTGCTGAGGAGTTCATTGCGTCATCTTACACACAATTGCATTCCATAAGGGTCCCCGCACACGGCATATTTCCTGTAGTTTTCATACATTTTGTATGGACTTGCCGCACACGGTTGATTTCCGGTTGATGACCGGCGGCCGCTACACGCTACACGCTTCTAGCTTCACGTGGCGTTTGTGGCTCTCACGTGTGGCCCGTGTGCGACGACACTAAGGCTGGCCGCACACATTCTGAATTCCTCTCTGAATTCAGAGTCAATGAGTAAATCATAATCTGAAAAAACCGGCCAAGTGTGAGTCGCACGAAGAACCCTTCGGTACGATTATCGCAAAA
The DNA here is from genome assembly GCA_948252205.1 of Orthosia incerta. NCBI lineage: Eukaryota > Metazoa > Arthropoda > Insecta > Lepidoptera > Noctuidae > Orthosia > Orthosia incerta. Next base: position 1,789,360 of record OX411769.1, read on the forward strand.
ACGGCAAAAAAATTACGTTTGTTGTATGGGAGCCCCACTTAAATATTTATTTTATTGTTTTTAGTATTTGTTGTTATAGCGGCAACAGAAATACGTTATCTGTGAAAACTTCAACTGTCTAACTAGTTCATCAGATACAGCCTGGTGACAGACGGACAGATAGACAGACGGATCCCGGAGTCTTAGTAATAAGGTCCCGTTTTTACCCTTTGGGTACGGAACCCTAAAAATCAGAATGTGTGTGGGGCATAATGAAATTGTATGCATTGCCGGGCTTTCTTAATTAATAATATGAATTCCGAGTCTCGATTCAGAGAGGAATTCAGAATGTGTAAGAGGGCCCTTAAATTGGAAGGCGACCTAGCAATCTGCAGAGCCCTTTACTAACTATGTTGGGGTCGGCTTCCAGTCTAACCGGATTTGCAGAGTACCAGTAGTGTACGTGGAGCGACTGCCTATCTGATCTCCATTAACAACCCAGTTACTGGGTTAGTGGTCCATTCTCTAAATCGCTTACATAATTGTCACCACCCAGTTACTGGGTTATTACTGGGTGTGTACAAAACCGCCACCATGTTAGTCCGATTTCAGGATCAAGCCTCGGAACCTATCCTTCTGCAGTAAGGTGTGAGACAGGGAAATGTTATATCTCCAAAACTATTCACCGCTGCACTGAAGGATGTCTTCAAGGTTCTGGATAGTGGTGCCCAGTTACTAGGTTATTACTCAGTTACTGGGTAACTGTAAGCAGTAAATGCCTAATATAGTTGAGAAATGGCTCGCCATATACCTAATGTATAAAGTTAATAACCAGACTCTGGCTTCAGCATAGGTCTGCCAACGAGCACCATGTCCATATTCACAGACGCCTGGAGCTTCAACCCTCCAGCGGGGACTGTGCTGGTGTCACTTGCTACTAAAAAGTCCTACCGCTTGGTATACCCAGTAACTGTGCTGCAGATATTGAATAGGCAGTTCCTCTATGTTAAATCCTGGTATTTGCAACAGTACCAGTATTTTACGTGGAGCTACCTATCTGACCTCCACAACCCAGTTACTGGGGAGTACCCAGTAACTGATTAATTACCCAGTAACTTGGTTGTTGTCCAGTAACTGGGTAATAATCCAGAAAATACCTAGTTGAGAAATGGCTACCCATATAACGTCTAAAGTGACTCACCAGACTCAGGCCTCAGCATAGCTCTGACAACGAGGGCCATGTCCATATTGACCGACAGCTGGGGCTCCAACCCCCCCGCGGGCACCGTGCTGGCGTCGCTGGCCCCTCGCTCGGACACGGAGGACACGGGGAGGGCGGACAGCGAGGGCGGGGGCGGAGGGTACGCCTCGCGGAGCGCCTGGGTGTGCGCTACCCATGCACCTGAAGAATATAAAAAAAAAGTTAATAAAAAAGGTATTGGTAAAGATGCGTGAGTTGCGAGTACTTAAAAACACAGTGAATGTGACAAATACCTTAAATAAGAGATTACAATTTGGATCTCTTGTCGCCAAGTTGTGGCTTAAAACAACCGCCTAGTATGAAGTGAAACTAAAAAGCTTTTTACTCGAGCTTATCGCTCGATAAGCTCGAGCTCCTTCATATTTTAATAATTTGATTTCGAGTATTTGACAAACTCAACTTTAGTCTAGACATCTGCAATACTTTGCATTTTAAGTAGACGTTCGTGATACGTTCTTAACTCCAAATACTTAATTCAGAAACCAGCACATAAGACGGTTCAAAATTCGAATTTGATTCAATCTTTAGAACCTGGGTTCCAATCCCTTTTTGTGCCCACCAGTTGGCGCCACTGGCGAGTAAGGTTTATACTAATAAACGTTGTTATTACGCGTACGGAAGCAAAGTTTAAATTGAAATCATTTCTAATGCCGTAGAAGTGCAATTAAATATAACATATACTCGATGTTATATTTTTCGAAAAAAAAAGAGGATAAAATTTGCCGAAACATAAAACTATTGGTAAAACCTATCTTAAGGTTACCCTAGTCGATCATTCTTCCATACAAACGTAGTTTGGCGATTACTCCACTGTTTGACGATGTACGTTCAAAATAAAAAATGATATCAATTTGTCTCATCATTATCTAGCCCTGTATGGAAACAGAAAATTACAAAAAAAATAATTTGAAAGGTATGAGCGTCGAAAGTTCTGCATTTCGACACTAATTTCAACATTGCTAATAATTTTATTTTAAACAGATACGTTTAGTCGTTTTTTACAGACGTCTGACATTCGTTTTTTTTTGTTATATCCAGACTCCCAAAGGTCTTTTTATAAAATTTCGCGCGCTCGGTTTCGTCCTAAATCATTATCCATTTCGCTACAAATTTGCAAAAGTGTGTATTCGTACGCGAACTAGCTTCCTACTGCTCATCACTGCATCTATCTCTTCCGCACGTGTTGTCGGTTGATATAAAATGCATTTTAACCCCGCGCACAAAATAGTTCGTGCCGTCGTGTAGTGTAACCTTAATCTGCCATATTTGGCAAATATTCACAATAATAAAAAAAAAACATCCAAGTGCGAGACGGACTCGCGCACGAAGGGATCCGTACAATTCTCGCAAAAAAAACGTCAAAAAAATCACGTTTGTTGTATGGGAGCCCCACTTAAATATTTATTTTATTCAGCTTTTAAAACGGGACCCTATTACTAAGACTCCGCGATCCGTCTGTCTGTCCGTCTGTCACCAGGCTGTATCTCATGAACCGTGATAGCTAGACAGTTGAAATTTTCACAGATGATGTATTTCTGTTGCCGCTATAACAACAGATACTAAAAACATTTGATTTTGTTGATTTTTTTGCCATTTTTTGCGATAATGGTACGGAACCCTTCGTGCGCGAGTCCGACTCGCACTTGGCCGGTTTTTAGTTTTTATTTTTATAGCGGCAACAGAAATACATCATCTGTGAACATTTCAACTGTCTAGCTATCACAGTTCATGAGATACAGCCTGGTGACAGACGGACCGCGGAGTCTTAGTAATAGGGTCCAGTTTTTACAAAGTAGTAGATAAAATCGAGCTAAAAGCTAAAAAATGGTGACATTTGACATTTTGAAGACCTCACTCTACACCAGCGCCCCTAGCGGCAAATTCAAACGCGATAGCCCTCATTACTACCTATTTGCAACACACGTCCACTGGACCATTAACAAAAACATTAAAGATCGTAGCAGTTTTGCCTGCTGTCGTTTCTGCCTACCCTCATGGAAATATGGTGCGATGGTATAGCTGGGGTTACATTACAGAGTCGTGTTGTGTCGTGACGCGGGATGGACCAATAAAACGATTCTGTTCCAGCCAATGTCATAACACGAGTTTTGGCAACTGCGTCAGACGACACAACACAGCAATGTAGACCCGGCTTCATCATCATCAGCCTTTTAATGTTCCCACTGCTGGGACACAGGCCTCCTCTCTCTAAGAATGGGTATGGGCCATGATCCACCACGCGAGCCCAGTGCGGGTTGGTGGATGTCACATATCTTCGAATTTTAGTTCTAGGACATGCCGGTTTCCTCAGGATGTTTTCCTTCATCGTTTTTAGAGCAGTGGTGATGAAATAATTTACATAAAGTAATGCGCCTGTCTGGGTTCGGAATTACGACACGTAAGTGGGAGCCGTTACCACTGGACCACCACTGCTCCAGCCCCGGCTTCAGCGTTGTCAAATTGTAACATCCATATAAAAGGCCGTAACAGTTAGCATTACATGTTGATTCGTTTAACCAGCACTAATACTCACCAGGATCAATAGGCCTGACCGGCTCAGTCCTAGGAATGGTGAAGTACCCCTTGGGGTTAGGGTCCCAGCACTTGGCGACTACCAGCTTGATGGGGCCGGGCTTCTGCACCACCTCGCGGAGCACCCTGACCGCTTCGTCATTAGTCATGTCTTCGAAGTTAACATCGTTCACCTGGAATTGTTTGAACAACTTTTTTAAGTACAAGAAAATATTGATCTAGAGTGAAATCACGAAAATAAATATCGAGAGGCCTTAGACTTAACACGCCCTGCGGTTTATATTCGCCCGACTTTATTCCGCACATTCTGCGACACATATACATAGAAAGCTACAATCTAGGGGTCTTTAAGTCTCTAGTGAACAGGTTACTTCAAGGCAAGCTTGCTTCACCGTCGACCACATCATCGCTTACCATCAGGTGAAATAGTGGTCAAGTTCGAGCCCATTCTAAAAAAAACATGGTATTGTATGAAGCTGCGCGTATTGAGGTAAAAAAATCGCGCGGAAATAATACCGCAAGAAATCCATGTTTTGCCTCAGAATCCACCGCACCGCGGTGTGGATTAAATTCGCGGGAAAATTTTGAGCTCTATGAACAGGTAGAAAGAGACTAAAAGTCACGCAGAATTTCATCCGCAGTGCGTATTAGTATAATTCGATAAGCGGACAATCCGCGCGGCAAAAAAACCACAATGCGTGTGAAGCGTTAGTGCCATTTTTTTAACGTAATCGACCGCGTTAAAGTAAACGTTTACTTATGTCAAAAACTTGGAATATGGCTACTGAAGTTTTAGAAATGTCCTGTTTTTTTTTCTTTAGATAAACGGCCTCTAATAAAATTCAGCTAATTGTTCCTAGATGCAGAACAAGGATAGATTGCAGAAAAAAGAGGAGGGAAATCCAATCAGCATTATAATCTGTGTAGCCTTTCCAAACTCAATCCGAGTCAAACCAGCCGGGCGAGCACGGCCTCTGTGATAAGCTTGAGTCACATTTTATCACGGTTTTTGCTCCCAAACTGTTATAAAAATGTGTGACTCAGGCTTGTCACAGTAGGCCGTGCTCGCCCGGCAGATGTAGCTAAATAGAAGTACTGCCAGCCATTTTGCCGGCGTGATATACAGAATTTTTCCGAAGTGAATGTACACCAAAAAATATCCTATGTCCTTCTCCAAGGTCCAATTTATCTCTATACTAAAATTATGAAAAACTAGCTTCTGCCCGCGGTTTCGCCCGCGTCAAAAACGTTTTATCATCCCAACGGAACACACTACCGGGATTAAAATTATCCTATGTCCTTCCCAGGGTCTCAAACTATCTCCATACCCATATAAATCGGTTCAGCGGTTTAGTAGTGAAAAGATACAAAAACATAACTCAGAGTTAGTTGTTAACACAAGGTAAAATGGACAGTTTGTCATACAATATTATCAATTTAACCTCGTGATAGCAACTAACTCTGAGTTAAGTTTTTCGTGCAAGTGGGCCAAACAATTAACAGAGTTAATTTCGCATCGAGAACATACTACGTGGATAAAATGTATCCTATGTGTTTCAGACTATAATCTATCTCTGTGCCAAATTTCATCCAGATCAGTTAAGCCGTTCTCGCATGATTAAGTCTACCCATCCAAACTTTAACATATATAATACTAGCGACCCGCCCCGGCTTTGTCCGTGGCAACTTATACACAAAAACCTTCCTCGTTTCTCTCTCTTTCTATTGGTGAAAACCGCATGAAAATCCGTTCAGCAGTTTTTGAGTTTATCGCTTCCAAACATGGCGGGGCCTTTATTTTATAATATGTTGTGATAGAAGTATGGATTGGTACATCAGATTAGGCTTGAAATTGAAACAGACAGAGACAGAATTTATTATGCTATGAAATGCATGGTGCCTGACGAATACGCTGGTATGTATGTATTACACAATTGATATCATTCATACACTGTTTAACTATGCAGTAAGAATGTATCAATAATAAAAAACAATAGACATAATTATTACACTTCTGTTTTGATTATAAATTCATATGTCACAACCCTTCGGGGAATGTAGGTCTGATCTTATGTTATACTAGCTGTGCCCTCGGCTTCACTCTCGTCATCTGTCTGCCAACCCTACCCTACTTACCTGCCTACCAAATTATTTTTTATGCAATTTCCATAAGGATCTCAATTTTTGGATGGACTGTTTGAAGAGTGACATGAAAGAAAAGGGAATCAGTGATACCCTGACGGGGGACAGGACGGTATGGAAGAAGAAAACGTGTTGCGCCGACCACAAGCAAGAAGATGATGATGATGATGAAGAAGAAGAAGAATACCATTCTCATTCAAACAATCTTATCAAAGCCTTTCCCAAGTATGTTAGGTTGGTATCCAAGTATTTTACAAGCAGTGTTTCCCTATTTGACCTGTATAATCCAATCTGGTACGAACACATCATCATCAGCCTATTAATATTTCCACTGCTGGGACACAGGCCTCCTCTCTGTGACAGGGAATGGACCCTTATCCACCACACAGGCCCAGTGCGGGTTGGTGGATGTCACATGTCTTCGAATTTTTGGTTCTAGGACATGCCGGTTTCCTCACATAGTTTTCCTTCGCCAGCCAGTGGGGCCCATCGGTAACGGCCGCGACTTATAAGTTATAGGTCATGGGTTCGAATCCAGGCATGCACTTTACTTTGTGTAAATTATTTCATCACCACTGTTCTCAAAACGGTGAAGGAAAACATCGGGAGGAACCCCAAAAATTCGAAGACATGTGACAGATCGTGGCTAAATATTAACAGCCGCACTAGCCGATCTTCAAGGTCGGGGTCGGTTCGTGGATGGATGATCCATAACCATCTTAACATAGCTAGTTTCTTCCGTGCCTCGGAAAGCACGTTAAGCCTTAGGTCCCGGCTGTCTTTCAAAGATCTTTGACAGCTGTTACGAGTAGTCCTGAGATCTGCCACCAGTCTTGCCAAGAGGTATCGTGTTACCCAGTTACTGGGTTCTGGAGGTCAGATAGGCAGTCGCTCCATGTAAAACACTGGCACAACTACTTGTGATAAGGCTAGGGCATGATGAGCTGGATCCAATATTCCAGTCAGACTGGAGGACTGGATAAAGCTGAATACCAGTATGTTACATGAAGTGAGTGCTTATTTCCACAACTCAGTGCAAGGCAGGAGTAATGAATCATTATTATCTTGACATAATCAAAGTTGGTATAATCTACAGAGATTAATTCAAGATAAGTGCACTTTGCACTTACAATATTACTCATAAAAAGTTTTAGTCTCGCGCGACATGTCTTTTTCTCCCATTCATTCTTCTCTATCAAATCACATCACACTTCACACTAATATTATAAAAGATTGTGAGTGTGTGTGTGTTTGTATGTTTGTTACTTCTTCACGCTCAAACGACTGGATGGAAATGGATGAAAGGGGAATGCCCATTTTGAAAGGGAACTTGGGCCCCTTTGATAAAATGGTTGTATCTTGATGAATTTGGTTGTATATTGTAGAAAAAACACATTATATTCATAATTAGAAAACATTTTTTATTTATTTTGCGGGGTTCACGAGAAATAACGATGTTTCTGTTCTTGAAATGTACCCTTATTACAATGCAATAAGGTGCATACAAATGTCCAAGTGAAGAAACCTGATCTGTTGTTGTCTGTACATAAAAAGTAAAGGACACAGATGGAAAAAAAACACAAAATATAAATCTTATTTTTGGATAATATTGAAATCACAGACACGATACCTCATAAGGGGCCTGTGTATGGGCAATCTCCTTTGGCATAGAGATAGATTATAGTCTGGAATAGCACATATGATACTTTTATCCGGTGAATTCCCTTGAGATAAATTTCGTTATTCACACGGACGAAGCCGCTGGCAGAAGCTAGTATGTAAATATGGATGGATGGAGAGGGAGAGGAAGGCCAAAGAAAAGATGGATGGACTGTGTGAGGAGTGATATAGTAAGAAAAGGAAGTCAGTGATAGCGTGACGGGGGACTGGACGGAATGGAAGAAAATGTGTTGCACCGACTCCAAGTAACATGGGACAAGGGCAGGAAGATGATGATGACTTCTCTATTAGTTTTTATCTCAGTAGTCACTTTCTAGGATCATCTGTCACTCAGTCCACCCATTTATTCTTTGGTATTCATAATCATATTTTATAGCCATTAAGTATAATGTACATTTCTACTTTGAAATGTAGTATGTTAGTTAAGATTTTATCAAATATTTTTCTTACAAAAATCATTTACCTAATGAATTGAAGTTCATTTGCAGAAGCCAACTTGGAGATAATATTTCAAGATGCATTCTGCAACTGTTTTGACTTGAATCTCAAATTTTCACTGATTGATTCATGAAAAATCTCAGCAAACAGACCTGAAGTTGAACTTTCAAGTTCTGTATTGAAAGTCAGTTTAATACAACTTCCTAGTAATTGGTAGACAAAATAAATAAACTTACCTGTAAAATCATATCTCCTGGCTCTATCCTACCGTCTAGAGCCACAGCACCACCTTTCATAATGCTGCCAACATATATTCCACCATCACCACCCTTGTTTGACTGGCCCACTATGGAAATACCAAGGAAATTGACCGTATCCATGTTCAGTGTCACCGTTATTATGTGCATAGACATCGTAGAGTCTGTTATTGACGAGTACGAAGAAGTTCGAGACATAACTTGCGGCCTCTTTCGTCGTCTCTGTGGTCTTTTACGAGAACTCACTTGCAGGTGAGAAACACTGCTGCATTCTGTTAGGGCTCTGTCCACAGACGCATTAGTGTGCCGGCCAGTCGTCGTCGTGATCTCTGACTGGCTGTCAAACAGGCTGGTCGAGTCTAAGTCAGAACTTAACACTGAGGCAGTTTCGTATTCCAAGCCGTGGTTCCCGTACTTTGAGTGGCCGTTTATCCGTAAGCCCCGGTATTTATACTTGTCACAGGATGCTCGGTGGCCAGGCCGCGAGCTAATGGTGCTGTCCGTGTCCGTACAGGTGTCTCGGGTGACAGGCGCCGGAGCACCATGGGTTTGTTTGCCTTTGCCAGCATTGCTATCAGTACACTGCGAAGCACCATCGGAAGGGTTCGAGCCCTCCGCAGACACTAGCCACGACACAACACGACCGTTAAAACACGGCAAATGAGCGTTATCGTCAACAATTTCTTCTTTAACAACACCAAAATCATCGTCCATAGATTTGAAGAAAAACTTGTAATTCGGTCGGTTCAACTGGTTTTTGAAGTCCAACAACGTCACTTTCTCCGGTGAGATTGGAATTTTCACTAAATACGGAGTCTCCTCATCGTCTATGTAATAAATAACTTTCGTCTCCTCCATTTTTAATGCATTTATTTATTGAATAACAACACCCTTACGATCTATAAATATCGGTCGCCATCACAAATATGGCGATAAATACAGTACCGCTATCCGGCACAACGGGGCGCCACTATCGCTCTCAAAACGTTCGGATACACGTACATCAAGTACTAATAGACGAAAAATCGATTGACATAACTTTGAAAACCTCTACTATAATCTGGATTTTTATTTTATCTATGGCGATTGTTTATCAATTTTTGAATTCAAAATAGTCGTTGTTTGTTGTCGAAAGTTGCTTTTCTTTAGTGAATCTTTTATTACAAAATCAGCTTATAAATTACCAATAATGGGTTCAGAGTCGAAAGAAACTTGGTTTTTGGATATTGTGGAGAAACTGGACGACTTCTGCAAAAGAGTAGACGGTAATACACAGTGAAACCTAATTTCATCTTCTTACGATAGATATCCTACATATTTTTCACATTTTCTAACAAATAATTTCAGAAAAGATCGAAAAAGAGCAGCAACAAATGAAAGCATGTAAAAAGAAGACGGAATTAGAGACAAAACTGGCACAGGAAATGAAATTACATGTGAGTTCTTACTAAGTTTTCTACTCGTAGAATGTAGCTAGGGCTTTTCATTATCATCCTGTTCTTATAGCAGGACTATATTGAAAAGAACTTACTTCCTATTCGTTAAATGTGAACTGACATAGCTCTATAGCTAACCGGCTTAGAAAGGACATTAGCCTCTTCAATTTATGAATGCATATTACCGAGGTTAGCACTCAAATGCTATTCCTATTCAATCAATCTTACTACCCTATTCCCCAAGTGGCATCCAGTCCAATTGAATGGAGACAAATACCAGTATTTTTCATTTAGCTATAGCTGGTTTAACCTCCTCAATCCAAAATACAGAAATGCTATCCTTATTCTTCTACCATCCTTGGTCCCATTATTCGGGGTAGAGTCTCGATAGGCTAAGTGACTTAAAAACTACTCACTACAAACTTTACTACTTCTTTTTACTTGCTAAAAATAAACATCACACTTCATCTGTTCGCTACAGAATGAGCTGAATGAACGTCTGTCAGAGTTGTCCCGCCGTGGCAGTGAGCTGGACCGAGTGTGCTCTTCCTTTGAGTCACACGTCACCATTGCAGACAGCGATAGAAACCGTCTGGATAATGCCAAGTTAGTACAACTTCCTGAGGGGCGAGCATGGCGTCTGTGATAGGCTTGAGTCATGCCTTTTTTCACCGTTTTTGCTCCCAAACTGTAACTGTACTGTGATAAAAATGTGTGACTCAAGCCTATCCTATAACCAGCTGGTTTTTAATTTTTGGCCAAATAGCAGTAAGCTGCCATAACCTTGCTCTAATCTACCGCCAATAATAAACAAAGCAAATAAGTTAATATTCTCAGCTTTTTGAGGTATTCAAACAAAGTGATTTTTGTATGCATTGCATGGCAGTGCAGATAGAATAAAGATATCTCAACTCTATATAACTGTGCGTACTACGTACGTCAAACAATCCCCCCAGCATATCCGTGCAGCCCCGCGTTCGCCTCGTGCACCAATAGTGAGACTCGGAACGTCAAAGTGACATTGACAGCTCCAAGTGCACAGTAATCATAAATCTTGACTGTGTAGTATTTGACATACATATGCCAATCCAATCGCCTATTTGTTGATTTGTGTAACTGAGACTCTTTAAAACATGATGCACTTTTAATTGTTTGCTGTCCCCATTAATTCATAACAGTACTATTAAATTATAAGGGTTCCATACCCAAAGGGTAAAACCGGTACCCTATTACTAAGACTCCACTGTCCGCCTGTCTGTCTGTCACCAGGCTGTATCTCATGAGCTGTGTTAGCTAGACTGAATATTACACAGATGATGTGTTTCTGTTGCCGCTATAACAGAATAAAATAAATATTTAAGTTGCGCTCCCATACAACAAACGTGATTTTTTTGCGATAATGGTACGGAACCCTTCGTGCGCGAGTCCGACTCGCACTTGGCCGGTTTTTATTTAAACCTTGTTTATTTGCCTCTGAAAATTTCCCATGTCCGTGTATTTATTGTACCTAACATAATGTTTATAACTGTTGCAGAGAAACATATCAGCTGGCTAAGGAGCTGACCAGTATTAGATGGGACTTCAGCGCACCTCCCAATGTGGCCAAAGGATGTATCCTTTTTACAAAGATATTACTGCATCGCTTCTATAAGGCTTTTTTTTGTTCTTGTGTGTAGGTCGGTGGAGAGCAGTGGTGGCCCAGTGGTATCGGCCGCGATTTACAAGTTGCAAGTCGTGGGTTCGAGCCCAGGCAGGTGCTTTACTTTGTGTAAATTATTTCATCACCACTGCTCTCAAAACGGTGAAGTAAAACATCGTGAGGAAACCGGCATGTCCTAGAACCAAAAATTCGAAGACATGTGACATCCACCAACCCGCACTGGGCCCGCGTGGTGGATTAAGGCCCATTCCCTCTCACAGAGAGGAGGCCTGTGTCCCAGCAGTGGGAACATTAATAGGCTGATGATGTGATGTGTAGGTCCATTACTCAGAAAACGAATGGAGATCATAGTAGGGTCTGAAAAACCCTGCAGAAATACTGCAAAGGCTGCCAAGAAGAAACATTCCCCTTGGTCGGCCTCTGCGGCCAGTTGCGTGACTATCCGTGGTCTTGACCGCGTAGCGCGTCTCTTTATCTTAAAAATATACAGGGCTACAGGTTAAGTCGACCTACATCCTTTAAGGTTACACTAGTCGAAAATTCTTCCATACAAACGTAGTCTAGGGATTATTCCACTGTTTGATGATGGACGTTCAAAATAAAAAGTGATATCAATTTGTCTCATCATTATCTAGCCCTGTGTGGAAGCAAAAAAGTAAAAAAAGAAAATATTTGAAAGTTATGAGCGTCGAAAGTGCCGCATTTCGACACTTATTTTAACGCATTTATGGGCGCGAATAAATACCATAAGAAGACGGAAAATTTGCAAAACGGCCACCATACCATGGGATAGATTAGTAGTTCAACAATGCATATCATTTTATTTTGAACAGATAGATTTAGTAGTTTTTTCATGATATCTAGACTGCCAAAGGTCTGTTTATAAAAGTTCGCGCGCTCGGTTTCGTCCTAAATCATTATCCATTTCGCTACAAATTTGCAAAAGTGTGTATTCGTACGCGAACTAGCTTCCTACTGCTCATCACAGCATCTACATCTTCCGCACGTGTTGTCGGTTGATATAAATTGCATTTTAACCCCTCGCACAAAATTGTTCGTGCCGTCGACTAGTGTACCCTTAATCTTAAAAATATAGAGGGCTACAGGTTAAGTCGGCCTAGATCCTTTAAAGAGGATGTAGTTTTCTTCATTCCTAACTGATTTGGCTATGAAACACCGTACCCCAAACTTATTCGTTTTCAAGATATTGGTAGCTGTAGATTTTTTTTTAAATTGCCGCTTTTTGTCTATTGGTCTATCTTTATTTTGTGTTTTTGCCTTTCACGCTACTTATTAGTCTTGAAACTATAGTATGCTAACTTCTACGATTCTGACATATTCTTTCTGCTTCATTTTCGTTCATACAACCATCTAACTTCTCATCTATTTTTACTCCTAAAATCCTTAACTCCAAAAAAAAAACAGACATAAAAAGTGAAGCCCGCAAGCTGCTCCAACCGATAGAGCTGGATTTCTCAAGCGGGGCCGACAGTGATGCCCTATGGACTCTGCTGCAGTCCACCGCAGCGCCCGGGTGGCCCCTCGCCGGTGACAAAGAGAACAGGCCCATGAATGAAGCCGACAAGATAAAATAAATTATTTAAATCAGTAAAGGACTTTCTTGATGGTGCGCACGTATTTTGTAAGAATAGGACACAATTTTTTTGGGCCCACTAGTTAATGATAATCCAACAAAACCGGTCAAGTGCGTGTCGGACTTTGGACTCTCTCCTACTTTTGCAGTGCCCGACAGGGTCCACAATGGTCTAAATTTGTACCTACCATCTAAGTTCACATGTGGAAGCAATAAATGTTGGAACAAAATTTTGTAAAAAATTCTGACTTTGCTGGCTTCTCATTCCTTTGTATTACAATATTTATGAAAACAATAAATACAGTCATCATCACAATTATCAGCTGAAAGACGTCCACAAGCATTTTATTGCTTAGTGATGGTATCCAGTTACTGGGGCGTGTAGGTCAAGTAGGGAGTTGCTTCATGTGACATACTGGTACTCAGTTGTATCCCGTTAGACAGGAAGGCAAGCCCATAGTTGGGCAAAGGCTAACCAAATTTAACGGTTAACGACGATTCGAGAGACACGAGGTCCCAGCGCAAGAAAGAATATTTGGTTCAAATAAATATCTAATATAAATTCAAGTCGCTGCTAACACCATCTATAGCCGTGGAACGGAACCGAACGCGATCGAAGTACTTGTAAAAATAATCATCTTACTCAGACGAAAAACGCTAGTTACGTCGGCACGGTTTCTTTGTACGGCAGATGCCTCATCATCTGTATGCTAATATTATATTATCTGTGGTAACATGATACTGTTCACAGTTGTCACAGAGACATTTTAATATGATAATAAATAATGAAATAAGCATGATGTAATTATAAGTTAATATAGTAAGTACTAACTTTATTGTAAAAAAAAATATTAAACTCATCATAATATTTAGTTTGTTTTTTTTATGTACAACTGCCTGACTAAGTGCATCTGTTTGAACTTAATAAAGTTTACAATTCAACGGCATTTAAATAATCTTGTGTTTTCTTTTCTTGGAACGAGTTCTTATGAAGTTTGACTTACTTTACTCAAATTGGTTTGAACTCTATACCCAAATAAACTGTCTGCCTATCAAGATTTTTTTTAATAGTATGTCTGTAATTTTTCATTATAGTGCAACTTAGGTTACCGGATTTTTTTGCCGTTGAGTGCAGCTCGGATCTGTGGTCCCCAAGCACGGTGGGCTGAAAAACGGCTTTCATAGACTTTAGGGATTTCAATTTGCAAGCGCCGGAGTTCTTGCCAGGTATGGCTTCTATTACTAAAATAATGACACCAGAGTTATTTGTGCCCAAAAACGAAACTAAAGTCGGTAAGTCAGCTTAGTTTTTGAACATCTGGTGCCCAGCCGCGGTGATGACCTTATCTTTTGTGCCACGCCCCCACGAGAGCACGTGAGCGGTACATAGTTAAAAAACTAACAAACCTGAAAACAAACAATGTAAAATAGGGCTCTAAAATAAAACTATAAAGTTCATAAAATGTTCTTATTTATTGAATAAAAAAAAATGATCTATTTTATTCTCATTCTCATTCTTTATAATATGGTAGAACAAGAAAATAAGTAAGAAATATTTTAAAAAATAATTACAAATCAAATTGATTATCATTTGAGTATAAATCTTATAATACTACTAATATCACAATTTTTAATACTTTATTTACATAAGGAAAAACCTTAAAATATAATAAATTGGCTACTTTGAAACAACTTTTACATTGGGGGGTCACTATTGTTCATTATGATAGACTACCGGTGTCTTTGCTGGGGGTCTCTGGTGAGCCCCACGTGTCTATCACGGGGGTCACAGGCGCACCCAACGTATCTATCCCGGGGGTTACTGGCACACACCACGTGTCTATACCGGGGTCACTGGCACACCCCACGTGTCTACGTTGGGAGTCACTGGCGCACCCAACGTATCTATCCCGGGGGTCACTGGCACACACCACGTGTCTATGCCGGGGGTAACTGGCACACCCCACGTGTCTACGTTGGCAGTCACTGGCGCACACCACGTGTCTATCCCGGGGGTCACTGGCACACCCCACGTGTCTATCCCGGGGGTCACTGGCACACCCCACGTGTCTATCCCGGGGCTCACTGGCACACCCCACGTGTCTATGCCGGGAGTAACTGGCACACCCCACGTGTCTACACACGGGGTGACTGGCACACCCCACGTGTCTACGTTGGCAGTCACTGGCGCACACCACGTGTCTATCCCGGGGGTCACTGGCACACCCCACGTGTCTATCCCGGGGGTCACTGGCACACCCCACGTGTCTATCCCGGGGGTCACTGGCACACACCACGTGTCTATGCCGGGGGTAACTGGCACACCCCACGTGTCTATCCCGGGGGTCACTGGCACACCCCACGTGTCTATCCCGGGGCTCACTGGCACACCCCACGTGTCTATGCTGGGGGTCACTGGCACACCCCACGTGTCTATCCCGGGGATAACTGGCACACCCCACTTGTCTATGCTGGGGGTCACTGGCACACCCCACGTGTTTATCCCGGGGGTCACTGGCATACCCCACATGTCTATGCTGGGGGTCACTGGCACACACTAGGGGTGACTGCCACACCCCACTACGCAATCTTCATTCTATCAATATGGTGCGGTGCGGCCTGCACGGCGTGGATGCGCATCAGATGTCGCACAACGTTGCGACGTCGCACGAACGTGTTCTCACAGACGCGACACTTGAACGAGTACTGCGGCGTTTTATGACGGTTCTTGTGTATGCGCATAAGAGTGACGGATTTGAAGCGGGCGGGGCACTGGTCGCACTGGAAAAGAGAAAAAGCACTATTAATATATATTTTGCCACTATCTTGTCTATTATGTAAATTGGTCTCGAAATATGAACATTTAGACACTTGTATAAAAAAAAATTACATAATAACAGTTACGAAATGACTTGTATGGAGTTTTGATATCATTATTACAAAATTATTCTACATGTTAAGTTTGTTACAACTCATGTGTTTTACCATTGTATGCATCTACTTGAGACAATAAAGTTTTATTATTATTATGTAACTGGCAGAATGATACTGAACCTGTTACCTCTCGAAAAAGCGCGCGTTGATAGCGTCTATATAGTCTGTGGTTTTTACTCTGAACATTACTAATAAATTGTTGATGGAACTTATTTGCATTTATGCTCATCAGGTAGTGGAAAAAGAATCGTTCGTGAAATGTACTATTTTGGGCTTTTTTCAGGATTTTCTAGGTTCACTAGTGTTGAAAGTTGTTTTTCGTCGTTGAGTCCGAAAAGTTCTAGAATGGCGACCGCAACCGGTACACGCTGCGGGAATCCGCTGGGTGCGAGAAGCATAGGACCGAGCGATGTGGCGACGCTTAGGGGCGGCTTAAGTTCAGCAGTGGACGTCTTTCGGCTCAAAAGATGATAGTGATGCCTAGGGTTCCAAATTCAAGGCGGTATTAACGGAATTCACGCCGTCTTTTTGTGACGGGGCTGTAGAGCCGTGATAGAAATAGGTACAATGGGTATTTACCTTTGGCCTCATACTCGTAATGTGACATATTAGCGCAGCCAATAATGCAAAGCGATTTATATTTTGAAAGGGTAAAAGTGCCTCGGGGTAAATTTCTCTAGTATGAGAAGAGGGTTTTGCCCTGCAGTGGGATAATAACAGGCAGGTATTATTATCATTATAAGGCAGTTTCTTAAACCTTAAAAAATGCGTATTGGTACTTAGTAGTGTACCTGCACATTCTTATCAGGCAGGTGTATGGCCACGTGCTGCAGATAGCTGCTCTTGCGATGGAAGCCAGCACCGCACTCAGAGCACACGAACGGCTTCTCGCCAGTGTGGAGGCGCTCGTGAATCTGGAATTAATACACAAGGAATTATAACCATAAAAATTTAAATAATTACTATAAAATTAGGGGGCAGAGGCGTACAGGTAATTACCCAGCATAGCAAGGCGTATAATACGCACGCATCTTTTAATATATTTGGTTTGAAACACGTTCTCACTGTTCCGAGGATTTCTGCATGTTCAGAAGCCACGGCCTCGCAATGATGACGTTGGCGGCTTATTCCTCGGCGATCTAAAGTGATATTAATGTTGTTGTCTTGTTTTCGTAGTTAGATGTTGTTGTTTTGTTTTTGTAGTTAGATTTTGTTGTTTTGTTTTTGCAGTTAGATTTTGTTGCTTTGTTTTTGTAGTTAGATTTTGTTGCTTTTTTTGTAGTTAGATGTTGTTGTTTTGTTTTTGTAGTTAGCTCTTGTTGTTTTTGTTGTAATCACAGTAGGAGCACTTATTAGTCTTTTCATAGCCATTTTTAGCACCGCAGCGCATGATCAATAGTCTTTTGGTTACATACGGAAATCCACATCGTGTCATTCATCTCGCATGTGATTGGTCGATTGTGTCGGTTGGATAGAGTTTAAACTCTTTGCGCACTTACGCAATACGGCTGCAGGGTACCGTTGGCGGCTTATTCCTCGGCGATCTAAAGTGATATTAATGTTGTTTTTGTAGTTAGATGTTGTTTTGTTTTCGGAGTTAGATGTTGTTGTTTTGTTTTTGTAGTTAGATGTAGTTGTTTTGTTTTTGTAGTTAGATGTTGTTGTTTTTGTTTTCGGAGTTAAATGTTGTTGTTTTGTTTTTGTAGTTAAATGTGGTCGTTTTGTTTTTGTAATTGGATGTTGTTGTTTTTTTTTGTAATTAGATGTAGTTGTTTTGTTTTTGTAGTTAGATCTTGATGTTTTTGTTGTAATCACAGTAGGACCACTTATCAGTAATTTCATAGCCATTTTTAGCTCCGCAGCGCATGATCAATAGTCTTATGGATACATACCTTGACCTGTTCTGCGTTAGAAGCTTTATAATCACAGAAGGAGCATTTGTCTGTCTTCTCGTATCCATGCTTGGCTCTGCAGTGCATTAGTAAGAGTCTTCTAGTTATGAATTTCTTGCCGCAGTGCTGGGGATAGAGACATTTGTATGACATTAATGAAAAGTTTCTTTTTAGGGTTCCATACCCAAAGGGTAATAACGGGACCCTATTACTAAGACTCCGCGATCCGTCTGTCTGTCTGTCCGTCTGTCACCAGGCTGTATCTCATGAACCGTGATAGCTAGACAGTTGAAATTTTCACAGATGATGTATTTCTGTTACCGCTATAACAATAAATACTAAAAACAGTATAAAATAAATATTTAAGTGGGGCTCCCATACAAGAAACGTGATTTTTTGCCGTTTTTGCGATAATGGTATGGAACCCTGGACCCTACCTATGGACCCGAGTCCGACTCGCACTTGCCCGGTTTTTTTATATCAACCTATACTGTCTCAATGCTAAGCAGCCTCCCCCAAATCCTTCCAAGTATTCTTTTCCTGAGCCAATTAAATCAATCAATTAAAAGTTATATCATTCATTATAGAATTAGTGACATTGCTGCCGGCTCGACGCAATTCAATTTATATTATATCACACCGAGAAGCAATTTTTACAAAGGCAAATGCTTTGGTAAACCCCTTCAAATTGAAACAAAGGATCTGTTTGCGAAAAAGAATGCACAATGGAGATTTAAGCATTTTTTTTCATTGTATCTTAAGCAGTCTTTTCTTTGCCATTCCCCCTGTTAGGATCCCTTTTCCGCATTTAGACTCCCATTTGGTCCGTTGTGCATGCAGGCCTCCTCTCCGTGAGAGTGAATGGACCATAATGATGTTGCACGTCTTCGAATTTTTGGTTCTAGGACATGCCGGTTTCCTCAAAACGTTTTTCTTCACCGTTTTGAGGGCTATGATGATGAAATAATCAACTTTGCAGCTGTTACCACTGGGCCACCACTGCTCTCATTCCCCCTGTTATTCCTGGTTGATTGTGTCTAAGTAATAAGGAAAAACAGGCCAATATGCAGCAGTGGGCAAAGTTGGCCTGTATTCAATATAATTATGATGATTTATCAACTTACTTCACAAACAACATCAAAGCCCGTGTGTATCTTATAATGATTTCTTAATGATAACTTAGAAGTTAATATCT
This sequence comes from Orthosia incerta, assembly GCA_948252205.1. Lineage (NCBI taxonomy): Eukaryota > Metazoa > Arthropoda > Insecta > Lepidoptera > Noctuidae > Orthosia > Orthosia incerta. The sequence continues at coordinate 1,808,360 of OX411769.1, forward strand.
TGTGGCAGTATTCACACTCAATCTCCTCCTTAAGTCTAACTTTCTTCTCTCCGCTCTCCTTCTTTCTTCTCAAAGTACGTTTCACAGGCTTTTCTGTACTCTTTTTGCTCTTCTTAGTTTTAAATATTAATTCTACGGGTTTCTCGATGAGATCTTGCACTTTTGTTTCGAATTCCATTTCTTCATTGTCATTATTTTCAATGGAATCGTATTCATATTTGTTTATGACATCATCAGGATTATTCAATTCGTTGAGTAGGTCTGAAATATCTATAGTAATGCATGTATGATTTTCTGTGTTAAATATATTTGATTCTATTTTCACACTGTATATTGTTTTGTCTTCAAGGTGGTTCAGAAACAATTTTTGGTTTTCTTCACATTTTTTTCTGAACCGGTATGAGAAGTTAATGAAGTTCATGCATGATGAGCACATTTTTTGCGGTAATGAGTCGTTACAGTCCACCTGTAATAAATTAAACAATATTTTTATTCATAATTTTAAATTTTTCGAAATTGTTTTAAAAACTTAGAATTACTTACCAATTAGAATTTTTTATAGAGTTTAAAAATATATTTTCTTACAATTCTAATATCACTTTAACCATACCTTTAGCCCGGTAGTAGAAAAAATAATATCAGAGTACTTTTCGTGATGTTCGATGCACTCGAATATAGGATGCAAGTTTTCCACCCCCAGACATGATCTACAGCAGTTCCAAGGGTCCATATCGCTAGTTGTAAGAAATTTAACTAGTTTATCTTTAGTTTAGTTATAAATTCGAGTTAGAATGCGTTTTAAAAACATTTTAAAGAATTAAAAACTGGACAACACAAGAGCTCGGATTGACGCCAGAAGTGACGTTTGCGTTTAGTCATTGAACTCATTATTAATTGTCACTGCCTGTTGCTACTATTAAAATAACCATCCCAATTGCAAGATGGTAAAAACCATATTTTAAACAAACTTCTGAAACCATATTTTAAACAAAAATTTTATCAATTTCAGTAATTCATCAGCCTGAAAGTAAACTAACTTGAAATCATCACTATCACTAACGCAACGTATGGTAGGTGTTGTTTGCTCTATATAGGTACTGAAAAACTAATATTTTTTCATCAATTATCAAAAAGTACACTCATTTGAAGATCTTCTCTTGTCAAACACATCAAAAACGCATCAAATTGCATCCAAATTAATGCTTGAAATAATAATTGCAACTATTTTTAAACTCATTGGACAAGCCAATTTTTTTTATTAACAATTTGAACACTGGTAAGACGCTGGTTTTGCGCTGGTTACTCTGGTAAGTAAGTGTCAATGTCAATAAGAAAGAAAATGGCTGCTACTTCATTTGTTTATGTTTATGTTGATCAAAATTCAATCTCAAAATCCAATTTCAAATGAAGTTTAAACTTTATAAATACACATTATTACTAGTCAAACCGATCCATCATCACAAAACCTAGATGTTTCAATTCATAAAAGTTCTTTATCGTGAGAAATAAATAAGAAAAGTACGAAAAATGTTGGCGTTACTCCTACTTAACAATATGAGTGCAAAACATAGGGCTGCGAGGCGCAAACAGGCTGCGAATGCGGCTAAAGTTGAGGCGAAGACGCCAGAAGAGGTTTACTGCAGGACTTGCATGAATACGGAGGATCTAGTGTCGATATTCTATAACAAAGAAAGCGAGGAGAAGAGGACGCAGGACTTGAGGCTTGTTACCGGATTAGAGGTACGTATTGTATGTTATGCGGCATATCTAGATATATCATTCTTGGCCAGTCTCTTTATAATCCTTACTGGCATGAGGGCCCTAGCTGACCTCGTCAATTTTTGCTGACATCTCTATAAGGCGCGCTTGGAACACTACGAGCCGTCGAACCGGGCCTGGTCTTTATCGCACCCGAAAGCGTGCGCCTACGGCGGAATCGGCTTACGACTCCTGACGCCCAGGGCGTCTCCTGCGGTGGCTAGGGTGTGAGGGCGTCTCCATCTCCTCCTTCCCATACATTACTGCTTCGCAGAAAGAGGTGACAGCTTCCCATGCCCTCTCACAACATACCATGGCCTGAACCAGGTCCGACGCGAGAGGTTGCCACCGCTGATACTGGCATGTGGTCCTGGGTTCTGGGTTTGATGATTTTTTTTCCAACTGTAACTACTCAGCAGCAGCCTGGATATGGAACCGGCCTCAAGCCAGTTGATGATAATAGCCTTGCACTCTATTTAGTGCGCCTCTATCCTTCCCTTCGGGAAATACAGGGGTTTGTAAATTGTACCACTTCGTTTCAGATAAAAATGGATGATGGTTTATCACAGAAGATCTGCACACAATGTATAGAGACTATGAATATGGCACTGCAGTTTAGGAGAACTAGTCGGAAAGCTGAGAAGTCACTGCTTAACATGTTATCAGGTAAATTTATGCTAGCTGCTGCGTGCAGCTCCGCTCGTGTGTTATTGGTACTTCTCTCAATCTATATACTATATAAAAATTTATTAAATATAAAAATATATTTCCCTTGGTCATGGCATCACGCGCGAACGGATCGGCTGGACTGATTTCGCTAATTCCTTTTTTGTTGTGTTTGTTATTGGTAGAATTAAAAAAAATAAAAGAAAATGGTAGGGTAAGTATGTAGGTACCTACCTTGCCTACATACCTACCCTGGTATGTAGGCAGGGTAGGTAAGTAGGGTAGGGTAGGTACCTAAGTAAGGTAGGGTACAGGCACAGTATAAATATGGACAAACAGTACCAAAACTACCTACAAACGCTCGAAACGGCACACTCACACAAACTGCTCGCATTACTGACAGTAGTGACAGTATCGCGACAACTGCTTAGGGGTCTCGTTGATGCTTGTCACGGAGCTAAGCTCCATGCCCGCAGAGGCCATACCGGGGCCCGCAAACACGAGCCCGTCGCTGTGGTGTTCCAGTGAACCTAGCATCGAGTGCGTGCGGATAAAGCGCCTAGTCACTTTGCCTTAGCAAATCCGCACGCATTGTATTGGTAGCATGTTGTGTGTATCTGTAAGCGTGCCGCGGCGAGCGTTCTAAACGCGCCGCCGCTTCTTCACGGCACTCTGGCGGTCAACCTCCACCAGGTGGAACTCATGGCGAACCATGCGGAGCCCAGCGAAGGCGACCAGCGTCAGTAGTGCCGACTTTGACGAACCTACAGAGAAATGTAAGGTTGTTTCCGTACTGTTCGTCCACATTTATACCGTGGTACAGGTAGGGTGGGGTAGGCAGGTGACGGGAGCGAAGCCGCGGGCACAGCTAGTCATCATCATCATCATATCAGCCGAAAGACGTCCACTGCTGGACATAGGCCTCCCCCAAGCGTCGCCATATTGACCGGTCTCGTGCGTCCCGCAACCAGCGGATACCCGCAACCTTCACCACGTCATCCAGGTCCAGGTCCTGGTGGGAGGCCTTCCAACGCAACGTCTGCCGGTTCGCGGTCGCCACTCCCAGATCCTTTCTGCCCCATCGGCCATCCGTTCTGCGAGCAATGTGCCCTGCCCACTGCCACTTAAGTTTGGCAATTCTTCGGGCTATGTCGGTAACCCTGGTTCTCTTGCGGATCTCTAAATTTCTGATTCGATCACGCAAGGACACTCCGAGCATAGCCCTCTCCATTGCCCTTTGGGTGACTTTAAGCTTTCTGATGAGGCCCATTGTAAGCGACCACGTCTCAAAGCCATATGTCATCACTGGCAACACACACTGGTCATAGACCTTCGTCTTAAGACACTGTGGTAAGTTGGACGAGAAGATACCGCGCAACTTCCCGAACGCTGCCCAGCCGAGTCGGATTCGACGGTTGACCTCTTTCTCGAAGTTAGCCCTACCCAACTGGATCGTTTGTCCCAGGTAGACATAGTCGTCCACAACTTCGATTGTAGTCTCCGACCTTGATAGGATGGGTGTAACATGGGCATTTAACATCACCTTGGTTTTGTCCATGTGAACATGACACTAAGACCCACTCTTTCGGAAGCTCTACTGAGGTCATCGAGCATTGTATTGAGGTCTTCCATGGTCTCAGCCATAACCACTATATCGTCGGCAAACCGAAGGTGAGTGATGTGCTCGCCATTGAAGTTGATGTCTAGCCCTCTCCAGTCCAGAACCTTGAAGACATCCTCCAGTGCAGCGGTAAACATTTTCGGAGAAATGACGTCTCCCTGTCTCACACCTCGCTGCAGAAGGACTGGTTCCGAGGTCCGATCCTGAAGTCGAACTGACATGGTGGCGTTTTTGTACAAATACTTCAACACCTCAATGTACCGGTAGTCGATCTAGCACCGTTGGAGAGACTGCAGTACAGCCCAAGTCTCGATCGAATCGAAGGCTTTCTCGTAGTCCACAAACGCTAAACAGAGAGGCAGGTTGTACTCTTCAGTCTTTTGTGTAACCTGCCGCAGCGTATGTATGTGGTCTACGGTGCTGAAGCCTTTACGAAATCCGGCTTGTTCGGGAGGCTGGAAATCGACAAACCTGCGCGCGAGACGATTCGTGATGACTCTTGAAAACAGCTTGTAGACATGGCTAAGAAGTGTGATGGGCCTTTAGTTCTTCAGTAGGGCATTGTCACCCTTCTTGAAGAAGAGTACCACCACACCCCTGCACCATGCCGTGGCGTTTTCCCTTCGAGTATGACGGAATCAAACAGCTTCTGAAGGGCCACCGGTAGTAAGTATTGGTTTTCCACCCGCCTTCAGGAGTTCGGCCGTAATTCCGTCGTCACCCGGTGCCTTGTTGTTCTTAAGTTGTTTCAGAGTTATCCTAATCTCATACAGTCTGACGTCGGGAATGTCTTCGGTATAGTGTCGGGTCAATCTAGCTCTAGGGTCATTCGCTAGATTCGTGACGGGTTTACTGGTTGACGTATACAACTGCCCATAGAATCTCTCGATCTCCCTCAGAAGCTCCGGTTTGGCGGAAACGATCCTGCCATCATCGGTCTTCAGTTTCGTGAGCTGGCTCTGCCCAATAGATAGATCTCTTGCAAAGACCTTAGAGCCCTTATTCCGCTCAATCGCGTCTTTAATACGCTCAGTATTAAAGCGGCGGAGGTCGCTTTCCAAGGACTTTGAGATCCGTCTATTTAGCTGCCGGTATTTCAACGCATCGTCTGAAGACTGCAGGATCATCTCACGCCTCTCCTCCATGAGCTTGAGAGTAGGATCAGAGAGCTTTTTGTTCCTATCTGTACGGCGGGTCTTGAAAAACTTAGACCCGACCGTATGGACAGCTTCCACGAACCCATCGCTGTAATCGTCCACGCAGGCACAGCTAGTATCTTTATAAATTATACTTTCACATTTATAATAGTAAGTAGGAACTAAATACTTCTTTTTTCTGCGACTTTTCTCGTGGCCTTTGCCACTGGAACCCTAAGAAATTCAAAATTGGGTACTGTCTTTTCTGCGGTGGCTATTTTCTGGCGATGGGAACTGTCCGCTGCAAGGGAGCATGACCCCTGCGTCCCGCCAGTTGCCTCTTCCATCGCGCTCTCGTGTATTCGTTACAGTTTCTCAAATTTGGCACTTGCTTATTTTGACCCGACACTAAGTTTGTGACACTCCGGTATCGCGATAGTGTTTCCAGTAAAATAATTGACACAATTCAGGTCAGGGGGGTGACCATAAGCTCTTAGAGCGGTATCGGTATATATAGATTATTTTCGATTGATTGATAATTTTCGATCTCAAATTGATACCGCTCTAAGAGCTTATGGTCACCCCTCTGTACTACCACACCACAGATTCCTTTTTTTTTTCTTTTTTTTTTTTGCGTGGAGAAATGCTCATGCATACTGCACTACCACGGGGAGATAGTGCAGTTATGTGGTACTCTAACCCACTAAAACTCCACGGTGTCCTCCAGTGCCGCTTATGGCGGGAACACGGGCACGCGTTAGCAACAAACAGATCAACATTCTCGCATCTTAGCGTCATTAGTTCAGATATTAATGTACTTTTGAAGGAATGAGGAACCGGGGGTAAAGTCCCACAAACCTCCATTGCAAATGGAGGATCCTCCGACCAGACGGTTGTTGTGTTTGGTGGGCAACTGCCCGGCGGTTATTGTCGGACTGTTGTTTGTGTTCAAATCGCGCCGAAAACTGCTTCCGCGATGCAGGCTTTGTGTGACTTCATGTCATTAGTTCGTAGGTGGTGGCGTGAATGCCGCTTTGAAAGGGGGGGGGGGGGGGGAGTGGGGTTATAGCAAAAATCACGAAATATGTGATATTAGGGGGAAGGGGGTGTAGTAAGATATCACGTGTATTTATTTTTTCGCCAAACGCGCGATTTCTAGAGCGGCGTGTAGTGTTTGTTATTGCGCGTGCAATATTATTTTTATGCCATTCTAAAACAACCTGCAACCTTTCTGTCTAGACATTTTTGTCATGGTCCAAAATTTCCGAATAAAATTAGATTATACTTTATATCTAAAGATTTTAAGATTCTTTGTACTAATAAAAAAACTTTTTTACAAAAAAATACTACCGACTTCCAGAAAACTACAAAGTGAAAAATATTTTTATTTTTGGAAGTCGGTGTCTTTCGTAGATACCATTTTTTTGCGTTATGGACACCGACTTCCAAAAATAAAGTTATTTTTCACTTTGTAGTTTTCTGGAAGTCGGTAGTATTTTTTTGTAAAAAGTTTTTTATTTTTCACTTTTTAGTTGTACCTACCTATTAGGCAAGTTGTTTAGTAAGTTTCCTATAACGCCATAATAGATTACCCGAATATCATGAAACTTGAACAAAACCGATCAAATGAGAGATCTGCTTACCCCTTAAGAGTGTACTGGCGTGATGTTATGTTATGAAATGGTATAAAAAATAAACAGACATGCGATTGCAGCAGTCCCGAGAGATTTGCCGTTATTTATTGAAGAGTTCTGTTGTATATCTTCGAAGTTCTTCATCAGATCTTCACCAAATTAAAATGGGACCAATTTCGAAACATACTCTTTCAAAGAAAAAAAGAATTTTTTAAATCGGTCCACAAAGTCGAACATAGAACTTCCTCCTTTTTCGAAAGTCGGTTGAAAAATACACGTGGTTTTGGTTTTGGGTTAGTCTTATCTTAAACCTAACCACGTGTCACCAAGGAGTTGAGAGAGAGAGGATGTTTTTTTTTTAGCATTTTTTAACCCTCCCCGGGTTAAAAAATGCTAAAAAAAAAATCATCACGTGATGAATGGACTACATACTTGCTATCATTATTGCCATAATTCCAGGCAAACGCAAGCGGAGACATTCAGCCCGTGTCCAAAAGTCGTTGACTAGGCCGAAGCTGAAGGAAGCTAAAGTAGAAAAGGTGGAACTGAACGACTACAGCTATGAGATCTTCGGTGAAGAGTTCCAGAACGAAGATGATGAGGATTACGAGGAGCTGGCCAAGGCTGAGGAGAAGAGGGAACTGAGACCTAGACAGGTGTGCATTCTGACCTTTTCTAGCAATTAACCAACCGGTTGTTTTTCATTATAAAATTAACCTTTACGCTTCTCATATAATTTGACTAAGGCAGAGGCGTCTCTAGCCTATGTAGTGCCCGTGTGCAATCATTACACCAGCGCCCTCTAGTAAGCGCGCGGTCAAAATAGAATGGGCACAAATAAAAGCACATTACCACAAACTGTCAAATTGCCCCAATGGATAATAAACTCTATTGTTTGGAGATTAAATTGAAAATCTATTAAAGAAATATGACTGTTTTGGATGCCATGATGTGCAGTTGACTGTATTTATGTTTACCAAACACCTTGTATTTTCAACAGTGAACGGGGGTGTATTTTAAATGATGCCGGTAGACAACAAATACCCACACAAACACTAAGACAAATACTGGGCCTCGCATCAAGCTTCCCACATCTGTCAAATTTCTTCATTCTAAGGGTTCTATTAGACAGAGAGCGGTCACACGGTTAACCGTTCAAGACAAGAGCGTTATTTGTGTTGTATTATAATAGGTTACATTACCGTCTAGGAAAAAATAAAGTCGTGAACAAACATAGACCTGTGCTATTCTCATTTACTAATGGGTGGAAAAAAGAACAAATTATAAAGAATAAGAAGAGTTTAAAGGGAATCTATATATCGGAAGACTATTCTAAGGCAGTTATAGAAAAGAGAAAGGCTTTGCTACCACAACTACTAGAGGAGAAGAAAAAGGGAAATACTGCTTTTCTGAAATATGACAAACTAGTAGTTAAAGAACCCAACACCGACAAAAGGAAAAGAGATCCCTCTACTTCACCACAGTCGACGTCAACCAATAAACCTAAAAAGCAACAAACGATAAGTTCTATTAAAACTAACAGGACAAATGCTTTCGATTTGATGAGAACCCGATCAAACTCTCTCACAGACATCCTTACACATAAAAACCAATAGCAATTAGCAACCGGCAAACGGACAACCCAACCAAAATACGGCAACCAAACAAAACAAATAACACAATCTCCCCCAAGCCGACTGGTCCTCGTGGGGGATCGAGACCAAAACCCTCTAACAACACAGGAAAAAAATTGCGAACACAGCCACAGAAAATCAAAAATTTATGTTGCAGCCCTCAATGTACTTACACTGAAAAACGATGAAAACCTTACAGAATTAACATATGCGTTAAAACAGATCAAATGGGACATCGTCGGCCTGAGTGAAGTAAGGCGAATGGGCGAAAGAATTATTGCCCATCCTGACTTCCTTCTATACCATATAGGAACAACCCCAGGTCATCACGGGGTTGGTTTTATCATAAAAAAATACCTCACAAACTATGTAGAGAGCTTTATAGGAGTATCAGAGCGCATAGCAGTGATGAATCTCAAGATACCGGGGTACCACGATTCATGGTCAATCATACAAGTATACTCGCCTACGGAACAATCCGCTACAGAATCAATAGACTCATTCTACCTAGAGCTAAATAAAACAATCCAAGACCATGCCCACAAAAACCTCGTTGTGATAGGAGACTTCAATGGCCAAATTGGAGAACGACAACCAGAAGAAGACACAGTCCTGGGACCATTTGTATATGGAAAAAAGACCAGAAGCAGAAATGGAGAGAAGCTTTTAAACTTTGCACAAGAGAATGGCTTGAGAGTCTTAAACACAATGTTCAAGAAGAAAGAAAGTAAGATGTGGACCTGGATATCACCAGACGGGAAAACAAAAAACGAAATAGATTTCATAATGACTAGTAAAAGCAGATACTTCTCAAACATGAAAGTCATAAGCAATTTCAACTTCAATACCAACCATCGAATGATTCGAGCCGAACTAATGACAACCCCACCAAAAAACCCAAGGCCAAGAAATAATATGACGAACACAAAACCTACCAAATACCAAACAGCCCAAATAGCCAATTCCATAACGGAAAAACTTATGGATTACAATAAAGAGACAACAAACATGGAGGTGCAAGAAAAATACAACTGGTTAGAAGGAACTATCAAAACATCTATTCAACAAGGGACTAATAGCAAAGACCTATCTAACAAGTGGATGACTGAAAAAACGATTAACCTTCTTAATCAAAGAGCCGAACTAATTATTGGAAAAAATACTAACGACAGTCGGAAGCAAATAGCAAAATTCAGCAAAGAAATAAAAGAAAGTATTCGAAAAGATAGAACTCAGAGAAGAATGGAAACAATAGAGAGACACATTTTACAGACAGGAGGAATAAAAAAGGCAAATAAGGAGTTAACTAACAAAAAGGACTGGATTGTACAGATGAAAGATAGCAATAGATTGAAGGAGAATCGAAGGCAAGGCATATTGAGAATTGCTACATTATACTACAAGAAACTATACGAAAGTAACAGAGCGGAAAAAGAAATTGAATTGTTAGAAATCTCATCCGTACCCAGCATCATGAAAGAAGAAATAGAATTCGCTATAGAAACCCAAAGAGACGATAAAGCTCCAGGACCCGACGGAATAAGCAACGAAGTACTGAAACAAGCGAAACAGACAATAACACCTATTCTCAAAGAAATCTTCAATGATGTCATCAACACAGAAACGATTCCACAGCAATGGACTAAATCTAATATAATCCTTCTATACAAAAAAGGTGATCAGTACGATATCGGAAACTACCGGCCCATAAGTTTGATGTCCAACCTGTATAAAATATTTGCAAAGGTCTTACTCAAACGAATGGAAGGAAAACTCGACGAACAACAGCCAATAGAGCAGGCAGGCTTTAGAAGAGACTACTCAGTTCTTGATCATATCCATGCTGTTAGGCAAATCATCGAGAAATATGCGGAATATCAACTCATATACTATCTAGCATTTGTCGACTATAGCAAGGCATTCGACTCGTTAATACATACAATTATCTGGGAGGCGTTAAGAGAACAAGGGATAGAACAAAAATATATAAGATTGATTAGAAATGTATACAAAAACAGCTCGGCGTGCATTCAGCTAGAAAAGAAAGGAGATTCATTCAAGATACAAAAAGGAGTAAGACAAGGAGATCCTCTCTCTCCAAAACTTTTCGCCGCAGTTTTGGAAATGATCTTCAGAAGCTTTAAATGGGAAAATCTGGGTTTAAATATCGACGGCCGCACACTAACACACTTAAGATTTGCCGATGATATTGTGCTATTCGCAAAAACGCCAGGAGATCTAAATATAATGTTAAACGAATTAGCATGTGAGAGTGAAAAAGTAGGACTTAAATTAAATCCCGAAAAAACAAAAGTAATGACCAATGGAAACAAAAGTAGCATAAATGTAGGCGAGTCACAAATTAGCTATGTTGATGAATATATATACCTCGGACAGCTGATATCACCTAAAGATAACATACACAAAGAAATCGAAAGAAGGATAGCAAACAGTTGGAAAAGGTATTGGGGCCTGAAGGAAGTAATGAAAGACAAAAACCTACATATAACAACAAAGAGCAAATTATTCAATGTCTGCATTCTACCAATCTTAATGTATGGAAGCCAGACATGGGCCATAACAAAAAAAACAACTAATAGTATTGCCATTTGCCAACGAGCGATGGAGAGAAGCATGCTAGGAGTAAAGAGGTGCGATAGAATAAGAAACATCAACATAAGAAAAAAGACCAAAATACAGGACGTAACCTTAAAAATAAGGAGGCTAAAATGGAAGTGGTCGGGACACATGATCAGAGCAAAGGACAAGTGGAGCAAGATAGTTACACAATGGTACCCAAGAGAAGGGAAAAGGAACAGAGGCAGACAACAAAAAAGATGGGACGATGATATCAGGCAGGTTGCAGGCATAACATGGAGTAGAGTGGCCAGAGAGAGATCAGAATGGAGTAGGTTGGAGGAGGCCTTTGCCTACTGGCAAACGGACTTACAGAAAGTAAAAAAGCACCAAATACGTGAATAATTTTAATTATGTAAAATTATTCACGTATTTGTAACAATTTATAACAGTTATTAATTCATAACAGTGCAGTAGTTTAAGAAACATAATTGTATATCTTTTGTCCGAATAAAAGGCTTTATTATTATTATTATTATAATAGGTTACATAGATATACCCACACTGGAGGCATTCTGACCGCGTCGGTCAACCAGAACGTACGAGTTCGCGCGTCACTGCTGTTTCGGTGACCAAATTGGAAGGAAGATGGAGACTGAAAAGTTAATTATGGCGGTTAAAGGCGTTTTTTTTTACGATGCGAAGAATAAGGATTATAAAAACCGAGGAAAAGTAGCACCAATCTTTCTTTTGCTGAAATGGCTTTCCTCCAGTTAGTATCTTGTTCTACTTAGTCATGTTTAACTTTGTCATATAGTTCATTGAAGGAATCAATTGTCATCCGAAAAGAATTATAAAAAAAAATCTTCATCTTTAACCCATTTAGAAAAAGGTATATGAGAATCTCCATCTTGGTTTCTATCCTTATTTACTGGGCAACACACCCAGTATTTCCTTTTCCGTCTTGATGCTGATAATAACCACAAAATCATGCATTCGTCTTCCGATGAAGAACTATCGTCAAAAAACATGGTGACAATAGGTGGTACCGCGTAGGCCGTCCAACAGCGGGGTTCGTGAGCAACTGCACGGTCGAACGCAAAACTGACCTCTTGAACGCTTGACTGTGTGACCGCTCTCTGTCTGATAGAACCCTAATTACGACCTCATGTCATACGTACAGAGTTCAATATCAATTGGGAACATTTGACAGATTTGGGAAACTTAATGCGAGGCCCACTGCAGACGGGTAATAAGTATTTCAAGAGCGGAAGGAGTGACAAGAATAACAAAATACAACTTTGTGGCTAATTTAAGCTCTGACTCCGGTGAAAGTCGCAACAGTTGCAGCTAATAATAAATCTTACTTATTACGAGTAGGTATATTTTAATCAAAAGAAAAGCCGTTTTATTTCGTATTTACATGTTTACTCAAATATAATACTTAATACATTGCGTCAAGGCTTACTTCGCAAAATTAAGTGTAGCGGTAGAACACAAAGTGCGGCACGTGCCACGCGTACACACGCTTTTGAGAAATGCCGCGCGCGTGACGTGCGTCCATGGCAATTTGAACTTTATTTTTAGGGTTCCGTACCCAAAGGGTAAAAACGGGACCCTATTACTAAGACTCCGCGATCCGTCTGTCTGTCTGTCTGTCCGTCTGTCACCAGGCTGTATCTCGTGAACCGTGATAGCTAGACAGTTGAAATTTTCAGGGATGATGTATTTCTGTTGCCGTTATAACAACAAATACTAAAAACAGAAGAAAATACATTTTTAAGGGGGACTCCCATACAACAAACGTGATTTTTTTGCCGTTTTTTGCTCGATATTAATAACGGCAACAGGTAGACGCTTGAAATATTCACGGAAGATTTAGTTGTATATTCACTTCAAAAAATTATAATTACTAAATAAAAATAAAATTAATTGAGGGGGGCTCCCATACAACAAACGTGTTTTTTTTTGCTGTTTTTTGCTCGATATTAATAACGGAAACAGGTAGACGCTTGAAATATTCACAGAATATTTAGTTGTATATTCACTTCAAAAAATAGTAATGATTAAATTAAAATAAAATTAATGAAGGGGGGCTCCCATACAACAAACGTGTTTTTTTTTGCGATAATGGTACGGAACCCTTCGTGCGCGAGTCCGACTCGCACTTGGCCGGTTTTTTATTCTAAACAGACGAATGCAGGATTCGCAATATAAATGTCGGCGTGTTCTCAAACGAATTAAAACAGGCACGCGCCTTTGGTAGCGATGCGACACTCACTACTAAACCAATATAATCTGGAATAATGTAGCTTTCTATTGGTGAAATAATTATTTAAATCGGTCCAGTAGTTTCAGAGCCTAGGTACAAACAAACAAACAAAAAAATCTTTGTTTTTTATAATATTAGTATAGAAGTATAGATATCATTAAGAGCAACACTATCGTTTTATATTAATTATCCAGAAAGGGCCTCCCAAGAAGAAGCGGATGACGATGCCGAACCTGGCGTCGTACAAATGCGGCACGTGCAGCAAGGAGTTCCGAATGAAGGCCACCTTCAAGGCGCATATGAGGTTCCACACGAATTATTGTGTTTGTGAGGTAAGTGTGCATAGACTTGTGGGATTAACAAGCAATATTGAAAAAAGTTTTTGTTTAAACAAGTTTTAACTTGCGAGTTTTAAACTCTAAAGTCAAAACCTTTATTTCAATTAAACACAATTTGAATGTCAAAAATTTAAGTTTACAAGTAGTAATAATTGATTCTACCGTCCATTCGGCAAAGTGCTTGTTATAGTGAAGAACTGACAAGAAACTCCACATGTAATCTTAAAAAAATAGTACATTTTGATACAAGGGTGGAAAGTAGGTTATTGCAAACGAGCTGTTGTGTGCTGGCGAGGGTTTTTAATGACACGAGTTTGCAGTAACCTACACACCCGTGTATCACACGACGTATTTCAATACTGTTGTGAGAAACAGTAAAAACAAATCAAAGAATTGAGTGAAAAAACAATGAGAATTCAATGCTAAAACGTACAGAATCATAATTTTTTCCTCGTATAAAATCGTATCCCATTTTATTCTATGTATGAAAACTCCTTGCTACTAAACTTTTTTAAATTGACTTATGGCGCGTTTTTGCAACTGGACATTTTTTTTTTCAACGACAGCCTATACAGCCTATTCGATTTTTGACAAATGCTGATGTGAAAATAATTAAATTAAAACTGGTAATATTAAACAACCATTTAAAAGACTTGAGAATTCAATGCTAAAACGTACGAAATCATTCATTTTTCCTCTTAGAAAATCTATCCCATTTATTCTATGTTTGAAAACTCCTTGCTACTAAACTTTTTTAAATTGACTTATAAATTTAAAACTAAACTGCAAACATAATGATCGAGCTCGTAAACAAAAGTCACGACCGCGTAACAGAAAGATGCCTATGCGTAAGATTTAACTTTCTAATCATAATTATAGCCTCTGAAAGTACGCCATGTTTAACAACTGTATTGAAAAAGTGTTTTACAATATCACATAAATACATGAGGAGGATGCATCCAGAATAACACTGCTATACCACGTATAGCCTATAGGTAGGTATAAAGTATTACAAACACTAACAAGTAAATTCATTCATTTGCTAAATAGGAACATGGTACTCACATTCTGTTTACCGACACTGGGTCAGGCAAAAATAAATAGAAGCTTGTAAAAAGTTAATCTAATTTTTTTTTTGTTTATATGTAATCTCTTAAAGTAGCTACTGAACCGATTTGGAAAATAGGGTAGTTTACTGAAAAATTGTTTTTGTAGGTAGTTTAATAAAAAATATTGGACACGTATTTTTTCTTTTGACACAAACATAAAGTGACGACGATATAATGCGTTGAAATATCGTGTGACGTCACGCCGCTAGTACACTTTATACTGCCTTAGTGACGTCACAAGGCATCACTCCTGAACTTTGATGCGCTTTAACTTTGTAAATTTTTATTGATTTGGTAAAGCAAAAAATACGTGTTCAATATTATTTGATAATCTCACTGACGAACTAAACAGATTTAACTTTTTTTTTACCCCGGAAACTACCCTATTGTGTCTCTGATAGAAATGAGTGCCTTGAGCTTTTTTATTTTCCAGTAAACCTTGTTCTTGACAGATAGCAAAGTTGCGGGCAGTAGCTATAGTTTGAAACCAGAAAAAGGAGTATGATATCTCCATGGAAAGCGATTACAACACTTTTGGAGCTTGAGTTCCATTTCCAAATCCAATTTTACACATTTTTATATTGTTCAGCTAACAAAAGAGATATGTAACTAGGTATATAATGGTAAAATTCGCGGGTTTTAAGGTACTTGTCACACGAATAAAGCGGACACTACTCCACTTTTTAAGCCAACTATCTAAACTATACCCATCTCACTCTCATCCCCATCTCGTGCAGGCATGCGGAAAGAGATGCCGCAACAACAATCAGCTACAAGAACACAAGCGAGCGCGACACGGATTGTACAAGATACACAAGTGTGCGTACTGCGAATATAGTTCTGCTACCAAGGAGGCGCTAACGGTGAGTGATTACAATAATAATACCAGCCTGTATCTGTCCCACTACAGGACAAATACCTCTTCTCATATATTCCGCAATCCAAACCAATTTCACAAAGATATCGCCGAGCTCAAACCAGTTTTACAAAGATATAGCCAACCCCATACCAATTTCACAAAGATATCGCCCAGCCCAAAACAATTTCACAAAGATATCTTCCAGACCATAGCAATTTCACAAAGATATATCTTCCAGCTCATAGCAATTTCACAAAGATTTATCTTTAAACTAAACCAGTTTTACAAAGATATAGCCAACCCCATACCAATTTCACAAAGATTTCGCCCAGCCCAAAACAATTTCACAACGATATTGCCCAGCCCAAACCAATTTCACAAAGATATATCTTCCAGCCCATAGCAATTTCACAAAGATATATCTTCCAGCCCATAGCAATTTCACAAAGATATATCTTCCAGCCCATACCAATTTCACAAAGATATATCTTCCAGCCCATAGCAATTTCACAAAGATATATCTTCCAGCCCATAGCAATTTCACAAAGATATCTTCCAGCCCATAGCAATTTCACAAAGATATATCTTCCAGCCCATAGCAATTTTACAAAGATATCGTCCAGCCCAAACCAATTTCACGAGATATCGTCCAGCCCATACCAATTAAAGAAAGATATCGCCCAGCCCAAACCAATTTCTTCGTTTCTTGTTCCAAACAGTAGTCCAGTCCAGGTTAGGGTCGAGGGAGACTCTGTTTAAAACTCCAGTAACCCGAACAAATCTGTAAAATTTTTCACAGGTGTGTCGGGCTTTTACAATTCTTAGTAGCGTCTCTCAGCGTTTGGATATTTTTTCCTGCTCTTTGGCGGAATTCCAGAAGGTGACAGTTAGCGTGTAGTCCTCTATGTAACTTGTGGCTGTATCCAGAGCCGTTACTTGGGACTCAATTTACTTGCGTCAAACATGAACGTGACTATGACATGTGTGAGATCAGTTTTTGAATGGCGTCTCTTGGTGCCACATTTTGTTACCTTGGGAATAATTAAATAAATCTATACTAATATTATAAAGCTGAAGAGATTGTTTGTTTGTTTGTTTGAACGCGCTAATCTCAGGAACTACTGGTTGGAATGGAAAAAATATTTTTGTTTTGGATAGTCCATTTATCGAGGAAGGTTATAGGCTATATAACATCACGCTACAACCAATAGGAGCCGAGCATAAATGAAAAATGTTGCAAAAACGGCCAAAAATATTCCTTTTTGAGAGCTTTTGTTGCGTGCGCTGCGTAAACGGTTTAAGTTACGCAAATATAATGTATGATGGAATTGTTTTTCTTTAAAAGTTCAAAAAAAAAAAAACTATCTTTTAAGATTGACTCACAATAGCAGCTTTATGTTCTAAATTTTAATTAGATCGCCGCCGCCGGTAGAAACAAAAGTTTACAGGTTACATTCGTATATTAGTATAAGGGTAGGTAGGGTAGGGTAGGGTAGGTAGGGTAGAGTAGGTAAGGTAGGGTAGGGTAGGTAGAGTAGGTAGGGTAGATAGGGTAGGTGGGCAGGGTAGTTATGGGAAATAAAAAAAATAGGGTAGGTAGGTAGGAGGTAGGTAGCCAGTTGACGGGAGCGAAGCCGCGGGGGTCAGCTAGTATTTAAATAAAAACACTCAAATGCAACTTCACTCGACTCCAGATCCATGAACGGCGTCACACTGGAGAGAGGCCGTACGTCTGCGATCACTGTGGAGCCACCTTCCACCGAAGGTCCAACCTGGTGCAGCATATAGCAATACATCTGCCTGAGAAGAACTTCCAGGTAAGGAGAATTGCTTAATCTATTGGTTTTCATAAGAAACTTTGTATTTTGACAGTTTTTTTTTGTATTTTGACGAAATTTTACGCGTGTTTTAGGGTAAAAATACCATATCTGGGCGGGAAAAATGCGCCTGTTCTGCTTTCAAATTGTTCTTAGAAATTACACCAATGAAATTCCGCTCCCTTTTAAGTTAAAAAGTTAAGATATAGTTTATAAAAACATGAGTATGCAGTATTGCTATGCATAGGGCGCCGGCGTACTGCTCAGATTTTCGTCCCCTAATAGGACAAGTTTTCGTTTGAGGAGCTCGTGGCTAAATAATAACAACCGCACGGGTCGATCATCAAGGTTAAGCAACGCTTGACGAGGTCGGTCCGTGGATGGGTGACCATTCCAACATACCGAGTTTCCTCCGTGCCTCGGAAAGCACATTAAGCCGTTGGTCCCGGCTGTAATTTGAAGATCTGACACCAGTCTTGCCAAGGGGTACCGTGTTACCCAGTTACTGGGTTGTGGAGGTCAGATAGGCAGTCGCTCCATGTAAAACACTGGCACTTAGCTGAATCCGGTAAGACTGGAAGCCGACCCCAATATAGTTGGGAAAAGAATAATGAATAGGACAAGTTTTCAAATTAAGCGAGATAAATTTCTCTAAAGGTGCCTTTCCCGGGCCAAAAAAAAACACACGCGTGAAATTGTTCTCAAATTTTCGCGCCAACCTATTTTATTCACCCCAACTGACCCCTAGTAGTGCGACATGTGCTAGGCAATATAAAATGTTCTAACAGTGTTATATTTGGGTCGAAAATTGCAAAATGCCGTCGCGTTTTTTCGCCCCGACCAATCTTATTCGCCCCAACTGACCCCTATTAGTGCGACATGTGCCCCAAGTCGCGCAGGTGCCTGCAGATACACAAACACTACGCGCACACCGGCAAGAGCTATGGACTAGGAGTGAGGCGTATTTATCGAAACAGTTAAAAAAAACAGGTATTTAAAAATAGCAACATGGATCAGATATCCATAAATCGAAAAAACAGTTCCTGCTTCTTTCGTCTGTTCCACAAGTTCCACGACCCACAACAACGGTCACAGTCGCAGTCACAGTAACAGGCTGTAACAGTCTGTTCCGCGTGGTCACAAGTCACAACAGACCATTGGCATAACGTAACTGTGTGTGTAGGTGTACCTGTGTAACATAACAAGCTCTTCTCTGGTCTAGCTTAGGGATGTTTACGTTGTTAGAAAGAGATACAAACAAAAATGACCTGCGCCTTTACCAGTTTGGGACTGGAACAAGCTATTTTCTCTTCTGACTTCTGACTAATAGAAAGAGATGGCGTCTGTTCTCTGCCTGTCACTGTTACCCATTCGGATGCTCACAAATTATGAACTTACCATTGATTAAAAAAATGTGTCAACTATCGATTTTATAATGTAATAATGATTTTATTTTTTTTGTAATATTTTATGTAATATAAAAAAAGATGATGGTGAAATATTTATTTTAAACACGTGTACATCGCATTGTCTTCATTTATTTAATAAAAGCATTTTAAATACAAAATGCCACCTCAAAATATGAGGCAAAATTTAATGAAACTAATATAATTTTGTGTAAAATTTATCAATTATGTGGAGATTTCAAAAAATTAATCTGGTGACACTGCTTTATTTATTTACTTTCTTTAATTTGAGATTTTGACGTTTGACTTGACCGTTGACGTTAAGATTTAAAAGCAATGCAAAGAAGTTTTCTAAACTAATATTTAAATTTTTAATTAAACGTACATAGTAGCTGTATGATGGTACTAGTAGCTGTTGCAATGTAACAGGCTGTTATTTTGTAACAGGATTTTGGAACTGTTATTTTCCTGGAACTGGAACAGTTGTAACAGGTATCTAATTTTACCTGTTACAGACCACCTCTACTATGGACACCTCTGCGGCATTTTTGCGCTTCGGTTTATTACAGCTATAGGGGACTTATTTCTCCCTATTGAGATATTTAAACCGTTTCGTTTCTGTTAATTTCTTGAAATGCAATTATTTTTACATCCTTCTTTGATTTGTGCCAAAACTTAGTGTCCTAAGAAGCGGCGCCGTCTTTATAACGCCCGCAAAATTATATTCACATTGGGACGATAAAACTTGTCTGAAAATTGCGCGTTTAATTTCGCTTATAGCAGGCTTAAAATTTAAGCTAATGTTGTAACTGTGTCATATTTAGTAGAAAATTGTGAAATTCCGTCGCGTTTATTCGCTCTGGCCTGTCTTATTCGCCCCAACTGACTCCTAGTAGTGACATATGCCCCAAACGGCTCAAGTCACGCAAGTTTCTGCAGATACACAAACACAACGCGTATTCAGGCAAACCTTATGGCTACCTCTGCGGCATTTGAGAGCATCGGTTTATTACAGTTATAGGGAACTTTATTCCCCTCAATTTAAATATAAGGGGAATATTCAAAACGTTGAATGTAATTTTTTTTAAGTTTACAATTTTTATATCCTACTTTGATTTGTGCATAAACTTACTGTCTTAAGAAGCGCTGTCGTTTTTATAACTCCCGCAAAATGAGACTCCCATTGAGACAATAAAACAAGACTGAATTTTTCGCTTATAGCAAGCTAAAATGTTCTAACAATACCATATTTGGGACAAAAAATCGCTTATCTTTGAAATTCCTCCGCCATTTATTGCCCGCCCCGACTTATCTTTGACGCCCCAACTGACCCCTATTAGTGCGACATGTGCCCCAAACGGCTCAAGTCGCGCAAGTTCCTACAGATACACAAACACAACGCGCACACCGGCAAACGCTATGGGTACCTCTGCGGGATTTGCGAGCATCGCTTCGAGAAGCCGAATAAAGTCCGCGCGCATATGAGGCGTGTACATGGGGTCGCGGATGAGCAGCAGGGGCCGATTGTTAGGGTGCAGCTTTAGGGGATTTAGGGCCGTATAGGGTACAGGATGAGAGAGAACAATACACAGAATACTGCATATTGTTTGGCAATGCCACATAGATGTGACGGTGTATTCTTTACAAGCGAAGCCTTTATTAAAAGGATAGAGGGGCGTTTTGGGTCACGTGATAAAGAAACCTTTTTTTATCTTTATCGTTTTGATCATGATTTCTGAAATGGAAACGGCCCGCAATAAAATGTTTACAAAATGTAATTATTTTTATAATCGTTTAAATAATGGTTAGCGTATTATTTCATTTTTAGTTGGTAAAATTTGTGATATTATTTTTGTCATGTAATTGCATTTATCTTGACGAATAATTTAATTCATAAAATATGTTAAGTTAAAGATATTTTTAAGCAGTGCAATATTGGTTCTAAAATCATGAAAAATAATGAAATCAATGTGTTTTTATAAGATTAAATGTAGAATATAAAATGTATGATACAAACTGTAGATATTTATAGGTATTATCTATATTATGTAGGTTTTAATAATCAAATAATGATTTGAGGTCATACTAGAGACTAATGTATACTCATTATGTTTATAAAATCTTGCTTAAAAGGTGATCTCCAATAATATGTATCATAATAATTGAAATATACATTTAAGTCGCCAATATTGTAATATAAAACTCTTCTAAGTAAAAGTCGAAATCTGAAGGAACAAAAATCCCTTCGATTTTACAGATGTGTCTGCCTATTTAGATGCCATAAATAGTAGTTTATGAAATGGTCATATAATAGGGGTTATTAAAACACGAACGTTGGTTCGTACTCGCGTGTTATTATTATCGCATTCGGCTTCGCCTCATGTGATAATAATAACACGCGAGTGTTTTAATACTTAATTATATGCCGTTGCATACACTATTTTATCTCCACTCATACAGTTGAAATAAAGCAAAAGTGGAAACGGAGAAAATATGTGGTATTGCGGGCAATATAGATTCTCATTGCGCATGACAGCGCAGCGCGCGCATCCATAGATAATGACACTACTGTTCTGCATTAAGTCAATGAGCCCATAAGCGCCAAAAATTAAAAAGTAAAAGTGTGCTATAATATTTTTTTTTTATGATGCAGTTGTTTGAAAATCGAAGGAAAATGTTACACTGTAATGGTTTTTTTTTTATTATTTTACATATAAAGTACGTGTTTATAGAATATTTTTTGAATTCATATTTGGAACATTACGTTGTGAGTGTAGATAAAATATAAAAATATCATAATAACGTAAATTTTAATAATTGAGGAAAGTAGTTTTGCTAGATATTTTAATAAAAGTAGTGATCTCGTAGAAGTATTGATATAATGTACGCTTCAGTTTATACATCGTATTTAAATGTGTGTTTTGATATAAAGACTTACAATAGGGTAGTTGACAAAAAAATTATATTTAGTCCGACAGTTAGATACTGGTCTTTTGACACGTAAACCAAAAATTACGGCGATACAATATCGAGTGACGTCACGGTGTGCTACACTTTACACTGACAAAGTGACGTCACAAGCCCCCACTCCTGAACTTTGATGCGCTTTATCTTTGTCAGTTTTTATTTATTTGATAAAGCAAAGAATACGTGTCTAACTGACGGACTTACTTAATAGAATTATTATTTTTCTACCCAGAAAACATCCCGTATATATAAGTTGGTGGTTTACAAAATTTAGGTGTATAGTTCTCGCCAAACTTCTTGGCCGATCTGAAGTTGGCTACAATGGCTGCGCAGTAAAATAATTTCGAGCCTTGCGCATCGGGAAGCCAACTTCAGGGCGGCCCAAACGTTTGGCGAGCACTATACTGTTGGTGAACCTCTAAACAAAGACTCCGGCAGGGAATTCCACTCCTTAGCTGTGCGCACAATAAAAGTATTCGCAAAACGCTTTGTACGTATGAGTGGGATGACCGCCATCTACGGGTTTATTTTAAGGCAACAATAAAATTAAAACTTATTGACTTAGAGCTGTGATTCTTATGTCATTGTGTAGATCAACTCAAATACTAACAAAAAAACTCTCAAATTATGGAATCTAAATCTTAAAAGTATTGCACAATTTTAGGAAATGCAATAAAAACGTGTGAAATTATGTTTAAATATTGACTTTTGTGGCTCAATACAAAAAATCTTACCTTTTGTGTGAGTTGAATTTTTTTAGATTCTCCATGCTATGGCCGTAAAAAAAACATTAAATGTACGCTTCAATGATTCCTAGGTCCAAAGTTATGGTTGTTAGACTATGTGGATAAGTCAGGTACTAAAATTGCTTTATCTTTGAAGGTGTGTAGATTGCACCCCTTATGTGGAGTGTTTTATCAATAAAACTAGCTGTTCCCCGCGGCTTCGCACCCGTTGACCACCCCAAAGGACCCGTTTCCGGGATTAAAAAATAGCCTATGACACTCAGGAATAATGTAGCATTCTAAAAAATATTTCCTCTTTATAATATTAAGAATAGATATAGATTAAGTGTATTTTAAGGCCTTAAAGTTTTTATTACTTCAAGCCCGGACACATTGTATAACTTGTCTCTTTTTTATAAGTGTGTATAATTAGGGTAAGCGCACACACATACAAAACACACTAGGGTAAAACCACCAAACGCAGTCCACCCAAAAAAAATCGTTTAAAAATACCTCATATCTCTCAATAACGCCCTGGTGCTCCTTGGCGACGCCGTGACTCCTGGCGAGGTGCTGCCTCACATTCCCCGGCCGGGTGAACGTGTCCTGACACACTGGGCATATGTACCTGTATTTGTGCTCCCTGTGAACCTTGTATTCGTGGACCTGCAGCCGTTTCTTCGACTTCTCCCATTTTTGACAGACGCTGCACTGTTGGGGAAAGTGGGTTTAGTATCAGAATAAAAATTAATATATTTACCGAGTGTATGTATTTTCTGTGTTGTTCCGTTCAAGTATTACGTAAGATTTCCCCTCCCCCTTGTTAGCAAAAGTAAGCAAAGTTTCCCCCCCCCTCCCTCCCATGCTTACGTAAACATTGGCATTTTTCTTTAAATGTAATTCTGTATTTTTATTATTGATTCGTGAGCAGCAGTTATAATTCTAAAAATAAGAAAATAAGTTTAGGATAGAGGAATTCAAGAAAATAGCACCGAAACGAAACAATAGATTGACGGAAGAAATTTAATCAAATGAATCGCGCGCGCATTCATTATTTGTGGGAATATGCGTTTCGTTTTCAAGCATAGACAATGTTTGGGTTGCCATATGTGTAAAAAACTAAAAATGAAAAAAAAATAAGAAATTTATTTATTTGCAAAAGGATTAGCCTAGATTACATCAGTGTTTACATTACAAAAATGGACATGGCTATTACACATAATATGATCGCTGTCCTTCAAACTAGGAAAATCCTGTATCTTGAAGAACAGTTTTCTCTAAAATTTAAATGGATTTTTAATTTTTTACGTTTGTTTTGTACTAAACAATTACTGCTGACGTAATCACCATCTAGACCCCCCCCCCAACCCCCCATGACATCAAAAATTAGCAAAGCTTAGACTCAACCCCACGCCCCCCTATAGTGCTTACGTAATACTTAAACGGTCCCTGTGCAAAAGGATTGTGAAAAGTCATTGGATACAAAACGATTGAAATCGATTGCCCATAGATTAAAGGCCACGGTCGCATTGAGAGCTACTAATAGCTAGGAGCTATTTTTATTTAAAGACTAGCTGTGCCAGCGGCTTCGCTCCCGTCATCTGCCTGCCAACAGTGCCAACCCTACCATACTTACCAGCCTGCCTGCCTACTCCACATACTCGCAAATATACATACTACATACAGTGTTGCCAGTGACAGTTAGTCAAATGTTACATGATACATCTCAAAAAGTTACATTTTCATGAGAAAAGTTACGTGGCCTTATTTTATGTGGAAAATGACACTAAGGCTTAACACGCATAGCGATTTTTTTCGCACGAATTTTTGTCGCGCGTACTGAATCTGACTAACACGCACTGCTGATGGAATACCGCGCGATTATTGTCTTTTTCTAACTGTTCATACAGTTCAAAATGATCGCGCGAATTTAATCCGCGTTACGGTGGATTCTGTGGCAAAACATGGCTTTCTTGCGGTATTATTACCGCGCTAATTTTTTACCGCAATGCGTGCAGCTTCATATAATTCCATAGGTCGCAGAATACTCGGAAAAAAAATCGCGCGAATAAAAATCGCTGTGCGTGCTAAGCGTATTAGACGCTCACTCGCTCGCCGGAGTAAGCGGGATGGAAGATTAAAAAAAATACGTAAGTGAGTGAGTGAATAAGCAAAACGTCAATTTGTGTGTCACAAAATCAGGTGCGACAACACGACGAACGAAAACTTTCTTAGATGCGTTCCGTTTCACGATTATTTTTTATTTGCTGGCAAATATTTCGATATTTTTATTAAGTCCTAAAAGTTACGTAAAAGTTACATTTTGAGTCGTGTTACATGAGAAGGTCAAAAGTTACGTAAAATGTAACAAAAGTTACGTTCTGGCAACGCTGACTACATACCAATTTGTTTTTCTAGTGTCATTCTTTCGCGTAAAATCTTAACACCGCGATTCAGAAAATGACTTTAAATGCACAACGCCATCTATCGAATAGCGAGTTCAACTGTCCGAGTAACTGAATTGCGTGAGCTGTGATAATTTTACTTCTTGAACACTTTAAATTCATCTAACTTTTGATAGATTGAACCGATTGCGATGAAACAAAAACTAAGTAATTCTTCAAGATACGCACAATTTTTATGTATAAAAGTTATCTACATTGGTTCCGTATGGTGACGGACGTAAAGAATTTCACCATCCCATATCATCCCGTGGGTGTCGTAAGAGGCGACTAAGGGAAACACCAGAGAATGGGCAGCAGCGTTCTCTGGGCACTTTATCAACAAACTGCGATCGCCAACCCGCCTGCCAAGCGTGGCGATTACGGCAAACCCCCCCAAACCATGATAAGCACAACAAAAAAACGGCCCCGAGTGCCCGGCAGCCCGTCTACCCTCGACTACGGTAGCGGTCGAGGCGATGGCGTGGCAAGGGGTGCAAAGAATCCCCGGAGTGGACCCGGCTACCTCAATAAACACCGACGACTGGACCTGGCAACGTATAACACGCGAACACTCCGGACCGACGAGAAGATAGCCGAACTCGAGGAAGAATTGAGCAGGTTGCGATGGAGCGTTATAGGGTTATCTGAAGTCCGAAGAGAGGGGGAGGACTCGATAATCCTCAAATCCGGTAACCTGCTCTATTTCCGAGAGGGTGACCGGCAGTCCCAAGGTGGTGTCGGGTTTATCGTCCACAAGTCCCTTGTGAACAACGTGGTGAAGATCGAGAGTGTGTCGACCAGGGTGGCGTACCTTATACTCAGAATATCCGCAAGATATTCGCTGAAGGTCATACAGGTCTACGCCCCAACCTCGGCACACCCCGACGACGAGGTAGAGACCATGTATGAGGATATCTCTAAAGCCATGCATGGTTTCAAAACTCACTTCACCGTTGTCATGGGGGACTTTAACGCAAAACTGGGCAAACGAGACGAGGATGAGCTGCAAGTGGGGCAATTTGGAGTTGGACGTCGGAACCACCGGGGTCACCTACTGGCCAGTTTTATGGAGAAGGAAGGCCTCTATATGATGAACTCCTTCTTCAGAAAGCGTGAGCACAGGAAGTGGACATGGCAAAGCCCCGATGGTGTAACTAAAAATGAGATCGACTTCATCATGTCGACCAAGAAGCAAGTGTTCAATGATGTCTCTGTGATCAATTCGGTGAAAACCGGGAGCGATCACCGCATGGTAAGAGGCACATTGAACATTAATATCAAGCTTGAAAGGTCTCGACTGATGAAGTCCACGCTCCGTCCAGCACAGATCCAGATCCAAAACCCCGAAACCTTTCAGCTCGAACTCCAGAATCGTTTCGAGTGCCTAGGGAGCTCCGTGGACGATTACAGCGATGGGTTCGTGGAAGCTGTCCATACGGTCGGGTCTAAGTTTTTCAAGACCCGCCGTACAGATAGAAACAAAAAGCTCTCTGATCCAACTCTAAAGCTAATGAAGGAGAGGCGTGAGATGATCCTGCAGTCTTCAGACGATGCGGTGAAATACCGGCAGCTAAATAGACGGATCTCAAAGTCCTTGAAAAGCGACCTCCGCCGCTTTAATACTGAAAGTATTAAAGATGCGATTGAGCGGAATAAGGGCTCCAAGGTCTTTGCAAGGGATCTGTCTATTGGGCAAAGCCAGCTCACAAAACTGAAGACCGATGATGGCAGGATCGTTTCCACCAAACCGGAGCTTCTGAGGGAGATCGAGAGATTCTATGGGCAGTTGTACACGTCAACCAGTAAACCCATTGCGAATCTAGCAAACGACCCAAGAGCTAGATTGACCCGACACTATACCGAAGATATCCCGGATGTCAGCCTGTACGAGATTAGGATGGCTCTGAAACAGCTTAAAAACAACAAGGCGCCGGGTGATGACGGAATCACTGCTGAACTCCTGAAGGCGGGTGGAAAACCGGTACTTAAGGCCCTTCAGAAGCTGTTTGATTCCGTCATACTCGAGGGCAAAACGCCACAGGCATGGTGCAGGGGTGTGGTGGTACTCTTCTTCAAGAAGGGCGACAATGCCCGGCTGAAGAACTATAGGCCCATCTCACTTCTTAGCCATGTCTACAAGTTGTTTTCAAGAGTCATCACGAATCGTCTCGCGCGCAGGTTTGACGACTTCCAGCCTCCCGAACAAGCCGGATTCCGAAAAGGCTTTAGCACCGTAGATCACATACATACGCTGCGGCAGGTTATACAGAAGACCGAAGAGTACAACCTGCCTCTCTGTTTAGCGTTTGTGGACTACGAGAAAGCCTTCGATTCGATCGAGACTTGGGCTGTACTGCAGTCTCTCCAACGGTGCCAGATCGACTACCGGTACATTGAGGTGTTGAAGTGTCTGTACAGAAACGCCACCATGTCAGTCCGTCTTCAGGATCAGACCTCGGAACCAGTCCTTCTTCGGCGTGGCGTGAGACAGGGAGACGTCATTTCTCCGAAACTGTTCACTGCTGCACTGGAGGATGTATTCAAAGTTCTGGACTGGAGCGGCCTAGGCATCAACGTTAATGGCGAGTACATCACTCACCTTCGGTTTGCCGACGACATAGTGGTCATGGCTGAGACCATGGAGAGCCTCAGTACAATGCTCGATGACCTCAGTAGAGCTTCCGAAAGAGTGGGTCTGAAAATGAACATGGACAAAACCAAGGTGATGTTGAATGCCCATGTTACACCCATTCCTATCAAGGTTGGAGACTCTACACTCGAAGTTGTGGACAACTATGTCTACCTGGGACAAACGATCCAGTTGGGTAGGGCCAACTTCGAGAAAGAGGTCAACCGTCGAATCCGACTCGGCTGGGCAGCGTTCGGGAAGTTGCGCGGTGTCTTCTCGTCCAACTTACCACAGTGTCTCAAGACAAAAGTCTATGACCAGTGTGTGTTGCCAGTGATGACATATGGCTCTGAGACGTGGTCGCTAACAATGGGCCTTATCAGAAAGCTTACAGTCACTCAAAGGGCAATGGAGAGGGCTATGCTCGGCGTTTCCTTGCGTGATCGAATCAGAAATGTTGAGATCCGTAAGAGAACCAGGGTTACCGACATAGCCCGAAGAATTGCCAAACTTAAGTGGCAGTGGGCAGGGCACATTGCTCGCAGAACGGATGGCCGATGGGGCAGAAAGGTTCTGGAGTGGCGACCGCGAACCGGAAGACGTTGCGTTGGAAGGCCTCCCACCAGGTGGACCGATGACCTGGTGAAGGTTGCAGGAATCCGCTGGTT
Source organism: Orthosia incerta (assembly GCA_948252205.1). Classification (NCBI taxonomy): domain Eukaryota; kingdom Metazoa; phylum Arthropoda; class Insecta; order Lepidoptera; family Noctuidae; genus Orthosia; species Orthosia incerta. The sequence goes on from OX411769.1 coordinate 1,836,620, forward strand.
GCGGGACGCACGGGACCGGTCAATGTGGCGACGCTTGGGGGAGGCCTATGTCCAGCAGTGGACGTCTTTCGGCTGATATGATGATGATGAATAGATTAAACAAAAAACAACTAAACCGATTAAAAAAATTCTTTCTCCTATGGTAACTACATTATTCCGGAGTGACATAGGCTACGTTTTATCCCGAAAAAAAATCTGGTACAGCCGGGTGGGCCACGGGAGCGAAGTTAATATTGGGATCAGAAACTAGTGAACTATTTTATCAACATTTCTGTCCCACCTTGTGAATTAAATTGCAGTTCAGCTCTTCAATCAATCAATACATATAATAAATCTGTAGAAAAATATTTTTTGTACATCGACAAAAATTCCAAAAAAAATAGCCAGGGTGTTTATAGGATAACCAATAGAACCCATTTCTAGCATTTTTGGAATTTTTGTCTGTTTGTCTGTTTATATGTGCACGCATCACGTGAAATGTACGAAACCAATGTAGATAACTTTTATACATAAAAATTGTGCGTATCTTGAAGAATTACTTAGTTTTTGTTTCATCGCAATCGGTTCAATCTATCAAAAGTTAGATGAATTTAAAGTGTTCAAGAAGTAAAATTATCACAGCTCACGCAATTCAGTTACTCGGACAGTTGAACTCGCTATTCGATAGATGGCGTTGTGCATTTAAAGTCATTTTCTGAATCGCGGTGTTAAGATTTTACGCGAAAGAATGACACTAGAAAAACAAATTGGTATGTAGTCAGCGTTGCCAGAACGTAACTTTTGTTACATTTTACGTAACTTTTGACCTTCTCATGTAACACGACTCAAAATGTAACTTTTACGTAACTTTTAGGACTTAATAAAAATATCGAAATATTTGCCAGCAAATAAAAAATAATCGTGAAACGGAACGCATCTAAGAAAGTTTTCG
>OX411769.1:1837750-1923899 GCA_948252205.1 Orthosia incerta
TGAACCTCTACCTTACTCTTCTGAGGAAAAAAGCGTGAAGTTATGTTATTTAACATTTATAGTGACGACATAACAAAATCGAATGGTATTTAAATCTATGGTTAAATGTTAGGCACAATGACAATCGGCCCTGTGCTTTCTACGCGGATAAAAAGTTGAGGTAAGGGCACTATTTTGTTTGACTTACAATTAATTATTTTTGTAATATTCTTGAGCACTAGTGGTTGACATAAATAGATAGATTTCGTGAAAAAGTAAAATTGTCGTGATTTTCGTTATTATGTTATCTATTAAAAGTAGAATTGTCGTTATTTCCATTATTATTTTATTAATTAAAAAGTGGAATTTTCGTTATTTACATTATTATTTTATTATCTTCTTTATTCAATTCCTTTTCTTATTGTTTACATTTTTAAATATTTTATAAATTAAATTACAAAACAAAAACATTTAAAAATATAAAAAATTGAGGGCCACCGGTATCGGGAACAGGGTCCAAGCTACCGGCGGTCAGGGCTCCAGAGAGAGGAACCTCCTAACAATACGAGCCGTGTCCAGCAGTACTGCTTTCTGGATCAGGCTCTTGACCCAGCTGCTCCCTATTTTTGTAGAGATTTTTTTTATAAATGAATGTCTCTTGATAGCGAGTTTCTGGGTTGTAGAGGTAAGAGATAGTGGTCAAACGCGAGCCTATAAAAAAATTAAAAAAAATTAAGATAGGCAGTCGCTCCATGTAATATACTAGTGTCCAGCTGCATCTGGTAACACTGGAAGCTAACCTCAACACAGTTTGGAAATGTCTGGTATTTTGATTGACTGAAATTTAATGCGAGTTGATAGAAGATGACATTTTTGTAAGATCCTGTGTCGTATTATTTTTATTATTATTTTGTCAACTACTAGTGACATCTTTTGAGATAATTTTAACTGTTTTCTACTATTTATGTCAAACACTAGTGCCGTTACCTTTTTGTTATGTAAAAATGTTGATTTTCAATTATTTCTGTAACAATTTAATACATTTGCATCGTTTATCGTTATTTTTTCTTTTTTTTAAGGGTGAATTTTGCAATTGAAACTGAATGCGACCAGTACGTCCATCCGTGTTCAAAATCTGCTAATGTCACTATTGGCACTGACAGCTCTTGAACACGGTCTAATATGCTGATCGGCAGGCTTATTACGTATCTTTTGCAAGAGCAAAACGATAGCGATCAAACGCTGTATGCCATAAAAGTCGGAATTACCTGCAGTGTAGGTATATTAGGTCCTACACAATCGTTTGCTAAACACTCGCTGTTTGTCAAATACATTTAATTAAAAAAAATACTGCCAACAACTCTAAAACTTCTGTATAGAAGAGCAATTATTGCGCAAAAATCGCTATCGTTTTGCTCTTGCAAAAGATACGTAATAAGCATGCGGGTTACTTTAGTGATACAAAAAAATACAAAAATATTACAGTTCCTAAAATCCCACTTCTGATGTGCCCGTGCCTTTGGGGCGTGGTCTCATTGAAAGCTATAAACTACTAGATTGTGGTAAACAATAATATTGGCAAGCTAATAGCAACAAATAGCTTTTGACAATAAGTCAGCGCCCTCGCTTTTTACATAGACATAAAGCTATTAGATACGTCACTAGTGGCAGTACAGCGATCATATTATGTGTAATAGCCATGTCCATTTTTGTAATGTAAACACTGATGTAATCTAGGCTAATCCTTTTGCAATTTTTTTTATTTTTTTTTTCATTTTTAGTTTTTACACATATGGCAACCCAAACATTGTCTATGCTTGAAAACGAAACGTATATTCCCACAAATAATGAATGCGCGCGCGATTCATTTGATTAAATTTCTTCCGTCAATCTATTGTTTCGTTTCGGTGCTATTTTCTTGAATTCCTCTATCCTAAACTTATTTTCTTATTTTTAGAATTATAACTGCTGCTCACGAATCAATAATAAAAATATAGAATTACATTTAAAGAAAAATGCCAATGTTTACGTAAGCATGGGAGAGAGGGGGGGGGCAACCTTGCTTACTTTTGCTAACAAGGGGGAGGGGAAATCTTACGTAATACTTGAACGGAACAACACAGAAAATACATACACTCGGTAAATATATTAATTTTTATTCTGATACTAAACCCACTTTCCCCAACAGTGCAGCGTCTGTCAAAAATGGGAGAAGTCGAAGAAACGGCTGCAGGTCCACGAATACAAGGTTCACAGGGAGCACAAATACAGGTACATATGCCCAGTGTGTCAGGACACGTTCACCCGGCCGGGGAATGTGAGGCAGCACCTCGCCAGGAGTCACGGCGTCGCCAAGGAGCACCAGGGCGTTATTGAGAGATACGAGGTATTTTTAAACGATTTTTTTTGGGTGGACTGCGTTTGGTGGTTTTGTATGTGTGTGCGCTTACCCTAATTATACACACTTATAAAAAAGAGACAAGTTATACAATGTGTCCGGGCTTGAAGTAATAAAAACTTTAAGGCCTTAAAATACACTTAATCTATATCTATTCTTAATATTATAAAGAGGAAATATTTTTTAGAATGCTACATTATTCCTGAGTGCCATAGGCTATTTTTTAATCCCGGAAACGGGTCCTTTGGGTGGTCCACGGGTGCGAAGCCGCGGGGAACAGCTAGTTTTATTGATAAAAACACTCCACATAAGGGGTGCAATCAACACACCTTCAAAGATAAAGCAATTTTAGTACCTGACTTATCCACATAGTCTAACAACCATAACTTTGGACCTAGGAATCATTGAAGCGTACATTTAATGTTTTTTTTACGGCCATAGCATGGAGAATCTAAAAAAATTCAACTCACACAAAAGGTAAGATTTTTTGTATTGAGCCACAAAAGTCAATATTTAAACATAATTTCACACGTTTTTATTGCATTTCCTAAAATTGTGCAATACTTTTAAGATTTAGATTCCATAATTTGAGAGTTTTTTTGTTAGTATTTGAGTTGATCTACACAATGACATAAGAATCACAGCTCTAAGTCAATAAGTTTTAATTTTATTGTTGCCTTAAAATAAACCCGTAGATGGCGGTCATCCCACTCATACGTACAAAGCGTTTTGCGAATACTTTTATTGTGCGCACAGCTAAGGAGTGGAATTCCCTGCCGGAGTCTTTGTTTCCTGATAGATACAACCTAGGGGTCTTTAAGTCTCTAGTGAATAGGTTACTTCTAGGCAAGCGTGCTTCACCGTCGACCACATCATCGCTTACCATCAGGCGAGATAGTCGTCAAACCCGAGCCTAATGTTAGATAAAGAAATAAAAACCCTGCGCATGTTTGCCTTATAATTTTAGCAGAATTTTAAGAAATGCAATAAAAACTTTAGAGGCCTACCCCTTATCTGGGGAATTTTTATCGATAAAATTGAGTGTAAGTAGCGGCTTTAAAATTTTATTACCACAAATCCGGACACATTGTATTGATACAGAGTGTGAGTGAGTTTTCCCGTAAGCAAAATATATGTTACTAGCTGACCCCCGGGGCTTCGCTCCCGTCAACTGGCTACCCTGACTACCCTGACTAGCCTTCCTATCCTGCCTGCCCTGCCTACCTACCTAATATTTTTTTTGTATCATCAATAGTTTTCTCAACGCACGCCAAAAAATGAATTTTACAGGCAACATTTTGCTACTTTGGGTTACATTATTGCAATTTCCATAAGGATCACTATTTTTTTGAAAATATATTATCGACACTCAGGAATAATGTAGCTTTCTACTGGTGAAAGAATTTTCAAAATCGGTTCAGTAGATCCAGAGATTACCCCCTACAACGTCACAAACTTTACCTCTTTATAATATTAGTATAGATTTGAGTATAACGTCAAAAATACATGTAATTTGAATACAAAATCGCTTGGAGTCATGTCCCTAGATGAAATGCACGTGGTGCCCCTGTACAGACTATGTCCCTTCTTCCTTCCACTTGCTGGAGTGTCCCTATTGTTCATTCGCTTGCACTCTAGATGACCAGCGCTTCTGACGCTGCAATGAAGGCGTGACCATCTTTATTGCAGCGTTAGAAACGCTGTACGGGGGTATTTTATTTTTTGTATTCTGTGGATTTTTGGGAAAATAATACCAGGCTTTTAACCCACTAAGACTATTCTTCGTTATTCTTTTCTGATTAATTTCGTTGCGGGATTCAAGACAGTTAAATTCATTCGCCGGGACTTCGTCGAACTTCACTGCCTCGGCGCTTTTCTGGTGGTCGCCACTGTTGATTCTGGCTTTCAGGAGTTGCAGTGCTTTGGGAATAGTGCGGTGGGATTGTCACTAAAACCACCCCGGTGATCCACGTAGGAGGGCCCGTGACCTCTTAAAAGGTCACCCCGGGACCCCCTCAACGCGTTTGGGAGACAAAAAAGCACCTCCCCCTCACCTCGCTGTGCACGGCAGCACGTGATAACTATGCCACCGTCTTTCCTGGAGTCACTTGGTTCCGGACAGAGTCGCCAAAGGTTTTGGCGTTTTAGACATTTAGGCATGGAGGCGGTTGTATCCCCGACGCCTTCTTTTTCGAGAAGATCACGATCCCGCTCAGCGGCCTCCTTCTGGACCATCACGGTCTCACAGGAGGATACCATTACTCTCCAGTTTACCAACACCTACCGGGCTTAAATAGTTTAATTAAATTTACTTTCGAAATGAATATAAGAAGAATTGCACTTGATCTTCTTTAACTGAATATTATCATGATTATCACTAAACACCATTTCCCATTGTCCCAGGTACACGTGCCCTCTCTGCCCGAAGACCTACAAATGCCCTGACCACGTCAGGAGACACCTGGTGAACTTCCACGAGGTGCCCAGGTCAGACCAGGGGCCTATTGAAAAGTATGCTGTCAGCTAAAAGTTTCAGGACCATTGTTTGGAACAAGGTTAAGACGAATCGATTGATGTAAGAATCATCAAAATCGGCCAACGTGTTTTGTCTCTAGAACGCCACATAGGAACAAACATACATGCATAGACTGATAATCACATTACCCTTCTTTGCGTCGCGCATTCGGGTCAAAACGCAGACTGGCCAGGTGCGCAGTACTCACAACCGGCGTGCGTGTATGGCTAGATGTATGAACGTGAGTGAAGCAAAAGAAGTATGTATGGTAGGTATCGTTACAGATGGCGTTCAGTGGTTTCTGCCTACTGGCATGTGAAAAAGTCGTGAGGTTAAGGTGTTAATAAATTAACTCTTAAGAATTTTAATGAGTTGTGTAATATAATATTTAAAAAATAATCTCAATATATATATCGGAGGAAGGTATATGATTAATAATCAGGAACAAAGAAATATCGCTTGTAAACTTATTAATTCAGTTTTGTTTAATTGGCAACATTTAGCCTACGATTCAATCTCAGTTCGATTTTATTCGATTGACAACACTTTATTTTGCTTATGTCAAAATACTCGATTTGGATTGGATGTTATAAGCGGTAATTTGCCGGATGAGTTCTTGAGCCAATAAAGAGCAGGGGTGCCTATTCAGACACCCTGAGCGAGGTTCTCCCGCCATGTTTTGTCGTGAAGTTAGAAAAGAAAGGAACGCGCGGGCGCGCGTTTGCGAAGTTGAAAAAGAGCTGTGAGGAAAATAGTGGAGGCCTAAAGTGGCGTGTATAAACTTGAATAGTGTGTTTTGTTGAGAGAAAACGAAACGATAGGTGGCCGAATTCGCTGCTTTGATAAAATTGGAACAAGGACTATCTCCAAGACGGCATAAGTTACCTGCTTTGTAGCATGCATATACCCACGAAAGCCCACAAGATCGAGGGTTTATCCAAGATAGCCCTCCTATTTGCGACATATATATTCACAAACATGTAATGTAATTTCTAATTGAAACAATAAAGTATTTGTATTTGTAATTATTTGTTTTACGCGTAAATTATTGAATTTGCGAACCATACAACGCCCAGGCAGTCAGCTGGTCTGGCGGTCAACGACTCGCGCCACAGAGCGCAGTAGGTACAGGAATACGTAGTTAGTATTGTTATTAAAATCGTTATGTTTTGTTTATCGATACTGAGTATCCTCACGAAATTATTAGAGTTAATTTTTTAACACCTTATTTTATGTATATTTGAGAGAAAAGTTTTGTATTGCCGATATAGTAAAGAAAAGCTTTTGCTGCTCAAAATTGTTTCCATTTGATGCTAGGCATTTCAAATTAGATCTATTACAATATCTCGAATCAGCCGGTCGAGCAATTTTCAATCTTATTTCTATGGTTGGAAGGGCGAAAAACGGTCGAGGATTTTTACTAATATATTGAATTTAGGATTATTGTATAAATGCGAGAATTATTTTAAACCGACTTCAGAACAAATTATAAAATTAATTTGTACAGAGAATTTGATTCTCATTATTGTTTATTTAAATGAGATAGTGAGTCATTCTACAATAAGGTTGAATTTTGCTTAAATTTATTAACAAAACAAATAATAAAAAAAGCAAAGTTCGACCTTATTGTAAATTATAATGCCAGTAATTTGCTTATGGTGGGTCATCAATTAATCTTGTCGACCGTACATTCAGTTCTGATTTTTATATCCTTTAGAACATCTTATAATGTGATAAATATTTTCATATGTTCCCGTTGAGTTTCACCATTTTGTGTTACACTGTTACCCATTGGGATAAAAATTACCGATTAGTAACACTGTAACTCAATGCCACGTTTTTTTTTTTTCCCATTAATTTACACTGAAACCTAATAGTACGTAATAGGGTTACATTCGCATATTATTATATATAAAACTAGAGCTGTCCCACGCGGCTTCGCTCCCGTCAACTGGTTACGTACCTACCCTAATAACATGATTGCATAACGGAAACCGTTTTCGCAGCGCACGCAACGGAAGCCCTCAAAAAGTAATATTCTTTCCCGTTTTTGCAACATTTTTCATTTATGCTCCGCTCCTATTGGTCGTAGCGTGATGTTATATAGCCTATAACCTTCCTCGATAAATGGACTATCTAACACAAAAAGAATTTTTCAATTACAACCAGTAGTTCCAGAGATTACCCTCTACATACAAACTTAAAAATTTTACTTCTTTATAATATTAAGTATAGATAGCAGAACAACCGACGAGGTGACATCTCTGTGCAGAGCGAGCGAAGCGAGCTCGGGAACTTAGGTCAACCCGACACGGATAGGATAGGTTCGAAGGGGATGACGGGAGCAGCTCTCGTCGTCTCCTTCGTGTTAGGTTACTTTAAACCCTGCAGACAGAAATAGGGCTCCGTCGACTTTGTCATTTGATATGTAACCCTATTGCGAACTATTAGGTTGCAGTGTAAATTAATGGGGAAAAAAACGTGGCATTGAGTTAGTGTTACTAATCGGTAATTTTTATCCCAATGGGTAACAGTGTAACACAAAAAACTTTTTTGCAAAAAAATACTACAGACTTCCAAATAAAATACTACAAAGTGAAAAATAACTTTATTTTTGGAAGTCGGTGCCTTTCGTAGGTAGGAGATTTGGAAGTCGGTAGTATTTTTTTGCAAAAAAGTTTTTTTTATTTTACCCTTTTTAGTTGTACCTATAGGCAAGTTGTTTAGTGAGTACCTATAACGCCAGAATAGATTACCCGAATAACATTAAACTCAAAACATAATCAGTGAAATGAGAGATCTGCATACCACTTCTGAGCGTACTGGCGTGATGTTATGTTATGAAATGGTATAAACAGACATGCGATTGCAGCAAATCCGAGAGATTTTCCGTTATTTATTGAAGAGTTCTGTTGTGTATCTCCGAAGTTCTTCATCAGATCTTCACCAAATTAAAATGGGACCAATTTCAGAACATGTTCCTTCAAACAAAAAAAGAATTTTTAAAATCGGCCCACAATTGAAGGAGATATCGGTGAACAAACACAAAAAAAAAAAAACATACATAAAGTCGAACATAGAACCTCCTCCTTTTTGTTAAGTCGGTTAAAAATGGTGTAACTCAACGGGAACAAAGGAATATTTTAGCTTAAGTCAGTGTCAAATCATGATTTTTGTATTAGATATAAATAACGCATCATCGATGTTGATGAAGATAACGCATAATTTTACTATAAGTAATCGTTGTAAATATTAGTTGTAAGTCGTACGTATTTATCACAAAATAAAATAAAAATCTTGTATCTATTTTTGTGTTTTATTCAATAATTTTAAGTGACATTCTTTTTCATGATAATTATTCATAGTATCATCTTTGACCACTATCTCGCCTGATGGTAAGCGATGTTGTGGTTGACGGTGAAGCACGCTTGTCTAGAAGTAACCTATTCACTAGAGACTTAAAGACTCCCAGGTTGTAGCTATCAGGCAACAAACTCCGGTAAGTTGATGGCTACAGGCTTGTTGCCCACATGGGACTTAAACATGACTAAAGAAATTTTCTGTAGGTAGTTGAACTTCAATACATCGCACCGACACAAATATCAACTTTAGCGTAGAGTATTTAAAGTTGACTTTTAAATAATAAAATTATTCATTAAAAAATCTTATTTAAACAAGCTTTATAGGGTCCCGTTTTTACCTTTTGGGTACGGAACCCTAAAAAGAGGTCTTTCCACAAGTTTTCCATATGAAATTACTTCCTAGAATTTTATCCTTATAAGCGACACTATCGATGGTGTAATAATACAATTGTTTTTTTTTTCGAAATCAACGTGTTCGATAAAATAAATAGGAATATTCATTTTTCAAAATTTCAATGATGCAATTACAGTTTTTATCAGAATCGGCCTCTTGACTCCTTTGAATGGTTTCGCTATTCCTTGTAGGTTCTGATTTGATCATTCACGCCCACTTAAAAAATGTACCTGTATATAACATAGTGTAATACCCCCATGATACTCCATTAAGGTTACACTAGTCGAAAATTCTTCCATACAAACGTAGTCTAGGGATTATTCCACTGTTTGACGATGTACGTTCAAAATAAAAAGTGATATCAATTTGTCTCATCCTTATCTAGCCCTGTATGGAAGCGAAAAAGAAAAAAAAGAAAATATTTGAAAGTTATAAGCGTCGAAAGTTCCACATTTCGACACTAATTTTAACGCATTTTTGGGCGCGAATAAATACCATAAGAAGACGGAAAATTGCAAAACGGCCTCCATACAGGGATGTATTAGTAGTTCAACAATGCAAATAATTTTATTTTGAACAGATAGATTTAGTCAAGGGTCTGTTTATAAAATTTCGCGCGCTCGGTTTCGTCCTAAATCATTATCCATTTCGCTACAAATTTGCAAAAGTGTGTATTCGTACGCGAACTAGCTTCCTACTGCTCATCACAGCATCTATCTCTTCCGCACGTGTTGTCGGTTGATATAAAATGCATTTTAACCCCGCGCACAAAATAGTTCGTGCCGTCGACTAGTGTACCCTTAAGATAACATAATAAAACAACAAAATAGGGACTAGTAAACTTAATTTATTTAAACCTATTTATTGTGCATCATTTGTACAAAGTACGGACTAACAAAATTAAATAAATGCTACATTTGTGCTTTGGCAAGAGTTTCTTACAAATAACTTAGGGTCAAAACACTCAAGAGAGAGTCGAAGCGAAACGACTAATCAGTCTAAGAATGTACTTAGCATATTGACCCCTATCTTCACCACGTAATGCCTACATTCCTATCAAGATAATCAAAAGACGCGCAATTCTCACATTATAATTGTATCAGTTATTATCAAATAATATTGGACACGTATTTTTTAAACCCCGACGGAAAACCTGCGTAATGTGTATCTTTCTATGGCATCATAGCTTCTTAACGGATGAACCGATTTTTATTTAGTTTTTGTTTGAAAGGTGACTTTATCGGGAGTTTTACTAGCTATGTTTGACGAAAATCGGTTCAGCCGTTCAAAAGATATGGGGTTTTACTGTTTGAACCGGGGTATTTGCGCAAGATATCGTGCCGAGGGTTTTTTAATATTACTTGTTACTTTATCAAATTTACAAAAACAAAGTGCGCCAAAGTTCAGAAGATGTTGTGCGACGTCACTTTTGAAAAAATGTGTACAAAATCGTGACGTCACGCTAAATTTCAACGCACTTTATCGTCGTTATTTTTTGTTTATGCGACAAAAGAAAAATACGTATTAATATTTTTATTCATCATTCCTATTTTACGCTGCGACTCGACTTTACGTTGTGGAGATAAGGATCAATATGCTATTTACATTTTTATCTTTACCTCGACTTTGTCTCAATGTGCTTTAACCGTTATAATATCAATATTTGTGACAATGAATTTTGAATAGTTTTTATCTAATACGTATATTTACAATTCCTGTTTTCCAGTAACAAGGTTTAGAAGGACGAATAGTCAGTCGCTTCATGTAAATTTTTTTGAGGCATGCGGAACAGTGTGTAAAATTCTGGCAACCTCAATTGAAAAGGGAGGATCTTCCGACCAGACGGGATCCTCCGACCAGACGGGTGTAGTGTCTGGTGGACACTCCGACGGTTGTTGTCGGACTCTTCTGTGTTCAAATAGCGCCGAAAACTCTGCTTGCGCGATGCAGGACTTGTGTGACGCCATGCCATTCGTTCATATGTGGCAACATAGATGTCGCTGTTGGGTATAGCTTTGGCAGATGATGATGATAGTTTTATGACAGGTTTTCATTGTAAGACCTCAGCAGTTTACCGCAGGCGCGGATCCAGGATTTCGCTCAGGGGGGGCAAATGTTTATCTTACGGGGCGTCGCGGGGAGGTGTGCCACTGAAAAATATTATTTTTTGCATTTCAGATCAGATTGATAACCTTGATTTGTTTTCCGCTAACTTTTTTGATGAAACTGATACCTTAAAACGGGACTGCACAGGAGTGACCAAAAAAAGGTATATTTGTGTGTAATTTGGAGTTTTAGTTTGGAGTTAGGTCGAGGCCCAAGGGGAGCAATTGTCCCCGTCCCCCCACCCTGTATCCGCGCCTGGTATACCGAGTTATTATGACGAGAAACCAGGAACTAATCTTCTTAAGTCTTTTCCATCTTCAAATAAATGTTTTACGAACAGTACCTGAAAATAAAATAAAAAAAATATTATTATTAGTCGTACTTTTATCAGTTACATTTCGGGGAGTGTGCGATGGACAACTAATTCCTTCTAGCCCGTACCGTCATCGGAAACATTCATAGGGAAAAAAAAAAAAAAAAAAATTGTAAGAGAAAAGACTTACCTGAGTTAATCCGACTAATAACATTAATATAACTTGGCTTATTGAGTACGATAGGACCCTGAAACAAAAACAAAACACATATTCAAATACATATATCATTACATTACGCCTTATTCACCGAAACGGGTAAGCAGAGGTACACACACATTTCAACAGTTATGTTCAAGTCCCATGTAGGGTAGGTACATAATATGCGAATGAAAACTGTTAATAATATTTTTTTATCAAAGCGACCTTTTCAGGGCAATAGGGTAGGTGACAAAAAATATCAATTTAGTTCGTCAGTTAAATATTGCACACGTATTTTTCTTTTGTCGCGTTGAAATATCGTATGACGTCACGGTATGCTACACTTTATACTTTGTCTTTGTCAATTTACAAAAAAAAAAATGGCCAAGTGCGAGATGGACTCGCGCACGAAGGGTTCCGCACCATTATCGCAAAAAACGGCAAAAAAATCACGTTTTTTGTATGGGCGCCCTCCTTAATTTATTTTAATTTTATTATTATTATTTTTTGAAGTGAATATACAACTAAATAACCTGTGAATATTTCAAGCGTCTACCTGTTGCCGTTATTAATATCGAGCAAAAAACGGCAAAAAAACCGTCGACTTTGTTGCTTAAATAGTAATCGTAAAAACTTTAACCATGGTTATCTCCATAACCATGGGGCTCCGCGTGGTGGGGATCGTACAGGGGAGTAGCCAAACCTCCCCCCCTGCCCCCTCCCCGCGCTAAAAATCAGTGGCCCATAAAGGAAATTTTAACCGCCATTAAATCTTGGAAATTTTCATAGACAGCAGTAAAGACAAAGCGTGGTGTAAATGATTAAATTATGTACTCATGTAAATTATATTGTACTGTTTACATAACGTCCACACAAAATAGGTTGGCGGTCCGGGGACCGCGATCCGCCATTTGGTGAGCCCTGATCATCAATCAATATCAATACATATATCTATAGAAAAATCGCTTTTAGGGTTCCGTACCCAAAGGGTAAAAACGGGACCCTATTACTAAGACTTCACGATCCGTCTGTCTGTCTGTCTGTCCGTCTGTCACCAGGCTGTATCTTATGAACCGTGATAGCTAGGCAGTTGAAATTTTCACAGATGATGTATTTCTGTTGCCGCTATAACAACAAATACTAAAACCAGGATAAAATAAATATTTAAGTGGGGCTCCCATACAACTAACGTGATTATTTTGCCGTTATTTGAGATAATGGTCGTGCGCGAGTCCGACTCGCACTTGGCCGGTTTTTTTACACTAATGGATAATTTGATAACGAACATTTTGTAAGTTTTATTTTTTTCAAAACACCAATATTCGATTTTATAAAGATTTTATTCTAAAATCTGGGCGTATTCACTACCGTAATTCATGCGCCACCAGTGCCGCTAGGCCAATAGGAATGCTCATATCTCATGCTGATTTTTTGGTCAGGGTACGGCCTTAAATATAGCTGTTACGCGCACGAAATCAAAGTTTGAATTAAAATGATTTCCAATGCCGCAGAAGTGTGATTAAATATAACATCGAGTAAACCACAGTTTTGCCCCTTTTTGTGCCCTTTTAGCCCCTTTTTTTTTGTTTCGAAAAAGGAGGTTAACATTTTCTGAAACACAAAACTCTATAAAAGCAGTGGTTGGCAAAACCCGTACCAAACTTAATCTACCATATTTGGAAAAAAATCACAACAAAAAAAAAAGTAGTAAATAAACGCGCGCCAAAAGCCAAAAACGGTGACATTTGACATTTTAAAGACCTCACTCTACACTAGCGCCCCTAGCGGCAAATTCAAACACGATAGCCCTCATTGCCAAACTGCAGTGGCAGGGCACATTGTTCGCAGAACGGATGGTCGATGGAGCCGGAAAGTTCTGGAGTGGCGACCGCGATCCGGAAGACACTGCGTTGGAAGGCCTCCCAGTAGGTGGACCGATGACCTGGGGAGGACGCGAGGATGCGAGACGCACAGGATCGATCAGTCTGGCGACGCTTGGGGGAGGCCTATGTCCAGCAGTGGACGTCTGTCGGCTGAAATGATGATGATGATGAGGAACTGTATCTATCTTACCTGTAACACATCTCCTCGGCGAGGTTTCTGTCTCTCGCTTCGTGCGCTGAGTGTAACTCCTGCAGTCTTCGCGCGGCGGACATATTGTCTTTCACCTTGTTGACTGATTCTGATATGTCTCTCACTCGCATCATGTAAGTTTCTGCAGATTTTCCTGCGGGCAAGATGGATGATTTGGTCAATTTTTTTTATACAAAAACTGTGAATTGAAATTGTGTGAAATTGTATGTGTTTTTACCCGACTGCCGAAGTAGGGTAATGTGTTTATCAGTCTATGTATGTATGTTTGTTCCTATGAGGCGTTCCGCGTTTTAGAGAGAGACCAAACGCGTTGGCCGATATTGATGAATCTTATGTCAGTCGATTCGTCTTAACCTTGCGAGTGTCATTGAATATATTAAAATTGGCAAACAGAAAACCCGGCCAAGTGCGAGTCGGACTCGCGCACGAAGGGTTCCGTACCTTTACCGCAAAAAAAAAACGACAAAAAAATCACGTTTGTTGTATGGGAGCCCCCCTTAAATATTAATATTATTCTGTTTTTAGTATTTGTTGTTATAGCGGCAACAGAAATACATCATCTGTGAAAATTTCAACTGTCTAGCTATCACGGTCCATGAGATACACCCTGGTGACAGACAGACAGACGGACCGCGGAGTCTCAGTAAGGGTCCCGTTTTTACCCTTTGGGTACGGAACCCTAAAAATGGTGGATTTTGGGTGCCATATTGAATTAGCCTTTTTAATTAACAACTTTATAGTTAACATTTTTTTTTTCGAAATATTTACTTTAAAACATATAAGTGTTAAATACATTTGAAATAAACTCTTAAAACCCCACGACCAACTCGATTTTAATATCCCACAAGATGAATTCGGAAGAAAAAAAAAAAGGGCCTGCACAATATGGCGCCCAAAAGCCGCCATTTTTCTATTTTACAATTTTATTGTCATCCAGTGACACTCGCAAGGTTAAGACGAATCGATTGACATAAAAATCATCAAAACCGGCCCACGCTTTTTGTCTCTAAAACGCCACATAGGAACATACATACATACATACATAGACTGATAAACACATTACCCTGCTTCGACAGTCGGGGAATAATCTAAAGTTGTAACTGGTACTTACCAAGCTCCATTTCTTTGTCATCATCATAATCCTTATCTTCATGATCTTCTCCATCTATGAGCATGTCAAAGAATACCTGAAATAAACACGGGATAGATTAATTATGCAAAATAATAACAAGGTTGAAGGTTACGGGGATCCGCTGGTTGGGAGACACACGGGACCGATCAATGTGGCGACGCTTGGGGGGAGGCCTATGTCCAGCTGTGGAAGTTTTTCGGCTGACATGATGGTGATGAAATAATAACAGCCTCACGGGATCTTGTCCTAGAACCAAAAATTCGAAGACATGTGACATCCACAAACCCACACTGGGCCCGCGTGGTGGATTACGGCCCGTTCCCTCTCGCAGAGAGGAGGCCTGTTTCCCAGCAGTGGGAACATTAATAGGCTGATGATGTGATGTGGGTGGATCTTCAAGGGGCAAGTTTCAAATAACACTCGCCGAGGTCGGTCCGTGGAGGGGAAACCTCCTTCATGCTTCGGTAAGCACGTTATCTAAGCCGTTGGTTCTCGACTGTCATTTGTCATCGTTGACAGTAGTTAAAAGCGTGAAGCCACATAGCCCGAAGAATTTCCAAACTTAAGTGGCAGCGGGCAGGGCACATTGCTCGCAGAACGGATGGCCGATGATGCAGAAAAGTTCTGGAGTGGCGATCGCGAACCGGAAGACATAGCGTTGGAAGCCACTAGGTGGACCGATGACCTGGTGAAGGTTGCGGGGATTCGCTCAATGTGGCGACGCTTGGGGGAGGCCTATGTCCAGCCGTGCACGTCTTTCGGCTGATATTATGATTATTATAAATACTCTTCTTCGTACTGTAAGTGCTGAAGTTACTGTCAAAACAGAACAGGAAGTCTTCGTGGAGCGCTGCCGTGTGTCGGTGCGCTTTCTCCAGCTCCTTGTAGTCAGCTACGAGGACACGCCCCCAGGGGTACGTCATTTAGAACGACACGTCTACGTATACTCACAGTCTTCGTACTGAAAGTGCTGAAGCTGTTGTCGAAGCAGAACCGGTAGTCTCCGTTGAGCGCCGCCGTGTGTCGGTGCGAGTTCTCCGGCTTTTTGTAGTCGGCCATGAGGACGCGTCCGACTGGGTCTGTCATTTGGAAGGATATGTCTAGGTCGCCGTGTGACGAATCTATGACCTGCAAACAAGGAAAGAATATTTTCTTGAGGTTAAGAATCCAGGCCGCTGCAAGCACAGCGTATACAGAACTTTGAATAGTCGTTGGCACAGTGGTTGCTATCGGTTGCTGCGATGCGGGTAGACGAATTCGTTTGCCGCGCGGATCGGCTAAATAATAACAGCCGCACGGGCCGATCATCAAGGTTAAGCTACGCTTGACGAGGTCGGTCAGTGGATGGGTGACCATTTCAACATACCGAGTTTCCTCCGTGCCTCGGAAAGCACGTTAAGCCGTTGGTCCCGGCTGTCATTTGAAGATCTTTGACAGTCGTTACGGGTAGTCAGAAGCTTGAGATCTGACACCAGTCTTGCCAAGGGGTACCGTGTTACCCAGTTACTGGGTTGTGGAGGTCAGATAGGCAGTCGCTCCATGTAAAACACTGGTACTTAGCTGAATCCGGTAAGACTGGAAGCCGACCCCAATATAGTTAGGAAAAAGGCTAGGCAAGATGATAATGAGATATTTGTACCTGGTCTGGGTGTTTGTATGTGAGTTTATATGTTTGTAAATACAACCACGATAGAGGTAACATTCCTAGTGTGGGGAAAGGTTTATTTTCTTAAATCAAAAAATGTTTTCTCCAGTGAGCCACAATCGATTGTGGAGCTGCATCCCAAACAATGTCTCACCTTTTGTCGTGCTCTCTGTGCAACTAACTACACATGCACCTTAAAAACTCTTTACGAGACAAATACTAACGCTGTCGATGAACTGACGACTGAAATCTGAATTCTGTTCAACACACATTTAATATAGATGTTTCCTGGGTAGAAAAATGAAAATTCTATTTACTCCGTCAGTGAGTTTATCAAATACTATTGGACTCGTATTTTTTGTTTTATCAAATAAATAAAAATTGACAAAGATAAAGCGCATCAAAGTTCAGGTGTGACGTCACTTTGTCAGTATAGACTAGAG
This sequence comes from Orthosia incerta, assembly GCA_948252205.1. Taxonomy (NCBI): domain Eukaryota; kingdom Metazoa; phylum Arthropoda; class Insecta; order Lepidoptera; family Noctuidae; genus Orthosia; species Orthosia incerta. Next base: position 1,854,331 of record OX411769.1, read on the forward strand.
TGTAGCACATCGTGACGTCACTCGATATTTCAACACACTGTATCTTCGTAGTTTTTTGTTTACGTGGCAAAAGAAAATACGTGTCCAATATTTTTAGGTTATACTAGCTGTGCCCGCGGCTTCGCTCCCGTCATCTGCCTGCCAAGCCAACCCTACCCTACTTACCTTCCTGCCAACCCTACATACCAATTTTTTTTCTAGGGTCATTCTTTCGCGTATAATCTTAAAACCGCCATTCAGGAAATGACTTCAAATGCACAACGCCATCTATCGAATATCGACTTCAACTGTCCGAGTATCTGAATTGCGTGTATTGTGATAATTTTACTTCTTGACCACTTTAAATTCATCTAACTTTTGATCGAGTGAACCGATTGCGATGAAACAAAAACTAAGTAAGTTACGCACGGCACGCCAGCATCAATGATATTATTCGTCGAGCCCTTGTCACCGCCGGCGTACCAGCTGTATTAGAACCTAACGGCTTGGTACGTGACGATGGGAAGAGACCAGATGGCATGACATTGGTGCCGTGGAAGGTGGGTAGGCCTCTGGTATGGGACGCAACCTGTGTCGACACCCTTGCGCCATCTCATATTCCTAGTTCGGCGGGCTGTGCTGGCGCTGCTGCTGCGGCTGCTGAGGCCCTCAAGCGGCGCAAATACTGTAACCTAATTGGTAATTACAGTTTTGAGCCGTTTGGGGTCGAAACGCTTGGGTCATGGGGCCCAAGTGCACGTCTCCTTTTTAAGGAGATCTCTCGCCGACTGATCGACACCGTGCGTGACCAGAGGGCTGGCTCTTTCTTTGCGCAAAGAATCAGCATTGCCATTCAACGTGGCAATGCTGCCAGTCTTCTGGGCACGTTCCCGGATGACAGCGATGTGGATGAGTACTTCGACGCCTAAGTGTACCTTTCTTTTGTATATAGTGTAAGTAGTTAGTTTAATTTTAAGATTGTAAAGTTTACTTTTGTTTAGTGTTTAAGTATGTACATATATAATATTTTTAATGTCTAAAATAAATGAATAATTAGTAAGTTACGCACAGTTTTTATGTATAAAAGTTATATACGTAAATTTCACGTGATGCGTGCACAAATAAACAGACAAACAGACAAAAATTCCATAAATGCTGGAAATGGGTTCTGTTGGTTATCCTTTAACACCCTGGCTGCTTTTTTTGGAAATTTTCTCGATGTACAAAAAATATTTTTCTACCGATTTATTATATGTATTGATGATGACATTGATTGATTGATTGATGATGATTGATAACTGACGGACTAAATAGATGTTTTTGGTCAACTACCCTATTTGGAATCATCGATGCGAAGATAATCATTTTGTATGCTTGCGTTAGACCACTATAACCATGTTTGCATGTTTTGTGGCGCAGATGATAGAACAAGAGGTGGAGTATGGAATGGAACTCGGCACCGCACCACATGCAACCAAGGTTATCTATGCACTACCACCGACGAAGCCGTTAAAGATGCTCAGTTTTGGGCCAAACAAAGGACAATGGCAGAAGCCCAACCATTGTTTTAGCTGAGATTAAATCCCTACGTATTTAAATAAAAAATATCTGGTTTAAGTAAGGTCATATTCTGAATTAGTTTGTGCAATTGTTTTGTTCGAGAATGCCGTGAATAATAGATATTCAGTCATGATTTTTTGTAGTTTATGACTGGGTAACTTTTAATGTGTTTAATCTTCTTATCTTCTTCTTATATATAAAAATGAATCGCAAAATGTGTTGGTAAGCGCATAACTCAACAACGCCTGGACGAATTCGGCCAATTCTTTTTTTTAAATGTTCGTTGAAGTTCAAAGATGGTTTTTACGTTTTTTTTTTTTTTTTTTTTGTTTTTTTTTTCTTATATATAAAAATGAATCGCAAAATGTGTTGGTAAGCGCATAACTCAACAACGCCTGGACCAATTCGGCCAATTCTTTTTTTTAAATGTTCGTTGAAGTTCAAAGATGGTTTTTACGTTTTTTTTTTTTTTTTTTTTTTGTTTTTTTTTTTTTTAAGTGTAGGGTAGGTGTAGGGTAGGTGCAGGGTAGGTGTAGGGTAGGTGTAGGGTAGGTGCAGGGTAGGTGTAGGGTAGGTGTAGGGTAGGTGTAGGGTAGGTGTAGGGTAGGTGTAGGGTAGGTGTAGGGTAGGTGTAGGGTAGGTGTAGGGTAGGGTAGGTGTAGGGTAGGTGTAGGGTAGGTGTAGGGTAGGTGTAGGGTAGGTGTAGGGTAGGTGTAGGGTAGGTGTAGGGTAGGTGTAGGGTAGGTGTAGGGTAGGTGTAGGGTAGGTGTAGGGTAGGTGTAGGGTAGGGTAGGTGTAGGGTAGGTGTAGGGTAGGTGTAGGGTAGGTGTAGGGTAGGTGTAGGGTAGGTGTAGGGTAGGTGTAGGGTAGGTGTAGGGTAGGTGTAGGGTAGGTGTAGGGTAGGTGTAGGGTAGGTGTAGGGTAGGTGTAGGGTAGGTGTAGGGTAGGTGTAGGGTAGGTGTAGGGTAGGTGTATCTTGGTGTTTTTATGGCAAAACGAAGTTTGCCGGGAAAAGCTAGTAGGTAATATTATTCAATTTCGTAGAAGTAAAAGGGCATATCGCATTAGGAGAGGTGGTTCCATTGTCACATAGTAAAGATCTAATGAGGAGATCCCATGGAAATTGAGAGATATTCTCAAATTTTATAGGCATACGTATATCGATTTTGTCTTTTTTAGGGTTCCGTACCCAAAGGGTAAAAACGGGACAAGACGACAGACAGACGGATCGTGAAGTCTTAGTAATAACTAAGACTTCACGATCCGTCTGTCTGTCCGTCTGTCACCAGGCTGTATCTCATGAACCGTGATAGCTAGACAGTTGAAATTTTCACAGATGATGTATTTCTATTGCCGCTATAACAACAAATACTAAAAACAGAATAAAATTTATATCTAAGTGGGGCTCCCATACAACTAACGTGATTTTTTTGCCGTTCTTTGCGATAATGGAACGGAACCCTTCGTGCGCGAGTCCTACTTGCACTTGGCCGGTTTTTTTATCTACATTACAAGCATTTGCATTCAGAAAGTATCATTTGGTGAAGTGGAACTGACGAAGAAGACCACAGATGGCCACTGGAACTTCTCAATGATAAGTATGTTTTGTTATGTATGTTTATTATTTGAGAAAAGTTTTAAAGATTATCATTCATATAAAAGGTAAAACAAAACTAAGACTTCATTTAAGGCGTTTTTAATTACTCTAGATTTAGATTTTGATCAATAAATTAATTTTAAATATTCATTAAATATGTTTGGCAGAATTTATATTTTGTTCGTGCCTTTTTGCGTTACGACGTGACAGCTATTTGCACATGCGCAGTAGATATGCCCGAGGAACTATTTTGTTAATTTGTGGATATGCTGAGCGCCCTTGAATAAGCGCCATTTTATTAATTTCTTGCTTGGTTCAGATATTTTTTTTTTCTCGCACAATGCATAGTAAAATGTTGTATGATACACGTGCGTAAGATGATTTTCGACTCGTGTCGATTTATCCACTCACTCGCTCGTGAATAAAAATACCACTCATCGGCAATCAACTACTTTCCGCACTTGTAGCATAAATAACTATTTTCGCTTTGTAGTGTTTTGTTTTGGAAGTCGGTTTTACAAGAATATTTTCATGACGTTTTCTTTTTAAATCAGAAAAAAGGCCGTGTGATAAATTGCAAATTCATTTAACCAGCTGCAGAAAAACGCAATTAATTTTTAATTAAAACTACATGCTGATCATAAAAGGCATTACTTTGTATAATAGAATCATGGGTAGCTATAAAGTTATGTGCTCCTAGTACATATTACATAACATCCCGCTAGTGGTCCCTGAAGGGGTAGACAGAGATGATTGGTACGACCACATTTCGTCAGCAATCCTGCTTAGTTTTATCATCATCTTCATCATCTCATCTCATCTGCCTAGCCTTTTCCCAACTATATTGGGGTCGGCTTCCAGTCTTACCGGATTCAGCTGAGTACCAGTGTTTTACATAGAGCGAATGCCTATCTGACCTCCACAACCCAGTGACTAGGTAACACGGTACCCCCTTGGCAAGACTGGTGTCAGATCTCAAGCTTCTGACTACCCGTAACGACTGTCAAAGATCTTGACACAATAGCCGGGACCAACGGCTTAACGTGCTTGCCGAGGCACGGAGGAGACTCGGTATGTTGGAATGGTCACCCATCCACGGACCGACCTCATCAAGCGTTGCTTAACCTTGATGATCGACCCGTGCGGCTGTTATTATTTAGCCACGAGCTCCTCTATCATCATCGTCATCAGCCTTTTAATATTCCCACTGCTGGGACACAGGCCTCCTCTCTGTGAGAGGGAATGGGCCGTAATCCACCACGCGGGTCAAGTGCGGGTTTGTTTTATGGGGCGACTATTTTATTAATAATTGAGACGAAATTCAGAGTCACGGCTATATACTTGACTCGACGCGAGTAACAAACCCAGAACCTCACCCATCGGCATCGACAACTCCACAGTATAAATATACGAACAGTATGGAAATTACCTACAAACGCTCGAAACGGCACACTTTTTTTTTTCATTTTTAGGGTTCCGTACCCAAAGGGTAAAAACGGGACCCTATTACTAAGACTCCGCGATCCGTCTGTCTGTCCGTCTGTCACCAGGTTGTGTCTCATGAACCGTGATAGCTAGACAGTTGAAATTTTCACAGATGATGTATTTCTGTTACTAAAAACAGAATAAAATTAATATTTAAGTGGGGCTCCCATACAAAAAACGTGATTTTTTTGCGGTTTTTTGCGATAATGGTACGGCACCCTTCGTGCGCGAGTCCGACTCGCACTTGGCCGGTTTTTATTGTCCATAGGCTTGCGCTTGACCACTATCTCACCTGATGGTAAGCGATGATGTGGTCGACGGTGAAGCACGCTTGCCTAGAAAAAACCCATTCACTCTTGACTTAAAGACCTAGATTGCAGCTATCACAAACAGCAGCGTCCGCAGTGCTGTCAGTAATGCGAGCCGCTAAGGAGTCTCGTAGATGCGCATGTTTGTGCGGTTTAGAGTGTTTGAAGGTAGTTTCCTCGTCCATTTTTATTTTATTTTATTTGTGATGGGTTTGCTCTTGACTCTAGTCTAGGTCAGAGGTGACAGAGACAAAGTCGACGATGGAGTGAGCTTACCCAGAAGAAGCCTGTTCACTCTAACTTTGAAGAGATTCGGGTTGTATGCGTTCGGAAACACAGACGCAGGCAGTAAGTTCCACTCTTTTGCTGTGCGCATTATGAAGGATGTTTGGAAGCGCTTGGTGCGAATTGGTGGAATAGCAACTAGGTGAGGATGGTAACTTGCAGTGCGTCTAGATGTCCGATGGTAGAAAGGGGCCGGTGGGATGAGGTCGTGGAGTTCATGAGCACACTCGCCAAAATACAGTCTGTAGAAGACCGACAAGCAGGCAACCTTACGGCGATGAGCTAAGCTGTGAAGCTTGGCATCCACCAGTTTGACGTCGCCAATTAGTCTCTTAGCTCTGCGCTCCACCGAGTCAAGCGCGGCAAATTGATATTTAGCTGAGCCATCCCAGAGGTGGCTGCAATACTCCATGCAGGATCGGACTTGCGCTTTGTAAAGAGTTAATAGCTGTCCAGGCATAAAGTATCGCTTCACTCTGTTTAGGACGCCCAGTTTCTTTTCCGCAATTTGGGCTTTGTACTCGATGGAGGCGCCGAAGTTGAGACTGGATGTCAACTCCATGCCAAGGAGCTCGAGCCGATCAGTTACAGGAACAGATGCACCCCGAAAAGTAGGCGTTTGAACGAAGTGAGTCCTTTTTGCGGTAAAAAGACATGCCTGTGTTTTGGTGGCGTTAAAAGAGACAAGATTGTCGTCACCCCAACGGGAGACAAGACTTAAGGTCAAGACGCTCCACCATAGCCTCTCTCATATTTATAATGTGACAACTTTCATCGAGCTGCTACCAGCCACCTCACCTAACGAAGATCGTCGCTCCAACTATCCAGTGAACGTCCTCCCCCTCCTACCTTAGTGCGCCGTCCCATTGAGAACGTATTAGCTAGAGTACGAACCAATAATGCTCATAGAGCAAAGTAACGTATTCTCTCTAGTTTTTAGGGTTCCGTACCCAAAGGGTAAAAACGGAACCCTATTACTAAGACTTCACGATCCGTCTGTCTGTCTGTCTGTCTGTCCGTCTGTCACCAGGCTGTATCTCATGAACCGTGATAGCTAGACAGTTGAAATTTTCACAGACGATGTATTTCTATTGCCGCTATAACAACAAATACTAAAAGTATAATAAAATTAATATTTAAGGGAGGCTCCCATACAACAAACGTGATTTTTTTGCCGTTTTTTGCTCGATATTAATAACGGCGACAGGTAAACGCTTGAAATATTCACAGAATATTTAGTTGTATGTTCACTTCAAAAAATAATAATAATTAAATTAAAATAAAATAAATTAAGGGGGGCTCCCATACAACAAACGTGATTTTTTTGCCGTTTTTTGCGATAATGGTGCGGAACCCTTCGTGTGCGAGTCCGACTCGCACTTGGCCAGTTTTTTTCTACTTCCAAACCAATTGACTACTATTAAGGTTAGACTAGTCGATAATTCTTCCATACAAAAGTAGTCTGGAGATTACTCCACTGTATGACGATGTACGTTCAAAATAAAAAATGATACAAATTTGTCTCATCTAGCCCAGTATGGAAACAAAGAAGTTAAAAATTTATATTTGAACGTTATGTGCTTCGAAACTTCCATATTTCGACACTAATTTTAACGCATCTCTACCTGTTGTTTGGCGTCTAGGGACTGTGTGGTCGCTGTCTCAATAGGATAGCGCTCTTAAGTTTGCCGATCGCGATTCCTAGACTAGACTATTCTCTGACCTAGACTAGAGTCAAGAGCAAACCCATCACAAATAAAAATAAAAAATTAAACAAGAGCATGTCTTCGTAACGATCGTAGGTTCTACAGTGAAAATATGGACGGTCAATTTACACTTCAGCTTGCATATTCTGTAGGTTATCAAAACTTACATAAAGAGGTCAAATTGTTTGTTTGTAGAAGGACATCTATGGAAATACTGATCCGTCCCTAAAACTATTCTATGGTATAAAGTCTGTATAAAAGGTATAAAGTGTCTGCCCTTCATGCCCGTCCACCTGCACCTTACGGGATTTGAACGTAGCAAACAGGCACATATACAGAGGGGGGGATAGTTGGGATTCATCCCACCCCGAAATCTAACTGAAAAAAAAGCCACCAAACTGCACGAAGCAACCCTCCCAGCGATACTGCTGAAGAATACTTCAGAAGAACTATTTTTATACGAGTGCTCGGACGATTTGATATCTGGTAAGAAAAATAGATTTGCGAATCAAAGAGAGCTGCTTTCTTCTTTAGAAATTATTCTTATTTAATATTATTTCTTCTTTAAAAATGTGGACGAGAGGAAGTGAATTAGAAAATATGCAATTTTTTTGGGAAGAAAGTGTTTGAGAATCACTAATAAAAGCAGAGTACAGTATGTGGTGTGCCAAGTGTAAAAACACAGATAAGAAACCAGTCGACATTATGGAAATTTTAGACACGTGTGACAAAATTTTCTTTTCTACCATTAACAGGCTAATACATATTCTGGCCATCCTTCCGGTTTCAACGGCATCTGTGGAGCGATTTTTTTATGCCTAAAGAGGATTAAATCCTATTTTTTTTTTTTTTTTTTTTATTTATCGATAGGCTCGCGTTTGACCACTATCTCGCCTGATGGTAAGCGATGATGTGGTCGACGGTGAAGCACGCTTGCCTAGAAGTAACCTATTCACTCTTGACTTGAAGACCCCAAGGTTGTAGCTATCAGGAAACAAAGACTCCGGCAGGGAATTCCACTCCTTAGCTGTGCGTACAATGAAAGTATTCGCAAAACGCTTTGTACGTATGGGTGGGATGTCCACCATGTACCGGTGGCGCATTGCCGTGCGTCTTGTTGTCCGGTGATGGAAAGGGCTAGGCGGAATCAAATTGTGCAGTTCCATCGCACACTCCCCGAAATGTAACCGATAAAAAACCGACAACGGCGAGAGGCTTACTGGTCTCGCTCTATTGTCTATTCATTCCGCTTTGGCGCCAGATCCTGATATGGTACTAGACGTAATGGCTGCCAGTGGAAACAGAAAAATACTTATATATAAATATAAAATACTTATAAGTGTGTGACTAAACTACGGCAGTCGGGCGGTACTTCTTTTATTTTATTTTATTTTATTTTATTTATTTAAGGAAAAACAAACAGTAGCACAATAAGATACAGTCATACTATCTTAAATATTACATTTATATAATTATGCTACCCACTACGTTCTCCACAGATTACAATCTAAAGTATTTAAAACTAGCTAGTAACACAGATACAATACACAACGGTTATTGTCCTAGAACTCATATCTGGATTTTTAAATAATATATAAAAGAAAGAAATACAGGAAAAGTAAATTTGTGTGCGTATTAATACACATTACGTTATTATGTCTTAATTTGCTGATCTTTTAGGATTGCTCGGATTTGCTTCTTAAATGCATTTTTACCGAGAAAAAGAATGTCGATTGAATTAAATTCATTGTTATATGTCTCAACCAAACGATGAAGTGGTGAACGCGAGCCAGCGTTGGATTTACAGAGGCTAGTAGCAAATAGATGTCGAGTGCGTACCTCACGTACTTTAAGTACACTCTTTAAGTTATTAAAAAATATAGTACAGTGATTACAGCGATTTTTACAAAGTTCACATGGTTGTTTCAATGTTTGTCCCCTCCCCTGAACCAAAAGTCTGGATACGTGCCTGGTAGCAAATGATAGAGCTGTCCGAGAAGCTACATACTGGTCGGACAAAATCTGAATGGTTGTATAACACGAATGAAGAAGAAGGTATAAAGTTACAGTATCGTTGAGTGTCGTAGAATACTTTAAATCTCAGAACAATGCATGTTCTTCTGGAACAGGTCAGAGAGCAGTCGTGACCTAGTGGCAACGGCCGCGACTTACAAGTTGTAGGTCCGAACCCAAACAGGCGCTTTACTTTGTGTAAATTATTTCATCACCACTGCTAAACCAAAACTTCGAATTCATGTGAGATTCACCAACCCGCAATGGGCCCGCGTGGTGGATTACAGCACAACAGACTAAATGGTTGTTTCAAGTTCTGAAAATGGATACATCTATCCTATCTGGGTTATGCAATGAGGTAGGAAAACTATGGAGACGGCATATTCTACTATATGAAGAATAGTTATACAAATATCTATAATATCGACACACGCATGTCAAAAAGCGTTTTGTCTCTTTTTAACTAACCAAGAGCTGCGTATGAAAAGAGAGACATCTAAATGTTTGTCAAGGACTAAACTTGGTAATACTTTTGAGTGACGTCAAAATCATGTCTATGCGTGACCGGTCGCCATGTTGATTGCCGAGTAAAATTGGTAGTTGTGTGCCGTATATGTACGTTTATCTGTGTAGTTGTGCTGTCAAACAGTTGCAAATGGCCTACCTCATTGGCCAATGGGCAGCCATTTTAATTGCCCGATTTATGTAGGTATGCACGCTAATTTCGTAGGTATGGCAAGTCCACAGGTTTATAAGTCAGTGGGGTTATGTCACACGAGCGAAGCCGGGACAAAAAGCTAGTGGCGTAAGTAATAAATTAATTAGTTTAAAAAATACTACACAAAAAAACATTCAAGGACACAATTAAATTAGTTTCACTATTAACTAGGTTTTTTATCAGTAATTTAATTGTTTAGATAAAAACACACGTGGTAACACTTCGCAAGTCAGGGTTGCCAAACTTTGAAAGTTTTTTTTGTGAACATATGAATACAATCATAATCATTCCTGCCCTTGTCCCATGTTACTTGGAGTCTATGCAACACGTTTTCTTCTTCCATAAGGTCTTATCCAAAGATTAGTACTATATACCGAGGTCCCAGCGCTAACAAAGAAAACCTGGTTGTCACTAGATGGCGCGATATACATCGATATGTTATTGAATTGTGTGTAAAATTTACATTTTCTAGAATTTGATCATAAAATTAGCATGTTCTTATTTAATCAACTCTCTTAATTAAGCACAAAATTATGGAGTACTAGCTGTTGCCCGCGGCTTTGCTCCCGAGGACCACCCCACAGGAACCAATTTCGGGATTAAAAAATAGCCTATGTCACTCAGGAATAATGTAGCTTTCTATTGGTGAAAAAAAAAATCATTTCGGACCACTAGTTTCGGAGCCTATTCGGTACAAACAAACAAAAAAACAAAAAATCTTTCCTCTTTATAACATTAGTATAGAAGTATAGATTGGGCTCTTAATTCACATTTCAAAGATTATTTGAATGGATCATTTAAAATTGATTCCAATAGATGGCGCGGTTTTAAATTTCTGCGGCATGCCACTAGATGTTTTTAATTAGTATTTGTAACACATTTTGGTACAATGAAACTGTGAAAACGTGCAAAAGCCACCCCCACGCACAACGGTCTGCGGACCAAATGGGAGTCTAAGTGCGGAAAAGTGAGTCCCTACCACTACCATAGTAGAAATAATAATACCGAATTTAAAAAAAAAAGTTCCAGCTTTTTAGTATACCGTGAATTGTCATCAAAATCAAACGTGTATGCAAAATAACACCTTAAACGGTTGAGAAATACTGCTTTAAAATTTTAGTTGCAAGATTTCACCTGAACGTAAATACATAGCAAGTTAATAAAAATCTTGTAAAATTTCAGACGTATCAAATATTTAAAATCTGCCAAATGCCATATAATGACACTGTCAAAGTCAAAAATATTTATTTCAACTATGCCTTTAAGTGGCACTTTTCTACCTCAACAATTAAAATTTACAAGTTACTAGCTGACCTGGCAAACTTTGTCTTGCCATAAAAACACCAAGATACATCTACCCTACACCTACACTACCAATTTTTTTTTTTTTGCTATAAACCTCACGGAGCCCGAGACCTTTCCAACGAATGCAAAATCGTGGAAATCGGTTCGTCCGTTCTGGAGTTATAGCGTCAGGGAGGAAAACCCGACTTATTTTTATATATTAGATAATAATTGATTCTACCGTCCATTCGGAAAAGCAGCTTGTTATGGAGAAGAACGGACAAGAAGCTCCATACTAACTCTTAAAAAAAGAAATAACTGGTTTACAATATTTACTTAAGTACATACATTAATAAATTCATATATGTGAGGACGATGCATCCAGAATAGCACTACATACTATACTATGTATAGGTATAAAGTATTGAAAGCATTGACAGGTAAATTCATCAATTTGATAAATAGGAACATGGTTCTCACATACTTACAAATATTGCAAACATAGGTGTGTGAGTTAATTTCTAAAACATAAAAAAAAAAAATACAGTAACCATGAATAGGTATATAAATTAACAAATTTGATTTTGTCTACACTAAAGATTGCCCTATGGAGCAGGACCAACATGTTTCCAAGCATTCTTATCTTGAATATAATCATCTAGCTACAGGAAAGCAGAATTGTTTACAACCCCTGTTAAAACCATTTATAGCCAAATTAAAACTAATTGTTACTCTGTGGCTTATGAAACACCATAACAGCGCAGTAATAAAAGTAACTGTTATGTAAGGCATCTAATAGTTTTCTAAAAGGAAAAACTAAATAAGAACGTAAACGCATCTATTAACCGATTGAATGCTGTAATTACCAAAACAATTAAAAAGCCATTCTATGCCCGAGGATCCACGTTTTGTGCTTAAATACACTTTAATTTCCAGCTTTAATTCGAGGTTTTTCATTGATGACAACAATGCTGATAATTTTTTTTTTAGCTATCTATATTGTTCTCCGCTTACTTCTTCAAAACCAGGCAACGGATTGTGATATGGTTGACACTAATAGAAAGAGCAATTAATGAGGCAGGTCTAAGTATATAATTTATTCTTGCGAAGATGGGGCAGGTCGCTAGTGTTTCAGGCTAAAATTTCCTTTATGGACCGTTGATTTGGAGGTTCATTTTTTTTTTGTAGATAGTACTCATAAATAGGAAGCTTTTTACAAAGTTTCAATATGCGGAAATTTTCTGTATTTTTGTATGTTTTTCGTGAGGTAAAAAATTAAAATGAGTCCAAGAGCGAGCGAAGCGAGCTCGGGAGCTGAGGGCACCCAACACGGACAGGTTAGTTTCGAAGAGAAATCTTTAATCATGGATATCTCCTTAACCATGGGGTTCCGCGGGGTCGGGATGGTACAGTGGGGAGCCCCACTACCCTACCCACTTGCCCGCCCCTAAAACCGATGGACATTGATGGAAATTTTTATTGTAACCTAAAAACTTTAACCATGGATATCTCCATAACCATGGGGCTCCGCGTGGTGGGGATGGTACTGGGGGGTAGCCCCTCCTCCCCCCACCACTCCCCGCGCCATAAATCAGCGGTCCATAATGTAAATTTTAACCGTGTTTCATACCAGACAAACATCGAATGGTGAATAATAAATGAAATATATTTCACTCTTGTGCGTAGTGAATATTGTTGTGTTGTGACTTCAGATTACTCATGGTTTTTCGGTTTAACTACTGAGTTGGCAAGCAGCCAAAAGCACTTTGACTCTTAAAGTTTTATTACAAGAGTACAAATGAAATGTCAAAATGTTGTCTTGAAATTATTTAAAAATTTTACCCAGTAAATATTTTTTTAAGTGATCAATGATTAAAACGTTGCTAAATAATAGATATTAGCGTAAGATTCCGGCATTACATTTTTATCTACGGGCTCTAAACAGAGGTTATCTATCTTTAGTGATAAAAATAATTTTACAGCTTACCTGGTATTCTATGTCGATAATTTCGTTAGGCAGCACTTTATGATAGAAACAGTCCACTTTTCCCGCCTGTACCATAATCGTCATATCTTTTTCGTAGGCGAAAACTACGCTAAATATAGTAGTTAAAAATATGTAGCGCATTTTGGTCGAAATTAACGTTTTTACTGTTTTGTATTCCGATTGAAGCAAGCAAGGAAAGTTATTTTTAGTTTTCGAGTGTTTGTTTATGTATAAAAATAGAGCGAAACAACTGAAATGATCGAATTATTTTCACAAACAAATAAACAACCGAGCCACAAGCACAAATCGAGCGGAGCGGATGGTCGTAATCGTTCTGAAATTTTATGACTTTTTTATTGACAAGTGATTGAGATTGACTGACAGTTCCTTTCCGATGTGCCTAGCACCAGACGGATCACGAAACCAAATCACCATTCAGGAATCAATAATAAACTTATTTTAATTTTATGGATTATGAAATAAAAAAATGTAATTATTATAACTGAGTTTTAATATAGGACAAGTAATGATACTTTTAATGTGGTTTTTTCAATAATTTTACGTCAATGTTATTTCGTTCAGAAACTTTGAGAAAATGTTCCATGTAGATCATAACTACATCCTTAGCATAAAATTGTTGGTCTCGCTTCCACTCAGCAATATTGTCTTAAGTAAGTAGGTACCTGCCAGTTACTGTAATGCTTCAAATTCGAAGAATTGGTGTAACGAATATCGAAAAAAGAAAACAACAAAAAACATGCACAGACTAAAAACTACAAATTATATTTTTTGGAACAAAAGCTGATTTTAAGACTAGAGGACTTGTTCAATCTTCCTAGATTTGGCTAAAATGTCAAGTGGGAGCGGAACGGGTGCACCACCCCCGGCTGGCGTGGTCCGGAGCAGCGCATTGTCCTTCGTTGCGTCTGCGCAAGCCACGGCAACAGCTGACAGCATTCCCGGAAACTCACAGGAAATAGATCGGGAACAAATGGGGCAAGCAGGTAAAGGAATTATTTTGTACAGCCTAGATTTGAACTCGTTTAAAATGGTCAGCTTTACCGATCCAGATGCTTGCAATATGCCTCATGCCTGCCTTGTAGCTTCTAACATAGAGATCTAACCACCCACTTTCAAAACAAGAATGAAATACGCTGGTGGATGTTTAAATGCCCTAAAATGTATGTGTAATTACTCTTTCTGTTAGACAGGACTGGCTCTGTGATTTAGATTCCATAACTCTATAAACTCCTAAAAAACTACACTTAAAATTTTTTCTTTCTTTTCTTTCCTGAGGGACCACAGTTAAGAAAGATGTTATAGTATAACAGCTCTTACCAAAATTATTACTGAAACCTATAAGCTATTTCTACCCAATAAACTTCTTCGGAGAGCGGTGGTGGCCCATTGGTATCGGCCGCGACATACAAGTTGTAGGTTGTGGGTTCGAGCCCAGGCAGGCGCTTTACTATGTGTAAATTATTTCATCACCACTGCTCTCAAAACGGTGACGGAAAACATCGTGAGGAAACTGGCATGTCCTAGAACAAAAACTTCGAAGACATGTGACATTCACCAACCTGCACTGGGCCCGCGTGGTGGATAATGGCCTATTCCCTCTCACAGAAAGGAGGCCTGTGTCCCAGCAGTGGGAACATTAATAGGCTGATGATGTGATGTGATGTGAAACTTCTTCGTACTGTCTCCGTGCCCAACATGCCTTGGATGCTAAACCTGATTGTGATGCATAATGATGAAAGACAATCATGTCAGTACGGAGTTATTTATTTATTTTATACTCCAAGCTCACAAAAACTCTTTAACTAGGTACTAAAATAGGTGGATAGTATGTCCAAACTTTGACAAAGCTATAAAAATAAAAATAAATTTATCTTCCGCAGATCGTTTGGTTCCAGCCGGACTGACAGCACTGTGTGAAACATGTTCAAAGCTTTACCCAGACCAGCCCAACCCTCTGCAAGTCACTACTAGACTCAAGTATTGGTAAGCTATTCAAAAAATGTATAGTGTATTATGTTACATACGATCTAACTGACATACCTCAGTAGCTCCTTAGACTATGAAAACTGCCATTGCTGCTTATGTGTGGTCAGCGGTAACAAATCCAGTATAAACTGGCCTTTTATTCTATTGGCATATTGTACAATACTAGGCCAGCTACAATCTAGGGGTCTTTAAGTCAAGAGTGAATGGGTTATTTCTAGGCAAGCGTGCTTCACCGTCGACCACATCATCGCTTACCATCAGGTAAGATAGTGGTCAAGCGCAAGCCTATAGACAATAATAAATAATAATAAGCTAAACACCAAAGTATTAGCACTTACATGCAGCCTACCCCATAATACAGTCGTAAATAATTTTTCAAAAAATTATGATTGTGCTAGGAGAATGTATTTTTTTTGGTTGACAACCCAACAGCCGTCCTGATGTTAAGTTGTGTGCTGATTTCATGTAACTTTAATTACAACAACACACATACTCTTTAAAATGCAACACAGCCACACTATTTGTCCAGAGAAATATACAACGCCGAAGCCCCCGACTAGCTCCTTCACAAAGAGCTCTAGTTTATATTTTTGGTTTAATTTCAGGCTAGGAGGTCATGATCCTCTGGACTACATCAGCATGTACTGGAACCCTGGCAAGCCTGAGGAGCACATTCTACCTCATTGGCATTATGTCAGGTTAGTATTTAATTGAATTAATTCTGCCAACTGGTCCAGGTAGGAAATGGGGGGTACTACAATTTGATTGGTAGGACTAGACAGAAATGCAACTTCTCTAATTTCGTCTCTGTCTAAAGTGGCGACAAAAAAAAGATTAATCAAAAATAATTTTAATTTTTAATGTTTATTTTGCTTTTTTTTTAATTAATTTATTTCCTGATTTTTTATTACTAAATATTATTATGTGACAAAAGAAAAAATATCCTCTCTGTGAGAGGGGATGGACCGTAATCCACCACGCGGGCCCAGTGCGGGTTGGATGTCACATGTCTTTGAATGATTTTTTGGTTCTAGGACATGATGTTTTCCTTCACTGTTCTGAGAGCAGTGGTGATAAAATATTTTACACAAAGTATTGCGCCTGCCTGGGTTCGAACCCACGACCTACAACTTCTAAGTCACGCACTGCTCTCCATCATCCCTTTTGCTTTGTTTCTATTAAGCCTTGTATTACACTAGTTCCTTCTCCCAGCTTCGGCCTCTCCGACCTCCACGGCGACGGACGCGTGCACCCAGCACCAGACCTGTCTCGGGATGCACCATCAGGCTACGGCTTCGAGCTGACGATGCGCCTGTCAGCCGAGGAGGGCCTGGCTCAGCCGCCGTTGTGGCCTGCTGCCTTGTTGCAGGCGCTCGCTAGATATGTATTTACTACTGGTAGGTAGTTTTTTTTTATTTATATAGGGACTAGCGAACCGCCCTGGCTTTGCCCGGTAATTCAGGATGAGTTTTCCAAGTGGGTGTGTTGGCCATCCACACCCATTTGAAATACTCAACCTGTATACATAGTGTGAAACATATGTCCATCAGGAAAAGTACCTTTATCTATACTGGACAGGTATCTCTCACATAACAGATAGCTGATTTGGAGCAGGAAGATGATTTGAAGATCATTAGGTATTTTTTGTGTATTTACAGCATTTATAAAAGATTAGAGCTAAGGGTTAAGGTGAGGGAAAAATATCCTGGATGGACTTGGGGTAGATCTTTGCCTATTTGAGGCAAATCATTTATGTAAACTAAAAAGAAGAATGGACCCAACATCGAGCCCTGAATAACGCTCAGTGTAATTTTAGATCCTAGTGAGTTTACGGCTTTTACCTAAACTTTAACCTGTCTATCTTTCAAGTAAAATTTTAGTAACTCAAGGACCGTATTCCTTATCCCATAACGCACAAATTTCAATAAAAAAGTCTCATGGTTAAAGCAATCGAAAGCTTTCGAGAGGTCGCAAAAGATTCCAATGGCGTCTTGTGCTTCTTCCCAGGTGTCAAAGATATTCTTTATTAGGGTGAATCCCATGTAAGTTGTGCAACGCCCTTCGGTGAAACCATACTTCTGGTCATGAATTAAAACTTAAGCATCACTTAGGCATTACATTAGTCATTATTCCTGTTCTCGTGAGTACTTTATGGCTGCGTCAGTAGACGGCGTTGGCTAAAGATTTAGCTAAGATGTTTGTCATCGACACGCTAAGAAGGAATCATTATTAATTGCCGTTCAAAAATAATGATTTCTTCCATAAATTTTTCCATAATTTCGCAGGTAACAAACTCTGCGCCGGCGACCACATAACTTGGCACCGAGCCCTCGATGGTGGCGCCACTCGCTCGCGCCTGAGACACCTACTGGTGTGCGAGGACCCGCAGCTGCACGCGACTCACACGCCGCACGGCACTGTGGCCTTCCTACAGGTTAGTCACTCCGAAATAGTTAATATGAATATACTATTCTTTATGAGCCGGCTCTTTGAGCGAAGGAGCTCTAGGTTTCAGATAGCAAGGAGCGTGAAAAAGCCAAATTCGAAGCACAATTGCCAGCGCAAAATAAAATGTTGATAGATTCGAGAGCTATGTTGCCAGAACTGAATTTTAAGAATCCGTAGGTTGACGGTGAAAAATCCGTAAATTGTCTCCTCTAGATAAATCTGTATATTGTCTCTAGATAAAGCCGTAGATTGTGTCTAGTTAAATTCGTAGATTGGCTCTCGATAAATCCGTAGACGTACAGACTTTTTTAAAAGCTAAATCTGACTGTTCTGAGCGGCTAGACTCACCTTGAACCTGCAGCCTTATTGTGTAAGAGAATTCTGCAAGGCAAAGATTATGATCAATCGACCAATCATCTTATACTGTTCCCACTGCTGGGACGCAGGTCTCCTCTCTGTGAGAGAGGCAATGGACCATAATCCACCACGCGGGCCCAGTGCGGGTTGGTGGATGTCACATGTGGTCGAATTTTAGGACATGCCGGTTTCATTACGATGTTTTCCTTCACCGTTTTTAGAGCAGTGGTAATAGTAGTAGTAGTGAATTTTGTATGTCGTTTTTGTGGCGAATGAACACTTTTTCTTTCTTTCTTTTTTACATTATGGTACAAGTGTGCAATGTTCATGATTACCGCTGAGGCGCCATTGAGACCCGGTGAGCGTCTTAAGAGAGCCGAGGACGGTAATCATCAATACACACGTGTATCATACGACGTTTTTCAACACACTTGTGAAGAAAATAATACTAAAAATAATGTTCAACAGTAAAAACGAGTTGTGAAATTTTTCACAATGGCGGGCAAAATTAATCAGTTTTCCTATGCGCGCGCATTTAACAATGGCGATCGGCCATAGACTAAAAGAATGAGGTTTCTTTTTTTTTGGCTTTTCTAGGATCTTTTATAGTGTTTTAGCCACGTACAAAAAAGGGAATTTCAATTTTTCTTAATTACAGAGCAAGTAAAATTTATATTTGAGTGAAAGTTTTATTTATTAAGCACGTACAAGTTGAAATTATCTATTTAAATACGAAGTTGCATGAAATGAGCAAGCAATAGGTACATTAATTTATTTGTACTATTGAGCACGATCTTTTTTTTATCGAAACTTTTTTAAGAACAAAGCAACTCAACCAATAAATTAAAAATAAAACTCTATAACTCACTTGTGAATAATAGCAATGAAAAAGTCACTGTTTGATAACAGGTATTATTATGTGCCTAATTGCGGTGAAATTAGAGCCACTTTATGAGCAAGTGTGTTGAAAAATAATTTATACAAAGTAAAGCGCCTGCCTGCCGTTACCACTGCGCCACCACTGCTCTAACTCTTGAATTAAGTGCCCAGTGCCGAGTGCTTGAAAAAATATAATGTATTTATGTATCACTTAAATAAAAATAACACTAGCAAGAATGTTATATATACATTTCCATTATTACAGATAGTAGGATGCACCGGCAGAGAGTTGAAAGCCGCTCAAAGAGGCTCCGGATTTGAAGTCCTGAAGTTGATTAGTGAAGATCCCAAGTAAGAACTTTATTAGGTACTAGCTTATGCCAGCGGCTTCACCTACGTGAAAAGCTTATTCTTATACCAAGGGATAAAAATTAAATGTGGCGCCCTCTAGAGAACGGAAGAGGAGGAGGTGGCATACAACCTTTTTTTAGGGTTCCGTAGCCAAAGGGTAAAAACGGGACCCTATTACTTAGACTCCGCGATCCGTCTGTCTGTCTGTATGTCCGTCCGTCTGTCACCAGACTGTATCTCATGAACGGTGATAGCTAGAAATTTTCACAGATGATGTATTTCTATTGCCGCTATAACAACAAATAAGAATAAAATAAATATTTAAATGGGGCTCCCATACAACAAACGTATTTTTTTTGGCGTTTTTTTCCGGTAATGGTACGGAACCCTTCGTGCGCGAGTCTGACTCGCACTTGGCCGGTTTTTGTTTCATACTTTTCAAAGCGCGATTTTTTTGTAGTCTGGATTCAGTTTTTAAACTCTTTTTTTATCGTATCTTAATAGAATAAATAATAATCCTTCTAATATTATAAATATGAAAATTTGGATGGTTGGATGTATGTTTGTTACTCAACCACGCCAGAACAGCTGATCAGATCTCAATGAAATTTGGCACAGAGATAGATTATAGTCTGGAATAGCATAAAGGCTACTTTTCATTCCGGTATAATGTTTCCTTTAACTAAACTTGTTGAAGATATGAATTAAATCTGACTCGCTTGGATTTTACTAGATTTAATACAGATTAGGTATTTCGGTTACAAATATAATTATAAAATAAATCGAAGTTCTAAAAACTAAAAAACACGCTTTAATGGTAAATTGAACTAAAAAGTCGCTAATCCTGAAGATCTTGGTAAGGCTAATGGGACAAACTATTTAAACGCGCACGGTATAATCAACTTTCATTAAATGTAAATCTGAACCAAGTTGAATAAACTTATTTGACTTTGACATTGGCTTTACCTTTGACTAAATTATTGCATTGTCATCGGTCCTTGATAAGTGTGCAAAGTTTCAAATCAATCCCACGTTTTGAAGTGGGTGAAAATCACGTTCAAAGATTCCGTTACATTGATACATACCAAGCTAATAAAAGCGTGTTAATAGATCGCAGTGATCGCACAGTGTGGTACGTCTGCTGATGACCACATCTGTGGGCGAGTAGGCGAGTTGTGGTGGAGGGCGGAGGCGCGGCCGTTGGCGCGATCAGCTGTGTGACCCTTCACGCATATGATGCGTGAACAAAACTCTTTTCATGCGGACGAAGCTGCTGGCGGAAGCTATTCCGATGAGCGATTTTTGATGAGATGTTTCGTCCGTTTTCAAAACGGCAGTAAATACAAAGCGTGGGTTAAATATTAAATTATTTACTTAAGTAACACAAGTAAATTATATTGTACTAGCTTCTGTTAGCTGCTTTGTCCGCGCGAATGTCTAATATCATCCCAAGGGAATTTATTCCCGAGATAAAAAGTATCATATATGCTTATTCCAGACTATAATCGATTTCTGTGCCAAATTTCATCCAGATCCGTCCAGCCGTTTGAGTGTGAAGAAGTAACATGAGAATTGATTAAGTATTAATTAATTGATTAATTACATAACATTAACATTCACCTCTGACCTAGACTAGAGTCAAGAGCAAACCCATCTAAAATAAAAAAACCGGCCAAGTGCGAGTCGGACTCGCGCACGAAGGGTTCCGTACCATTATCAAAACAAACGGTAAAAAAATCACGTTTGTTGTATGGGAGCCCCACTTAAATATTTATTTTATTCTGTTTTTACTATTTGTTGTTATAGCGGCAACAGAAATACATCATCTGTGAAAATTTCAGTTGTCTAGCTATCACGGTTCATGAGATACAGCCTGGTGACAGACGGACAGACAGACGGATCGCGGAGTCTTAGTAATAGGGTCCCGTTTTTACCCTTTGGGTACGGAACCCTAAAAACGAACATACAAACACACACATACACACTCACTTACAAACTTTCGCCCTTATAATATTAGTTTGAAGTGTGATTGTTTACTTAAGGCGCCGATTACCTTGAGTAGCTGATTTTAAAAATGAGAATCACGTCTAAATGGCTAGTCGTAATTTTTTGAAAAAAATATATGTTATATTAGACTATTTTCTTAATAATTTGATCTAAGCAAATTTTGAGTTTTATTCGTATAACATAGTGTAATTACCTTGTAAAGTTACGTCTAAAACGGACAAAAACATGACAATCACACCAAAACCGCTGGGCGTATTTTAATGAAATCAACACCATCTCAAAGACAATTTAATTATCTACATTTTGATCTGAGTCTTTTTTTTTTAAGTCATAGAATAATAAGGAAAGTACAAAAAACTACAAAATTTTGGGTCTCGCGGGTGTGAAACGAGTGCGCGTTTTGTTCCTTCAAGGTCGTTGGCGTTAGTCGTCGTCTTAAGGTGCACACAAAATAGATCCGGACAGCGGCCCGCCATTAGATGACCCCTGCAATAATGTGTCCTCTCCCCAGCTGCGGCGGCGCCTGGCTGGTGACGCGCATGTCCCGGCGCGCGTCGTGCCGGCGCGTGCGGCCCGCGCGCCCGGCCGCCGCCCCGGCGCCGCTGGCGGGGGTCTCCGCAGCCCTGCGCTGGACGCCTTGGACTCCGGTATTTACTATTATCATACATGTTACAAAAAAAATATCCCCATACAAAAATATGGACACGTGACGACAATTTTGTATGGCAAATCCATTTTCTTGAGAATTGACAATAACTACCTTAACAGATAAGACTTAATAATTGAGAATTGACAATAACTATGAGGTAGTTTCACGGAGTCTTTACTTACATTCATAGAATAATCCCTAAAATCATTACACTAACCGACTCACACTCAATACACGATCACCCTCTCCTTACTCACCAAATCATCATTCATACACTACACATACACTTACATAGGCTCACTCTATATCATATCTTTTAAATTGGTCCAATATTGGAGGAGGAAAGAGACGAGAGCCAAACCTCGAATTATGACTTTTTACTAAGGAAATTCAGTCGGCGCTCTCTGCCCATATTTCCTCTTAACTATGATAGTTAGATATATTCTCTCGTAGAAATTTTTGTAGATAATAATGAGTACTTTCATCATGTAGTACATAATTTTTATGTATCATCAATAGTTTTCTCAGCGCACGCCAGAATGAATTTTAGAGGCAAAATTTTGCTACTTGGGTTACATTATTTCGATTTTCTAAAGGATCTCTAATGTTTTGAAAATAAATTAGAGCCTATGGCACTCAGGAATATTGTAACTTTGAAATAATTTTCAAAATCGGTTCAGTGGCTCCAGAGATTACCCCCTACAACTTCACAAACTTTACCTCATTATAGTATTGAGTATAGATAGGCTCACGCTTGACCATTATCTCACCTGATGGTAAGCGATGATGTGGTCGACGGTGTAACACGCTTGCCTAGAAGAAACTTATTCACTAGAGACTTAAAGGCCCCGAGGTTGTAGCTATCGGGAAACACATTCTCCGACAAGGAATTCCACTCCTTAGCAGTACGCCTAATGAAAGTATTACATCACCAATAATTCTTAGCAAATTATGAATAAATCTTAATTTCGCAGCCCAGTACAGAACTCCAGCCAGCCTCCCCCTCCCCGCTGCCCCCCTCAGTGTCGCAGCAGATCAAGGAGACCTTACAGCGAGGACTTAGCACCATGGGCGAGAGGTCTGGTCCTGAAGGTAAGGATTGCTTTTCATTGAAGTCGGTTAACTTTCCAAAAAGAAGGCGTAAAATAACTTTCTTTTCGGAAGTCGGTGTCGAAAATCAAATAACAGTAGGTAGCAAACACACCTACTTCCGAAAAGAAAGTTATTTTTCGATTTCTAGTGTTTAGCTTTGGCAGACGTTTTTTTTTTAATAAAAAGATTTTTTTATTTTAAAACGTTCCACCCTAGCACAGATAATATAATACTAGCATAAAGATGCCTCATCCCATACAAAGAAACCTTGCCGACGAACCCTTTTACTTGCAAGTCGCTGCGACTTGCAAGTAAAAGGGTTCGTGACTATTTTTTGCACGTTTTTACAGTTTCATTGTACCAAAATATGTTACAATACAAATTTGAAAATCGAGTGACATGCCTCAGATATTCAAAACTGCGCCATCTATTGGAAACAATTTAAAATGATCCGTTCCCATCCGTCCGAACCCAATATTCCATAATTTTGTGCTTAGAAGAGTAAATTAAACAGGAACATACAATTTTTATGATCAATTCTAGAAACACACAATTCAATAACAAATCTATGCAAATCGCGCCATCTAGTGACATTTATTTGAACCAAATTTTCTTTCTACGCTGGCACCCCGTGCCCTGGACAGGAATGGTGTCAGATATTATGGCTTCTGGTCTACCCGTAACAACTGTCAAAGATCTTCAAATGACAGCTGAGACCAACGGCTTAAAGTGCTTGGTAATAAATCCCAGTGATTTAATAGTGCATTATTGCAAAGGCCGGCAAATAGACAATTGCAGGTCGAGTATGACTTTGAACGCCGAGCCGTAGGCGAGGACTTCACTAATACGAGACAGGCAATCATTGTCATTTCCACCGAGGCATATATAATGCTTTTCTCAAAAGAATGCAGGGAAATAAAAAAGTAGTTAAATTTCCTTAATTTTTAAAGTTAACGCCATTTTTAACATGAACTGTGCATTTCAGCATGCAATAAATTGCCCATAATGTAGATGGCTTTTTAGTTTTAGAAAACTCATTAAAATACGCCAAAAATACTGTTTTGGAGAAAATGTTAATTTTTTTAAACACTGCCACCTCAAAGATGTATAATGACGGCAATGTTAGAAGTTTCAAGGATTCAAAATAAGGCTTACAACTTTCCCTTGATTGTAGATTACATATAGCGCGTACGCATTTTTTTTGTGCGATGACAACGTAATTCTTGTCTGTCGAGTTACCCCAGAAGATGACTCCGTATCTAAGAACTGACTCTACGTAGCTATGGTAGGCAATAAGCATAGCGTCACGGTTCACAAATTTGGACAATTTATAAAGAGCAAATGCAAAACTGTTAAGTTTTTTACAAATTTCTTCAATATGCGGTTTCCACGTAAGTTGACTGTCTATCACTAACCCTAAAAACTTTGTTGTATCCGTTTTTGTAACTGATTGCCCATGATGACTTATATTAACAGGTATTTGTTGTCGTTGTCGCTGACTAAAATGCATTATACACGTCTTCTCCAAATTATTTTTAAATTATTCAACTGGAGCCAATCTATAGTTTGCTTTAGCGTGTCATTGATTTCTTGTTCATAATTGTAGGAATCATCTTTTTTTATTATTATTGTACAATCATCAGCAAATAATACTGTTGGGTGATTGATACTTTTTGGAAGATCATTTATGTACACTAGAAAGAGTGGAGGACCCAATACGCTCCCCTGAGGTACACCGTACTTCACCGTTCTAGGTTTTGACCTATATTTGATGGCCCGCTTGGTTTTAATATTTATATTTGTTATTTCTGTGTATTGTTGCTGGTTGCTTAAATATGATATGATAAGCTCAAGACAATTGCCGCTTATGCCACATCTTTCTAATTTGTCGATAAGTATAGCATGATCAACATGATCGAAGGCTTTCGACATGTCCATATAAAGGGCACAGATGGGTAGTGTTTTATCTACACTTAACATAATTCTATCAAGAAAATCATAAATAGCAGCATTAATTGACTTATTCTTTCTAAACCCTTTCAGTCTTATTAATAAAAATGGCGTATTCCCAGCTTACTCCAAAGTTACTCTTGGACTAGCTAATCCCGGAGTAACTAAGGATTAACATAGATCTAGCAATGTTATTAATAAACATGGAATAACCTCGGACTAACTATTCATTTCTTAGTCTTGGATTTACGCGTAAGCTCTGGCAACCCAGTTGAATTTAAAAGTAAAAAGAATGAACTAGTGAATGAAAATAAGCAAGTTGAAGAAAGTAGAAAAAAAAACCATGAAAAAAACTAAAAATGACATCTGCCATAGAGATTTGACAGTAAAGGTGAAGGATCCCTCCTTTTCAAATTATCGTATTACCTTTAAACTTAAAAATTACATAAATTGATGATTAATGAATTATTTAATTTGTAATTTCGTTGACTAAAGCTAAACAGCTCCCAATGACCTTATTTTTTTTTAATGTTCCACATCTACGAAATAAAAAATCAGAGTCTATGTAATAATTGTGGTTGCGAGAGTTTTTGGCGGGATTTTTTCGAGTGTAGTTCAGCGGCTGTTAATATTATTTGCAAATTACTTTCTAGTGGATTTTGTGATATTAAATTGGTGTAGTTTTATGTCTCAACTGTCTACGCAACTGGTCAATCTGTGAAAGCATTGACAGAAGCGATCTCGGGATAGTGGCGCGGAGAATTTTATTGTAGTATTGACTACCTCCCGCAAAGCTTACTGGGAAGGCTGACTTGATACAATTTGCTGCCAAATGCTCCAAAAAACATTAGAATCGGTTACATCCGCATTCTAATGCATACTCAAGAATTCAAGAAGGATATTATGCACTGAAAACGAGGCGGTATGGTCTAAGACCTTAGCCTGCCCGAATAGGGCGATGCAAAAAAATTAAAAAAAACTGTGGTTGCCATAGTTACACTACTCTTATTCCGACCTTAAACTAGCTGGCACCATGGTTTAACTTTTAGTCCGAGACTAGTGTCAGATTAGTATAATCCCTCCTTATTCCGTGTTTATTAATACGGATTTTTTTTAGTACTAACCTAATGCTTGGAATAAAGTTATTCTTACCTTAGTCCACGTTTATTAATAAGACGGTTTTTGTTCATCAACCAGTACATTCTTACTTTCGAGAAAACTGTACATTCGATGGTGTATTATTTTTTCTATGACTTTCGAGAATATCGGTATTAATGCCACTGGTCGATAATTTTTAATTAAAGCCTTCTCTCCTTTCTTATACAATGGCTTAATAATAGATACTTTAAGTTTATCTGGGAAGACTCCTTTTTCAAAACATAAATTTATAATATATGATAGTGGATCTGTGGATGACAAATAAATAATGGACTCATATACTTTCATGTATTTTTCTTTTGACTTCGCTGGAAGCAGGTTTTCCATTGCCAATTTGGCTTCTGATCTTAAATCTGGTGGACCGTGAACCGTTGAAACTCATTTTATTTATTAAATTTATATTTATTAAATATTTAAATAACAAATCAAGACGAATTTTCAGCTTTGCCGCCGATTTTCTATTTATCATCCGAAAGGCAAACGCATTTATACCACGTGAACGCAATTTGTACTAAGCAAAGAGACTTACTTTGGTATGCCAAGAATGATAAAAGAGATCCAATCAAAGAGTATCTAATAACCCCAGCACGCCGTTTCATACAACATTGCTGGAGCGTTGAAATATTCCAAATTCAAAAAACGCTCCAGCAATGGATTTGATTTTCATTGTCCGTAAATTCGGTTCTTCGCGTGTTCTTTTTTCTAAAATAATGACAATATTGCCATGCATGTTTGAGAAATAGTACATTATTGCAAAGGCCGGGAAATAGGCAATTGCAGGTCGAGTATGAATTTGAAGGCCGAGCCGTAGGCGAGGACTTCACTAATACGAGACAGGCAATTGCCATTTCCGCCGAGGCATATATAGTGCTTTTCTCAAAAGAATGCAGGGAAATAAAAAAGTCGTTATTTTCATAATTTCTTAAGTCAATGCCGTTTTTAACATGAACTTTCAGCATGGAATAAATTGCCCATAATGTAAATGGCTTTTTAGTTTTAGAAATCTCATTAAAATACGCCAAAAATACTGTATCGGAGAAAATTTTCATTATTTTATAGTTTTTCCAAATCATAAAATGTTCATATACCTACTTTCATGTATTTTTCTTTTGACTTTGCTGGAAGCAGTTTTTCCATTGCCAATTTAGCTTCAGATCTTAAATCTGGTGGACCGTGAACCGTTGGAACTCATTTTATTTATTAAATTTATATTTATTAAATATTTCAATAACAAATCAAGACGAATTTTCAGCTTTGCCGCTGATTTTCTATTTATCATCCGAAAGGCAAACGCATTTATACCACGTGAACGCAATTTGTACTAAGCCAAGAGACTTACTTTGGTATGCCAAGAATGATAAAAGAGGTCCAATCAAAGAGTACCTAATAACCCCAGCACGCCGTTTCATACAACATTGCTGGAGCGTTGAAATGTTCCAAATTCAAAAAACGCTCCAGCAATGGATTTGATTTTTTAATAGGGAACATTACTGCCAATTGCTCCCGCCAGATGGCGCTTGACGGCTCTGAGTAAACAAAAACATAACAACATGGCGTCTACTACTGTTTGTGGTTACCGAACTCTTTTTTACTGTTTTTAAGATAACTTGTGTTCAAAAACCAAATAATAATATTGGGGAAGTTAGTTAGCTTCATTTTTCTTTGACTATTTGTTTTATATTTTGTATACATAAACTGCGAAATTTTGTCGCTGGACTTTGAAAGTTTGGTTTTTTTAGGGATGTGTCCGATATATCTAAACGTAACTTATATCGGATATGTGTTAGATACCATATCATATCTATATCAAAATAACCGATATTACATAAGCTGTATCTAATAAAAACCGTTGCGTGTGAGAACGAATAACTCAAAACTTAAAACCGTAACAATGCGAAAACGTACGAACTACGAACAAAACGCAAACTTCACAAACGTTAGGAACCATATGCGCTACCTATCTTTCTAAGTATTATTTCGTGTTCGTTGTTAGTTTGCTCATCTAAATAACGTTTTAACTTTTGCAAACTGTACTATTGATATCGATATCTGAAAACCGTTTTCGATATCGATATGAAAACACATACATAACCGTTTGCGCAAAAAATCGAAAGCGCCCTTCTCTAGTTTGTTTACGCAGAAACCTGTGGCGCAATCAGAGCGCAGCTTTGCGGATAGTTCCCTATTGTCCGTAAATTCGGTACTTCGCGTGTTCTTTTTTCTAAAATAATGACAATATTGCCATGCATGTTTGAGAAAAATATTTTCTTTTCAGGTCACATGTCAACGGACAGCTTCGAGATGTCAAGTATGGAGCGAGCGTTACCTCACATACCTGAACTCATGGAGGTATGATCTTTTCTCAATCCCTACCATGACACTGTAGCGCCACCTATACCGCTACATACGAACTACGAAAAGACCTGACGTCACAAAGTCAAAGTCAAAGCACTTTATTTCAAGTAGGCCAGTTACAGGCACTTTTGAATTGTCAAAAGACAAAATAAAATATTACAAAATTATGGTGCTACAGTCCCAGTCACAAGACATAATAACTGTGAAAGTACCGTAGATGCCCATTCCAAGGCGTAGATCTCTATGGAGAAGAACGGGCAAGAAACTCCATGGACACTCTTTTTAACCGACTTTCGAAAAAGGAGGAGGTTCTATGTTCGACTTCTTGTATGTTTTTTTTTTTTTTTTTTTTTTTTTTTTATGTATGTTCACCGATATCTCCGTCAATTGTGGACCGATTTTGAAAATTCTTTTTTTGTTTGAAAGAGTATTTTCCAAAATTGGTCCCATTTTAATTTGGTGAAGATCTGATGAAGAACTTCGAAGATATACAACAGAACTCTTCAATAAATAACGGAAAATCTCTCGGGACTGCTGCAATCGCATGTCTGTTTATTGTTTATACCATTTCATAACATAACATCACGCCAGTACGCTCTTAAGGGGTAAACAGATCTGTCAATTGATCAGTTTTGTTCAAGTTTCATGATATTCGGGTTATCTATTCAGGCGTTATAGGAAACTTACTAAACAACTTGCCTATTAGGTTGGTACAACTAAAAAGTGACAAATAAAAAAACTTTTTACAAAAAAATACTACCGACTTCCAAATAAGAAAACTACAAAGTGAAAAATAACTTTATTTTTGGAAGTCGGTGTCCATAACACAAAAAAATGGTACCTACGAAAGACACCGACTTCCAAAAATAAAGTTATTTTTCACTTTGTAGTTTTCTTATTTGGAAGTCGGTAGTATTTTTTTGTAAAAAAGTTTTTTTTCAATTAGGTAATTATTACAAATCATTTGTTACATCATTCATGTTGAGATTACACATTATGTGAGAACGATGTAGAAAGTTAAAAGTGTCAATAGTAAATATAAAAAGACAATTCAGAAATAAAATTAGAATCAATTAAAATAAACCATGGCAGCTAAGAGATGACCAGTCCCAACAGTCACACAAATCCTACATACAGCGGAAGCAGAGTTTTTGACGCGATTTCAACATACATTGCGGCATTTTAATCGTCTTACAAAAGTAGCCCACTTCATTGCTTTATATTTTATAAAATATTTTCAAAATTACTACTTTTACTAATATCAGTCAATAAAAACTTTAAAAAATTAATTACCACCTTCAAAAGCAAAACACTAGAAAGTGCTAAATAACTTTCTTTTCGGAAGCCGGTGTCTTTGGTACATCTTTTTTTATCGTTTTTCGACACAGACTTCCAAAACCTTTATTTTGCACTTTTTAGTGCAAAATAAAGAGAGATAGCTTCTAAAATATATGTTGGTAGGTACTGGCACAGATAATATAATACTAGCATACAGATGCCTCATCCCATACAAAGAAACCGTGCCGACGTAACTAGCGGTTTTCGTCTGATTAAGATGATTATTTTTTATAAGTACGGCTTGCAAGTAAAAGGGTTTTCTCGGTTCGTGACTATTTTTTCTTTAAATATAGTGACGATTTACTTTATAGTATTTTTTGCACGTTTTTACAGTTTCATTGTACAAAAATGTGTTACAATACAAATTAAAAAAATCGAGTGGCGTGTCTCACACAGTTAAAACCGCGCCATCTATTGGAATCAATTTTAAATAATCCGTTCAAATAATCTTTGAAATGTGAATTAAGAGTACACTAGTCGACGCGACGGCACGAACTATTTTGTGCGCGGGGTTTAAATGCATTTTATATCAACCGACAACACGTGCGGAAGAGATAGATGCTGTGATGAGCAGTAGGAAGCTAGTTCGTGTACGAATACACGCTTATGCTAATTTGTAGCGAAATGGATAATGATTTAGGACGAAACCGAGTGCGCGAAATTTTATAAACAGACCTTTGGCAGTCTAGATATCATAAAAAAACGACTAAATCTATCTGTTCAAAATAAAATTATTTGCATTGTTGCACTACTAATCTATCCCTGTATGGAGGCCGTTTTACAATTTTCCGTCTTCTTATGGTATTTATTTGCGCCCAAAAATGCATTAAAAATAGTGTCGAAATGTGGAACTTTTTTGCTTCCATACAGGGCTAGATAATGATGAGACAAATTGATATCACTTTTTATTTTGAACGTACATCGTCAAACAGTGGAATAATCCCTAGACTACGTTTGTATGGAAGAATTTTCGACTAGTGTAACCTTAAAAGTCCAATATTTCATAATTGTATGCTTAGGAGAGTTGATTAAACAAGAACATACAATTTGTATGTTCAATTCCAGAAAATGTTAATTTTACACACAATTCAATAACAAATCGATGCATGTGGCGCCATCTAGTGACATTTATTTGAACCAAAATATATTTGTTAGCGCTGGGGTCCCGTGGTACTGGTTACCCTCAGCAGCCTAACATAAAATAAATATTAATATTTTCAGGGCTCATGGCGCGGTGAAAGTAATGTGGAGTACTTGGAAGGTGCACATATAATGCTCAACGCTGAAGGAGCCAGCTTGCTGCCTCTCGCGATTGAGTAAGTGACAGTTATTTATACAATTTTTAGGGTTCCGTACCCAAAGGGTAAAAACAGGACCCTATTACTAAGACTCCGTTGTCCGTCTGTCTGTCTGTCACCAGGCTGTATCTCATGAACCGTGATAGCTAGACAATTGAAAATTTTCACAGATGATGTATTTCTGTTGCCGCTATAACAACAAATACTAAAAACAGAATAAAATAAATATTTAAGGTGAGCTCCTATACAACAAACGTCATTTTTTTGCCGTTTTCTGCGATAATGGTACGGAACCCTTCGTGCGCGAGTCCGACTCGCACTTGGCCGGTTTTTATTTTTATCGCCACTGTGCGTGACCAGAGGGCTGGCTCTTTCTTTGCGCAAAGAATCAGCATTGCCATTCAACGTGGCAATGCTGCCAGTCTTCTGGGCACGTTCCCGGATGACAGCGATGTGGATGAGTACTTCGACGCCTAAGTGTACCTTTCTTTTTAACCGACTTTCGAAAAAGGAGGAGGTTCTATGTTCGACTTCTTGTATGTTTTTTTTTTTTTTTTTTTTTTGTGTATGTTCACCGATATCTCCGTCAATTGTGGACCGATTTAAAAAAATCTTTTTTTGTTTGAAAGAGTTTGTTCCGAAATTGGTCCCATTTTAATTTGGTGAAGATCTGATGAAGAACTTCGAAGATATACAACAGAACTCTTCAATAAATAGCGGCAAAACTCTCGGGACTGCTGCAATCGCATGTCTGTTTATTGTTTAGACCATTTCATAACATAACATCACGCCAGTACGCTCTTAAGGGGTAAGCAGATCTCTCATTTGATCGGTTTTGTTCAAGTTACATGATATTTGGGTAATCTATTCTGGCGTTATAGGAAACTAACTAAACAACTTGCCTATTAGGTAGGTACAACTAAAAAGTGAAAAATAAAAAAACTTTTTTACAAAAAAATACTACCGACTTCCAAATAAGAAAACTACAAAGTGAAAAATAACTTTATTTTTGGAAGTCGGTGTCCATAACGCAAAGAAAATGGTACCTACGAAAGACACCGACTTCCAAAAATAAAGTTATTTTTCACTTTGTAGTTTTCTTATTTGGAAGTCGGTAGTATTTTTTTGTAAAAAAGTTTTTTTGTATATAGTGTAAGTAGTTAGTTTAAGTATCATTTTGTAAAGTTTACTTTTGTTTAGTGTTTAAGTATGTACATATTTATTTTAAAAAGCGAGGGACAGAACTATATGAAGAAAAATGGAGAAGGCCTGTACTCTTTAGAGAGGTCCTTAATAAATAAATAAAGAAAATCAAGAAAGAAATATGATTATTGAATTGAATTGTATAATAATGATAGTTAAATTGAATAAATGTATAATAAAAAAAAATATTAGTAACCGAATTGAATAATTATATAATTGCAATTCAATTGAAAAATGGTAAAATAATGAAATTGCATTGATTAATAATATTTATATTTAATAATTTTATTGTTACAGTAATTGAATTGAACAACTAAATATTAATAATAATGATTGAATTGAATGATTATTTATTGGTAACGGTTAAATTGAACAATTGTATATTTTTTTAAGAAATATATTATTTTATTTTACTAATACATAAATTGCATGCTCTTTAATAGTAATATCCTTGTAAATTGAATTTTATTAAGGAAATAAAAAGGCTTTTTATTGTTATTATTTTATTATGTACATATTTATACAAATAAAAAAGAAAAGTATCTGTTTATACGAATATTTGCAATTCTTCAAACTATTGTCCATTAACTTGCGCCAAAGATTTATGAGGAAATGTGGGCAGAGCTCCGACTGAATTTCCTGAATAAAAAGTCATAATTCGAAGTTGGCCCTCGCGTATTTTCTCCTCCAGTATTGGACACATTTTAAAGATATTCCATAAACTGGAAAAGAAAGATAAGTTTTTCAGCTTTTGTTTTTGCCCTGTGATATAGGCAATACGGGTGGGATTCGTGTGTGTAATAGTTTTTGTTTTTGTAATACTTTCAGTGGCCGCGTGTGTCACGGCAGCCACTTCACGTGGCGTGGCTGTGGCGCGGCTGTGACCGTGCTGCCGCCCACTGTGGCCGGCGCCGCCGCCACCACCAGCCGGCCCTATGCTGCCACTGCGGCGTGGTTGCAAGTAAGTGTATCTTTACGATAACCACGGGCACCCAACGCGAAGATTGGAAATTTGGTTCAAATAAATTGCACTAGATGGCGTTATTAGTTTTGATTTTTTATTGAGTTTTGTGAAATATTAAGATTTTCTAGGGACAATTACAGGTCCCGTCACGTAAAAGTCGATCATCAAGGTTAAGCAACGCTTGACGAGGTCGGTCCGTGGATAGGTGACCATTTCAACATACCGAATATCCTCCGTGCCTCGGAAAGCACGTTAAGCCGTAGGTTCCGGCTGTCATTTGAAGATCTTTGACAGTCGTTACGGGTAGTCAGAAGCTTGAGATCTGACACCAGTCTTGCCAAGGGTTACCGTGTTACCCAGTTACTGGGTTGTGGAGGTCAGATAGGCAGTCGCTCCATGTAAAACACTGGTACTCAGCTGAATCCGGTAAGACTGGAAGTCAACCCCAATATAGTTGGGAAAAGGCTAGGCAGATAATATTTTTTTTATTTCGATCTTATTATATAAATATCTTATCATTATACATTATCAACTGCTCCTTTCTTCATGAAACAATAAATACTATAAATCATTTTTCTTTCCTTAATTTTTATAACGTTCCGTATTTTGGGAGCGAACGAAGCGTGATCTCAGCGCGGGAAGCATGGCTCAACTGACGAACCAATAGCGTGCGCGCACAGATACACTAGCGGAGCATGCCCCCGCCGCGCCGCCTTCATACACCAGTTTGATCGATAAAACGCTCACTGCGCAGATTCAAGGCCAGCGTTCTTATTACGTGACAGGACCTGTACAAAAAATGTATGTTCTTGTTTAAGCAACTCTTTTTCTAGGTAAGCTCACTCCATCGTCGACTCTGTCTCTGTCATCTTTGACCTAGACTAGAGTCAAGAGCAAACCCATCACAAATAAAAAAAAAAACAAAAAAACTCTCCTAAGCACAATATTAAGGAACTAGCTTCTGCCAGCGGATCCGCCCGCGTGAAAAGTGATTTCTTATCCCAAGGGAACATTATATCGGGATGAAAAGTAGCCTATACGCTATGCCAGACTATAATCTATCCCTGTGCCAAATCTCATCCAGATCCGTTCGGCTGTTTTAGCGTGATTGAGTAACAAACATACACACATCCATCAAAACTTTCGCATTTATAATATTAGTATAGATTGGGCTCTTAATTCACATTTCAAAGATTATTTGAACGGA
The DNA here is from genome assembly GCA_948252205.1 of Orthosia incerta. NCBI lineage: Eukaryota > Metazoa > Arthropoda > Insecta > Lepidoptera > Noctuidae > Orthosia > Orthosia incerta. The sequence goes on from OX411769.1 coordinate 1,888,516, forward strand.
TCATTTAAAACTGATTCCAATAGATGGCGCGGTTTTAAATTTCTGAGGCATTCGATTTTAAATTTGGTTTGTAACACAATATTGATTCAATGAAACTGTAAAACTTGCAAAAAAAGAACTATAGAACAAATCGTCACTGTATTAAAAAAAAAAGTATTCACGAACCGAGTAAACCCTTTTACTTGCAAGTCGCTGCAAACACCATCTATATCCGTGAAAAACAATCAGTTTAATCAGACTAAAATCTCTAGTTACGTCGGCACGGTTTCTTTGTATGGGATGAGGCATCTGTATGCTAGTATTATATTATCTGTGCAATAACACAGCTACAATCATCGACATGTCAACCGAAAGACGTCCACTGCTGGTCATAACCTAGCCTTCCTCAAGCTACATCGTCTACTCTTGCGCATTCCCTCTACCTTGATCAGTTTCAATGTTAGTGTAAAATCATCATGTTCCTGCCCTTGTCCCATGTTACTTGGGGTCGGCGCAACACGTTGTCTTCTTCCATACCGTCCTGTCCCCCGTCACGCTATCACTGACTCCCTTTTCTTTCATATCACTCCTCACAGAGTCCATTCATCTTTTCTTTGGCCTTCCTCGCCATCCATCCACACTTATATTCATACTGCTACATTGTTACTTTAAGGTTGCCCTAGTCGATAATTCTTCCATACACACGTAGTCTGGCGATTACTCCACTGTTTGACGATGTACGTTTAAAATAAAAAAATATATCAATTTGTCTCATCATTATGTAGCCCTGTATGGAAACAAAAAAGTAAAAAAAAAATACATTTGAAAGTTATGAGCGTCGAAAGTTCCATATTTCAACACTAATTTTAACGCATCTTTGTGCGCAAATAAATACCATAAGAAGAAGGAAAATTGCAAAACGGTCACCATACATGGATAGATAATTAATTCAACAATGCAAATAATTTTATTTTGAACAGATATTCACACGCTCGTTTTCGTCCTAAATCATCATCCATTTCGCTATAAATTTGCTAAAGTGTGTATTCGTACGCGAACTAGCTTCTTACTGCTCATCACAGCATCTATCTCTTTCAAACGTGTTGTCGGATGAGATAGCATGCATTTTTAACGCCGCGCACAAAATAGTTCGTGCCGTCGACTAGTGTAACCTTAATTAATTCCTCAATTTCTATTCCACAGGTCGTGATCCCAAAAGACTTAGCCCAGGACATGTCGAAGCAGGTCTCGTCATTCTCAAAACTGGCAGATTCTGACTCAGAACCCGACAGTGACGAAGAGACTCCAAGGTCGGAGCCTCCAACGCTACCAATAACCCTAGTGTGGCCCAAACATAAGCTGAAGATATCCGTCGTGCACGATAACGAATTTTTATAAGATGTCCTAATTCTACCAATAACCCTTGTGAAAGAAAGGAAGAATAAATATTTATTCGTGACTCGCACAAGAGAACCAGATAGGGTTGCCAGATCGGAAGACGAACAAAGGCAGAGAAAATGTTAAAATGACGGGTATTTGTGGTTGTTGTCTGGAGAAAAAAATTAAATAAAAATGTATAGCAAACATTTTATGTTTTGAATTAATATGCTATTTGTAAAAAATATTTTTTCAGGCCCCCCTTAAAACCATTCAAAAGCCATTCAAATTATCAAAAAATATTTTTTGAAAATTTTTATGGCTTTGGATTAACAAAATGCTTAAACTGTGAAAATTTGAAGACTGAAACTCCAACCGTTTGGCTTTAAAACCTGTGTGACAGACGACGGACAGACGGACACGTGAGTGACAGCAATAGGGTTCCGTTTGAACCCTTCGGGTACGGCACCCTAAAAAGGATAAACTACGTCGCGCTGGTATTATGATAAGGCCCGCTGTTGATGCCACGGAACCATGCCACACACTGGTGTGGCCCAAACATAAGCTGAAGATATCCATCCTGCATGATAACAAATTTTTATAAAGGTAGAAACATACTTCCAACACCCGACGCATTGCAGTATTAATCAATCCCATATATTTAATGTGGTCAACACACCAGTCGGTCTGGATCAGCGTGTTGTCGGGAAAGCTACGCACGCGGTGTGTTTCTAGATAACACACGACGCCACGCGTCAGTCAATCGAGATTCGAGAACATTCCTGGTATAAAGATATTATTTGTTAGTTTTTATTTAAAATGCCGGATGAACAATTAATAGAATTAGTGAAACGGTACTCAGTATTATATGATATAAGTTCAGGCCAATACCGTGATCATAGTGTCAATGTGTTAAGAAATAATACTAGTAAAGAAGCTATGAGAAGCTCGGGGCTAAATAATAACACAGGAGCTCGTGGCTAAATAATAACTGCCACACTGGTCGATCATCAAGGTAAAGCGACACTTATCTTCACTTATTTATCAAGGTAAAACAACACAGCGAGTTCGGTCCGTGGATGGGTGACCATTTCAACATACCGAGTTTCCTCCGTGCCTCGGAAAGCACGTTAAGCCGTTGGTCCCGGATGTCATTTGAAGATCTTTGACAGTCGTTACGGGTAGTCAGATGCCTGAGATCTGACACCAGTCAAGCCAATGGGTACCGTGTTACCCAGTTACTGGGTTGTAGAGGTCCCAGCTGAATCCGGTAAGACTGGAAGCCGACCCCAATATAGTTGGGAAAAGGCTAGGCAGATTGACTAGAAACGAAGCTATGACACTAGCGAAGCGTGATGTAGCATCACGTGGCGTGTTATATATGTGCACGATTCGCAACGGGTGTCGACACGTCACGTCGCGTCGGGTTTTAGTAGTATGTTTCCACCTTAAGACTAGGGCCTGAAGCTTTACACAAATAACATTCTATAAACGAAAGCGTGGCGATAGCGATTGGTCATCAGCCTTTTAATGTGGCCACTATTGGGACACATGCCTCCTCTCTGTGAGAGGGAATGGGCCGATGTCAAATGTCTTCGACTTTTTTTTTCTAGGACATGCTGGTTTTCTCACGATGTTTTCTCACCGTTTTGAGAGAAATAATAAAATCATAACATCCTCAATAAAAATGATTTCTAAATTAATAATGTTTAAGCTCGAATAACGCAATGGAGTGGCCGGAGTCGTTAGCAGTACCGGTCCTTAGTCCAAGCGGTGCATGCGCGCGGGGGAGTCTATTTTGTGTTAGTGCAGAAGTATTTTCGACGTTTTGTAATCTAAAGTCAAATTAGATTCGATTTCCAAGCAAATTACTTATTTTCTTTTGTCGATATCCATCTATAAAGTCAATATTCGACTCAAGTACATTGTAATTGAGTAGCGTAAATCTTTCCAGAACGAAATAGTGAATATGGCTGCGGCCATACTATTCCCCGTTTTTCTAACGCGAGCATTATCGTAAAAAATGGCAAGAAAATCACGTTTGTTGTATGGGAGCCCCACTTAAATATTTATTTTATTCTATTTTTAGGTTCATGAGATACAGCCTGGTGACCGACGGACAGACAGACACAGATCGCGGAATCTTAGTAATAGGGTCCCGTTTTTACCCTTTGGGCACGGAACCCTAAAAAAACATCATCCTATATGGGCCCGTTTTTAGACGTTGTTTGCCGCTGAAACCGTTTAAATGTTCATGTAACAACAACAAAACCCCCTTCTTAGTCCGCATTATTATTTTTTCTACCTTAAGTCGGTTTTCTACTTTAAGGATCAACTATGGGAAGTCGGCATGCCCCGATTCGGTTTTGGATTAGATTCGACCTAAATTATTGTAACTAGGATTTATTTCTCGAAAACTATGAGGTTTTGCGTTCTATCCAAGAAGAGTTCTATACTTACGCGTAATCCAAAAATAAGTAATAATATGAAGTTCCTATCTCCCCTTTTACTACGTACAGTTGAGCCTTACATTCACTATATCCACTAGGAATCATGTGAGGAATCAGAACAGCCGCTGAAAAAAATCCCGCCAAAACCACAACCGCAGCTAGGGTTGCCAGATCGGAAGACGAAAATATCTGGCGGTAATTATAAACGTCGGGATTTTGTGGTTGTTGCCGGGAGAAATAAATTTGAAAAATAAAAAAATTCAATATTTTTATCCCCGCTGGTTTTTGTAGCTGCATATCAGACTTCCTTAGCGAACGGTCGATCCGAGTAGTCATTGACGGCTGCTCCTCAGACCTTATGGCTATTGATGCCGGAGTTCCTCAGGGGTCTGTTATCTCTGCAACTCTTTTCCTGCTGCACATCAATGACCTACTTCAGCCTGGTATTGTTGGGTACGCAGATGACAGTACTGTTTCAGAGAGATACTTGTCCAGCGCAAAGACCAGCGTGGATGAAGTTCGTTACTTGAGGGAGGCTATGGTGGAGCGGACAGATTTGACCTTAAGCCTTGTCTCCCAGTGGGGTGATGACATACGGGGTGCGTCTGTTCCTGTGACTGATCGGCTCGAGCTCCTAGGCATGGAGTTGACATCCAGTCTCAACTTCGGCGCCTCCAATTTTTCTTTCTTTCTTTTCTTTTTCTTTTTCCATTGAGTACAAAGCCCAAATTGCGGCCAAAAAACTGGGCATCCTAAATAGAGTGAAGCGATACTTTACGCCTGGACAGCTTTTAACCCTATACAAAGCACAAGTCCGCATGGAGTATTGCAGCCACCTTTGGGATGGCTCAGCTAAGTATCAACTTGCCGCGCTTGACTCAGTGGAACGCAGAGCCAAGAGGCTCATTGGCGACGTTGAACTGGTGGACGCCAAGCTTCACAGCTTGGCTCATCGCCGCAAAGTTGCCTGCTTGTCGGTCTTCTACAGACTGTACTTCGTTGAGTGTGCTCAAGAACTCCACGACCTCATCCCACCAGCCCCCTTCTACCATCGGACATCTAGACGCACTGCAAATTATCATCCTTACCTTGTTGCCATTCCACCAATTCGAACCAAGCGCTTCCAAACATCCTTTATAATGCGCACAGCGAATGAATGGAACTCACTACCTGCGTCTGTGTTTCCGAACGCATTCAACCCGAATCTCTTCAGAGTTAGAGTGAACAGGCTTCTTCTGGGTAAGCTCACTCCATCGTAGACTCTGTCTCTTTCACCTATGACCTAGACTAGAGTCAAGAGCAAACCCATTACAAAAAAGAAAAAAAAAAAAGACATGTAAAAGAGCTTCCGTTTCGTCGGAATTTTCCAAATATGGCGACAAAAAAGCCATCATCATTTTAGAGGGGACATTTATTTATTGCCCTTTGGGTGACTTTAAGGGTACCTATACTAGTCGACGGCACGAACTATTTTGTGCGTCTTATATGCATTTTATATCAACTATACAATAGATGCTGTGATGAGCAGTAGGAAGCTAGTTCGCGTACGAATACACACTTTTGCAATTTTGTAGCGAAATGGATAATGATTTAGGACGAAACCGAGCGCGCGAAATTTTATAAACAGTCCTTTGGCAGTCTAGATATCATGAAAAAAACTACTAAATTTATCTGTTGAAAATAAAATTATTTGCATTGTTGAACTACTAATCTATCCCTGTATGGAGGCCGCTGGGTAAGCTCACTCCATCGTTGACTCTGTCTCTGTCAACTATGACCTAGACTAGAGTCAAGAGCAAACCCATTACAAATAAAAAAAAATTGTTTAAAAAATACTTAATAATCAAGACACACAACAAATTTAAGTACCTACACTTAAATTTTAGGTTGCTCCATGTATTTTACATTGGACTTTACTGAGTCCAACATTTAGATCCTTTAGAAGTATTAGATAAGATAAGATATTTATTTTTGTAAAAACATGAGTATACAATAGAATTGCATGGTCTTAAAATAACAATATTCGGAAAAGATTTAAAATTCAAACAATTTAAGAACTTCAAAGTTCTGTCTGATTACTAACTCAGCTTTTATAAAATCAAAGGCCATGCAATTTCTCTCTTTGGTGTACCTATAAATTATTTAGCAAATTAAACAACTTTTCACAGTAAGCATTTCTTATAGCATTTTAACACAAATGATCTGAAAGAAAGAACATTCCGAGAACTTGTTTGTCTGCAGATTTTGAGTTTTGTCGGGACTCTCCTTTAAAACGTCGGGAAAATCCAGCCAGACGAATCCCGACCATCTGGCAACCCTAACCGCAGCCGTCCAACCCACCGACAGTGTTGAGTCATTGTTGCCATGATTACCGCCTTACTGATTCCCGTAACTCTGTAGAAATAAACGAACGTTATGTGAACCGAACTTGTTATTAAATTGAAATTACATTTCACCCAGTAAAGTACCAAAAGACTCGTATTCAGAATTCACAAAAACTACAAACGTCAATATCAAGCTACGATATCAAGTTTCTAGGTTATAACGAAAACGAAACAGTTGTTCGCGACGGAAAATAGCTGATAGCTGTTAATTATTTTATTGTGATAACCGTTACCAGTGTTTCTAACTTCCGTTGAAAACATGCCTAGGCCGAGAAATAAAAGTGGATCACAGCTGTGGAACTTCTTTGATAGGCAGCCAGACCAAAAAGTGGCTACCTGTAAATTTTGTAACAATAGTTACTCTTATTATTCTACTACCGGTAACCTTAAGAGTCACTTGAAGCGTGCACATGCAGAAGTGTGTGAACGAGTCAACTGGGATCGTAACGCTGAAAAAACCGACATATCGGATAACGAAGGTATGTTATAGTATAAAACAGATATCTAACTTATTGAAGCGCTTTATAATAGCAGAAAGCGGCAACGGGATAAACAGTTTACTGATAACCCCTTATTTGTATTAGTATACCTGAGTTATGTCAAAATTAGTCATTGAAAAATTTATGGGTCAGTGGGTCGTCTTAGGGGATGAGTGTAAAATGTAGAGTTCACTAGTATCAATTTACTCTGCTGTTATGGACGTTCGTTCTTAGTTATAGAATAATACCTAATAAATTAACCTTTTATGTTTTAAAGTTATTTGAAGTAAACAACTTATAAATCATTGTTTTACTCCACAACATCGCTCTTTTGATGTTATTTACACACATGTCACACATAAACAAATTGACAATCTTCTCCAATGTTTTTGTTTAAGTATGACTCTGACGTGTGAATTCTGACATATCAATAATGCATCAATCAGTCATCCCAAAAATGGGAAATATAGATACTCTGATGCAAAATCAGAGAAACAAAATAACTGTTTAAAAATTGTACAACACGACGCTATTCACTAATTGCAATATCGTCGCCAATGTCGCCATATCCGATATCAACATCGATACTGTAACAGTTATTTTATTTACTGAAAAAAGTTACAAGTATAGGTACTCGATATACCTTAATAAATACCTTACTTACTTTGTACCTGTTGTTGTTTTGGAATCAGACAACAATCAAAGTAGGTAATCGAATTGTTAGGTATGTTTCTCAGGAAATGAGGAAGTGTATTGGATGAATATTACAGTAAAGCGTAATTAGTTATAATTTTATTTATCAACATTCATTTTTTTTAATTTGGCTCGCGCTTGACCACTATCTCCATGATGTCCGACGGTGAAGCAAGTTTGCCTAGAAGTAACCCAAAGACTGCTAAAGCATGCTAAAGAAGTAACCTATTCACTCTTGACTTGAATGCCGAGTATCTTGATCCCACGGAACGGAAAAAACAGCAAAACCGTTTTTCTGTTCCGTGCTTTATCCCCACTTGATCGCTAGTACGTAACTAAAATTCTAGATGGCGCTAGTAATGTGTCTTGATGGAATTAAAAGTTTAGAAAGTATTATTTTCTTCGCATGGTGGGTTATTTTGTACCTTGTCTTTGGAAACGGTTTTCGAATAAGATTTCTGTTGTTAGATACCAAAGGTTGGTAATAATATTTCGATAATAGTTACGAGTGCTGTGACCTTTTATTTTAGTTTAATATTTTGAACTAAAAGCCAGTAATGTACTTTGTAATCACTTCTTATTGATTATAGAAATTCTTTAAAACTAACAAATTATAGATTTTAGCAACAAAATTTTGTCAACATCAACGGTATAGTAACTTTGAAGGTCAAATTGCATGTGCTCGCAACTCGGTGTAGAGGCAAGAAACCACAGATCATGGTCCACAGATAAAAAAAACCAATACGTTTTACCATTTTTATTGACTTGAATAAAATTTTAGGTTTCATATAAATAACATACAACGCGATACGATAAATAAGAATTCACTGTAGAACATTTTAGGACTTGTATTCGCAAGAGAAAAAACAATTTGACATGACGTGACAATTAATGACATGCTACATCTTTTTTACTAAAAGGCAAGGAGGTTTCAAAGAAGCCTTTACAACATTTCTCCCATCCTAAGTGAATTACATCTCCTCAATGAGTCTGCGAGGTGGCATGCCTAAACGCTTGCTGCGACGGGGTTGCAGCGGCATGGTACTGGTATCTGCTATAGCAAGTGTTAGGTTTTGATCCTTTTTAACTAATAATGGCTTGTTTAAAATAAAAACGAATGATCCTATTTAACAATTTGGTTATTTGTTAGGGTTTTTGTTTTATATAAATACCTATATGTCTTCATAATTCCAAAAGACTGCCATGGAGGCGATATTTTTATTGTAAACACTCGGGAGTTTGTCGAGTGTTTCCAGCTAGTACGAATAATGTGGCTGGAGGACACATTCGGTCGATGGTCGTCGCCTGAGACGCTTGCTTAAAACAGAGTGCTCAAAGTCATAGACATCGTTGTAAAATTGTATTTCTTGTTTAGAACAGTTTTCTTACATTATAAAAGTAATGAACAGTTTGAGTTTGATTTCACACATCACATCCAAGTACCTACTCGTAGTAAACCCGCTGACTGCTACATCTCAGAAGTGACAAGAACAACCAAAACGTAAGTACACGCCCAAATTATAATTATAATTTGATTGATTTGATCATAATTATTGATGTTGGTCAGTCACGGATCATTGCAATGTAACGAGACCCGTGAGACCATAGTCTTCTTAAGATGATACATTGACTTAAACAATTAAGTACCATTACTTTCTTGTTTTTGCATTTTGCCAGCGTCATGTATCATCATATTGAACGTTAATGTTTTGAAATCTTATTTGGCTTGTCTATCACATTTTTCCTATTACTGTTTAGTTTTGTGAGTTGTAATATCAAGATATTTACAGCGTGAGCACTTTTAAATCTAAATCTGCAGTTCACACCTTAAACATTTGTCGGTTTATGTGTCTTGGGTTCGAATCCTAGTCATTACTTAGCATCTTAACAATAAGATGAGTGAGCCAGAGACTTTGTAAGGTTATCTAATAATAATCAACAAAGAAAATTGTGTCGTATTTGGTCTATATAGATCTCTAAGAATTAACCCAGATTGGGTTTTGACGGCGCTTATTAGAGATGGGCGTTGAATGAACAAACTAGTTAATTCGACCGTCGACGTATAATGAACGATTCGACGGTTCACCGATAATCAACGAACTAGTTGAATTCGTAGACGGCTAAACTGAGACTCGACTATATTCATGTCGACTTGTAACGCGACGACCGACGCGAGAACTTGTTCGTACATGTTCATACGTTCGAAAAATTTCTATGGGCCAAATGCCATTTTGGAGTAAAAATGCATTGTGTTAAGAAGAAAAGGCCGCCAATAGTTTCAAGTGTACAAAAGAGTAAAGCGATTGACCGATCGAACGATGCGAGGTAAACCGGTTTGTACTTGTTTACGTTCAATCGAAAAGTTGAAAGTTGTTGCCGAGCCGTAGACGCCGCGCGTCGCGTCGTTGCAATATTTATAAAGAACGCGCGAACGTCTACATAACATAGTTTACGTTATGAACTAGTCGATAAATTCCACTAGTTGATCGACTAAACGATCAACAGAAATGGACGGTCTAGTTTCTATAACAAAAAAATACGTCGACGACACATCTCTAGCGCTTATCAAGCGGAGCGTCACCCGGTACCCCAAGCAAAGCAAAAGACTTGATACCGCATTTTTTGCATGGGACTCAAGTGTTTATACTTAGAAGAACCAAGGTCCCTTTGTTTATTTTAGAACAGGACAAATTAAGTTTCAAAGCTTGTTTGTATAATATAATATGCTGACCGTGAATTAACTGTAACAAAGGAAATGATAATCATGCGTAACTGATGAAATATGATAAACGTAATGTCTAGAGAATGACTGTACAAAATCTTAATTGTTTAACCCACATTTATATATTTGATTGACTTGAGAAAGGGTTAGACGGATTCAAAAATTGCCTTCCTAAAAACACTTCTTAGTAGACTTCTCAATAATCTACGGCTCTAAAGTTCTCTTTTTCCGCGAGATTTCAGACTATGCCGAAATATCCGGGCCACGGCCTACTCTGCCAAGTGGCGCAGAAGTCAGCTGCGGACATGAAGCCCAGAAGGGAACATCGAGATAGGCCGTGATCAGCTTAAGATGCTGCAATAGGAAGTACGGCGAGAGCGTGAACACGTGCGTGCCGCCGAAGATTTGCGCAACACGTCGCGTCGTCGCAACGTGCTACGGGTGGAAAGGCGTCGCCGCAGCAGCTCGTCGCCGAGACGACTGTGCTCGCACCGACGAAGACCTGCACAACGTGTCGCGTGGTGGTAACGAGCTACGGGCGGCCATGCGTCGCCGCAGCAGCTCAACGCCAGCGCGTCGCCGAGACGACTGTGCTCGCGCCGCCGAAGACATGCGCAACACGTCGCGACGTGGCAACGAGCCACGAGTGGTCAGCCGTCATCGCAGCATCTTCACGTCCGTCCGTGTGAAGGCGAGACACCGAGCCACGTGAAGAGCAAAAGCGAGGCGTGGACTGCGGCAGCGTGACCGCGAAGCACGGATTGACAGGTCACGTAGTCCTTCTTTTTATTTGATAGCATTTAGAACTTTAGGATCGAACTGGCTTTGCTACCTGTGAACCAAAGCGCACCAAAATCAATACAGAAAAATTATCTTTGACTCCTCGTCCATAAACCATCGGATGGATGTTTGGTTACATAAGTTGAATGCTAGCGCTTCGGTATACAGTTGGGATGAAAGTTTCACCATTCATTCTGCTATCCAAAACTACAAGGTTTGGCCAAGACGTGCAACAGAAGGTTAAGTAGGTACTATTCTATTTATTTTGCAAGAATGGCAAGAGAAGTTATGAACGCGTTTCCGTGCGAACTAAACTACGGCTAGACCTTGGAAAATTATTAGGAGAGAACCAGCGTAACGAATCTATGGAAGTGTATTATTATGAAAAATAGCGTCTTATTTATCAAAGCGAAATACATAGTAGGCACTTCAAAGCATTACAGATAAAACACCTTGCCACTCTTTCTTTTTGGGATTGTGTACAATGTACCCATTTCAATCAGATGTTACAGTATTTATTCAATAGTAGGGAACGCAGCCAACTTGGTCCGGCCCGATCTCACACATCCCAAGTGTTACAATTATTGTAAGGAAATATGACTTCACTTTTCTCACACTACTAAGCCACTGTGAAGTGCAAACGTTGTAATAAGATTGGCAGTGCAACAGAAAAGTAAAATAGATGATAGAATAACAAACAGTAGCTATGCGGCACAAAAGCTATGACAACTAATTATAAACGTTTAAACAACAAAGACGCGCGTGTGGTGATAAAAAGTTACAGTCTGTGTAAAGTAGTCGTTTCTGATCGGTATATAGATAATAATTATTACCAAATAAAACAGTAGTGTAAGATGCTTTGTACTAGAGAGCTAGGTGTATCTCACGATAATGTCCCCACGTATATGAAGGGATCTGGAATAGCACGACATGGCTGTCAAAGTAAAGACTGTTAATGTCAATGTAGTGGTAGGTCATGTGACTAACCATTCTCTTCCCTGTGTTAACAGTAAAATGCAATTTGAGTTTTAAATTGGCCAGTATTTGAAGTGATGTAATCTAATTTTCTACAGATAGAGGATTGCAAGTCGTTAAAATTATAGAGGTGTGTGGAGTGTTTGGTGGAATATAACTAATATAAAATAAATAATACCTCCCCGTTACTGTCCCACTGCAGTATAAAGGCCTCTTCTTATACTGAGATGGTACGAGTACTGATACCACTCACTCTTGCTTGAGGCGGTTTGGCATTTTCCAATTTATATTAACTGTGAGTCCAGGCTTTCACACCGATGTCAGTGATGTCCAAGATAAAATTAAAAAGTATTAGAAACTGACTGACTGAAATAACATCTGCTCTTTGCCGGATTTGAACTCGCTACCATCCAGCTCGAGAGACGATGTCTTAACCACTGGGCCACCACGACTAAATAAGTAATCTCTTTTAAATATTAGATTTTGATAGTTCAAAGGATACAGTCAACCTAATTTATGCATAACAAACTTAAAAATATTAAAGCTCTCTTGATATACAACTTATATCAAACTGTAAATTCCTATGGTATTGCAATTTTGACCATAAGATTCATTGTAGTAGATCATAAAGAGAATAAAAACTATAAACGATAGATAACGCGATAAAGCAGACATTATGTTTTTACATAATTGTGTGCTTATAGAAAGAATCACAGAAAAGTATTTTATTACAAAAGATATATGAACTATTTATAGTCAAATGATAAAACGTTAAGTAGATATTAACCTAGTATCGTGTCTTTTAGTACAGCAAGGTGGATACACTAATCGCCACCATCTTACTAAATTGATAACAAGTTTTTGACTAAGAGTATATCATCTTTAAGCAAAATTATACCTAATTATATTAGAACGTCAGCAGTAAAATACGCTGACGGGCCAGGAATCATTCGACCCAAAAGTGCTGGTTTCATTTTGATATGTTTTTATAACATTATTAATAGTTCATAGTCGCACTATTGAGTTGGATTTAAGATCTATAAAAGAAGAATATGAGGAAGATGTACTAGTGTTCATTCACGGAGCAGCTCTGAGACTTTTCAAGACAACAAGGTCAATTGTTTATTTGAGCTTCCTGCGGTACATAGACAAACTTATAGAAGAAAAAAAACTAAAATAAGAAGGAAGATAAGAACTCTATAACAATTAATATTTGGAAGGAGTTGCTCTGTTCTGAACTTGAGTTAATATTGACATCTTGTTGAGGCCCTCATAATCTAGTACAGTCAATATGTTTTGTATAGCTACCATCGCTTAAGGTCCTATAATTTAAATCATTAGGATACTAAAAACCTTGACTCATTCCTAAACAATGTTGGTACCTATTTTTGTACGCATAAAATTGAAGCATAGTATGAAATACGTCATAAACGAGGTAGCTAAACCTAAAACTAATAAAAAACGGGCAAATAAAGTACGGATATAGATATGGATAACCAAACCATGTTAGCAAGGTTTTAGTCATGGATTGGTATGTTGTAACAATGATAGCGCACCAATCAATACAGAAAGCAGACGCAAAGCAACAGTAATTGTGGAGCGTATGAATCCGTTGATTCATGTAACCAGAGCGGTCCGATTGTACCATTTACCACCTCTGTAACTAGAGATTTTTGCATGAAGTCGTAAGAACGCCAGTTTATCACGATTATTCCCGATGTCCACCACTTGGTTGGTAAAAGTTGCTTGAAGTAACTGTCAAAAAGTGAGATTTAAAACAAATAATCGTTTTAAATAATAGTACCTGGGTGACCGAGCTCTGTTTGGGTGAAAATAAAACGATGTTTTCAAAAAAATAAAACCTAGCTAGATTGATTTATCGCCCCCGAAACACTGCATACCAAATGTCATGAAAATCGTTGGAGCCGTTTCCGAGATTCAGATTATATATACACGAGAATTGCTCGTTTAAAGGTATTATATAAAGTGAGAACGATTGATATAGATTCTGTCAAATATTTGGTAGAATACTCTTTGTCGAAGATTTAAAGTAAATACAATTGGTATGGGTACAGAATGCCAACTTAACAGCTTAACTTACAGAGGATGATGTGATTGGTTGTATGTTTCTACATCCTGGGAAATCAATGGCTGTATGAAGCCTTTCTTATACAAATTATACCCTTCATGTTGGGTTGAGCCGAATATAAGAAATTGTTATGTACAGAATATTATTTGTTGTTTGTTACAGATCGAGTACGCGAGAATTAATTGGCTCGTGACTTGATATGATTGAGAGACAGGAGCTTCCGGCTACCACCACGAGATTTAACTGATCGGCTCGTGCTGGTGTCGTGAGGGATGCCTGCTGCCCGCGTGAGAGTCAGGGACCTCCGACTACCATCCCGAGATTTAACTGATCGGCTCGGGCTGATGTCGCGAGGGACGCCCGCTGCCCAGTTGAGAGAAAAGTCCTTTCGACTATCAACATGAGATTTAACTGATCGGCTCGTGTTGGTGTCGCTAGGCCTCCTGATTTACTGATCGTTCAGGATGTTAGGGCCCCCTGATTTACTGATCGTTCAGGGATGGTGTTTGTTCACGACAAATCGATCGGTCGTGAACTTACTCTTTAACGTTGAATGATAATTAAGAAATTGATTTTTTGCTTCAGTTGTATTATTGTTAAAAGTTCAATAATGCTATTCTGTTTTCACTACTTTGTTGGTTTGTATAAGTAATAATGATAAGTTTGTTCGCCATTGGTGTCATAGCCCCACGGCGTTCCAGTGCGAGGATAAACGAATCATACATAAATGATGTTGTAATAAGCCCGAGGTGCATTGGCCTCAAACTATTGTAAAACACCTATTTTTTTTAAAAGAGTAAGTTTGGAGTTTCTTGTCCGTTCTTCTCCATAACAATCTACCTTTCCGAATGGACAGTAGAATCATTATCATTATTTTTAACTTGAAATTAAAATTTATTGAAATTAAAAAGAAAACGTTTTGACTATGACTTTGACACTACTCTGTTTGTATATTGTTAGTTTGTAAAAGTTATAAAAGTAGTTAATTAATTTTGTAAGTTATGGATTAATAATTAATTAATAATCTCGAAAGACTAGCCAGGAACCCGATTGTTAGGTTTCCACCTGGATTCGTGTGCAGGGACGCACACGATGTCAGGACGGACGATTGTTAGGTTTTGATCCTTTTTAACTAATAATGGCTTGTTTAAAATAAAAACGAATGATCCTATTTAACAATTTGGTTATTTGTTAGGGTTTTTGTTTTATATAAATACCTATATGTCTTCATAATTCCAAAAGACTGCCATGGAGGCGATATTTTTATTGTAAACACTCGGGAGTTTGTCGAGTGTTTCCAGCTAGTACGAATAATGTGGCTGGAGGACACATTCGGTCGATGGTCGTCGCCTGAGACGCTTGCTTAAAACAGAGTGCTCAAAGTCATAGACATCGTTGTAAAATTGTATTTCTTGTTTAGAACAGTTTTCTTACATTATAAAAGTAATGAACAGTTTGAGTTTGATTTCACACATCACATCCAAGTACCTACTCGTAGTAAACCCGCTGACTGCTACACAAGATTAGCTGATGTTGGTGGTGTTTGGAAAGTAGGCTCAACTGGCAGTTCAGCAATCGGTGTTTCAACTATCGATGGTGTTTGAAATGAGGATCCAACTGGTAAATCATCTGGTTCGCGATCAACGTCTCTAGGTGGTGAATCGCCTGACAGCTCAGGTGTGGGTGAAAGAACTAATACGCGTGGCCGTATATGATCAGCATGCCGACGCTTTTCCTCCCCACTGGGTGTAGTAACGACATAGGAATATCGGTGAGTGCGTGCTGAAATAGTAGCAGGCTGCCAAATCTTGTCTAAGCGAGTTTTGATGAATACTCTCTCTCCCGGACTATAGTTGGGTGATGTTGACGCAATATTGCCTTGTACTTGTTTAAATTGTAGCTCTCTCCTATTGTTGGGCCGGATGTTTGAGAGAAGACAGTTCAATTGCCGACCAAACATCATTTGTGATGGGGACTTCCCTGTGGTACTATGAGGGGTATTCCGGTACGAAAAAAGAAATTCATAAAGTCGATTTTTAGCAGTTCCTTCACTGGATCGCATTCTGCTCTTGAATGTCCTCACAAGGCGTTCCGCCAAGCCATTTGTCCTCGGGTGGTATGGTGCTGACGTGACATTTACTATTCCATGGTTTCTACAGTACTGTTTGAACTCATGGGATGTGAATTGTGGGCCGTTGTCGGAAACAATCATTTCAGGGAGACCAAATGTGGAAAAAACTTCATCCAGAACATAACATAGGTTTCTTGTTGTGATATGTTTCATAGGCTTAACTTCGATCCATTTTGACAGAGCATCGCAAAGCACTAACCAATATGTTCCTTCAAAGGGCCCCGCAAAATCAATATGTAACCTTTCCCAAACTCTTTCCGGAATAGACCATGAATAAATTGGAAGTTCTGGGTTGCTCGGTCTGTTTTCTTGACATTTACGACATCTCTTGACGAATGCATCAATATCTTCGTCTAGAGCTGGCCACCATACGTAGAAACGTGAGAGTGCCCTCATCGCTGATATGCCAGGGTGACCTCGATGAAGATAGGTCAGTGTTGAATGACGTAAGGTTTCCGGTATTATTATCCTGCCCTGCCACATAACTATTTTATTTTCGATCGATAATTCATTTCGCTTGCGGAAGAATGGATTCAGGAGATTGTCGTATTGAATATTTCGCCATCCCGTTTTCAAATATTGTCGGACTTGAGAGAGGACAGGGTCTTTTGATGTTTCCCCTTTAATTACCTCTTCCGTCAACGCAAGATCTGTGATTTTGATGTTCTGCCCACGCGCAGCTATTTTATGGACAGCACATTCGGCGGGGGACGGTTTTTCTCGGGCGTTAGGAAGTCTCGACAAGCAGTCTGCGATTATGTTGTTTTCCCCCTTCCGGTGGTAGATTTCATAATCATAACTTCCTATTATCAACGCCCATCTTATTAAGCGGTTGTTTACTAATTTAGGTAAATTCCGCTGTGGCCCCAAGATATGTATTAAAGGTTTGTGGTCTGTTACTAGTTTAAATTTAGTTCCTCGTAGGTATTGGTCAAATTTCGTGATACCAAATAGAATAGCTAATGCTTCCCGGTCAATTACCGAATAATTGCTTTCTGCAGAGCGCAGTTTTCTGGACGCAAATGCGATGGGTTGTTCAACATTTTTGTCTTTGTGGAATAATACTGCGCCGACCCCTTTTTCAGAGGCATCACAAGCCAAGTAGAGTTGACGCCTTTCATCAAATGCTATCAGGGGTTTCGATGCTGCAATACACTGTTTAGTCTTCTCGAAAATTTGGTTCTCATTTTCTGACCAATGCCATGGTTGTTTATTGCCCGTTAATGTATGAAGATCTGCACAGATGCTGTGCAAGTGTGGAATGAACCGTTCATAGAAATTTACTAGTCCGAGAAACGAACGGAGTTCCTTCATGGACGTGGGTTGAACGGCATTTGTAATAGCTTCAATTTTAGTTTTCGTTGGGCGTATTCCGTTGGGATCAATAGTATGACCAAGGTACTCTATTTCCTTCTGAAGGAATGAACACTTTTTTAGATTGACCTTGAGTCCTGCTTTCTCTAATCGGTCAAACACAGTGGAAAGAAGTTGTAAGTGCTCTTGTAGGTTCTTGCCCGCTACTGCTATGTCATCGAAGTATACTGCCACGTTAGGTAGGTCACCCAGAAGTTTGTCCAGGTAATGTTGGAAAATTGAGGGCGCTGTTGCAATTCCAAATGGCATTCTGTTATATTGAAAATAGCCTTTGTGTGTGGCCAACGTCAAGTATTTTTTTGAATCTGGTGCTATTTCGAACTGTAAGTATGCATCCTTGAGATCTATTTTTGAAAACATTTTGCCGTTTGACAGATGTTGTCGCAACTGGTCGAAGATGGGAACTGGGTGTAAATGTTTAATGAGTACTGAGTTTATGGTACTACGATAGTCACCACATATCCGTATTTGTCCGGTTGGTTTGACTATATTCACTGTAGGTGTAGCCCATTCGATAGGCGTTATGTTAGGGTCAATTGGGTGAATTATGCCTTCTGAGATTAGGCGTTCTAATTCTTGTTCAATGTTTTTCCTCATGTTGAATTTGATGGGTCTAGCTGGCATGTGTACTGGTTCTGCCCCCGCTTTAATGTGTATGTTCACTAGATAGTCCTTTACTTTCCCCAGTTTGCCGTCGAAAAGAGAAGTATGTGAGTCTAAAACCTGTTTCATTGTAGTTGGTCCTGTTCTGATTGAGTAGACTGGTTTTGGAAAGGTCATGTCAAACATCTCACTCCATCGTAATCCAAAAAGCATCGGGTCGGCATCTCTCATAACCACAACCGGAAGTACGATTTTTCTGTCTCCAACTTCCACTGTCACGTCTGTAATGCCTTTAGGTTTAAGTTTATTATTACCGTAGGCTGTCAGTTTTGGAGCTTCTGTTAGGGTCGGTGTTCCAATCTTTTTCCATAATGTTGTGCTAATAATGGAATAAGTTGAGCCGGGGTCCCAATCCATGGTACATCTACGTCCGTTGATGTATACATCTATTTTCTTACAATCTTTGCTGCCCTTAACAGCACATATAACTTCGTCGTCGCTGTCATCGCTAGTTGAGAGTGATGACTGTGATGCCATTTGGTTGTTCCTTATTTTCTGTAGTTTGACTTTGCTTCTCCTGTCGTTGGTATTCTTTTTCGGTCCCGTGATGAAAGCTCTCCCGCTCTTAATGCAGCATGATTCAAAATGTCCCTCAATGCCACACGCGTCACATGTATGGTTTTTTGCTACGCACATTTCAAAGTTGTGTTTATCGTGTTTGCCACATCGTAGGCATTGATCCGAATGTATTTTACGTGGAGAGCTGCTTTGTCGGTGTTTTGTGTCTCGACTTACATGTTTCCTGATTCGCTGTATACTTGTTCCGGGTGTATCGTATTCAGCTTGCTCTCGTGATTGAGCTACCGAGAAAATTTGTATGAAACTGACCTCTTTTGTTATACCATCATATGTTTCTTGAAGGTCGGGCCATTTCTGTTTTAAATCCGTTTCTAATTCAGTGTGGTTCAAGCCAGTTGCAAATCGGTCTCGTAGTTGGCGTTCCAGGAGTTGGTCATCATATCCACAGTCCCTGCTTAACTGTTTAAGCCTGTTAGCGTAGCGTTCCATTGACTCCGTGTTCTCTCTAATACAACTCCAAAATTCAGTTAATGCACGGTATCTTGTTTTTTTAATTCGATATATGTCCAATAGTTTTCTTTTAATATCAGTAAAGGTGCTAGTATCAAAGTTTGGTATAAGTGCTACTTTGACGTCTCGATATATTTCTGGAGTAAGGCAACTAAGCAGTAGGTCCTTTTTTATGTTGATGTCGATTGACAGTATTTGGCATTTGGCGTCGAAATAATCGATGAAATCTTCGATTCGACAACTGTCTGGGTCGAATTTTCCTACGTCAAAGTTTTTGAGTATAGATATTTTGTTTGATGTTTCCGATTGGGACGGTGTTCCATCCCTTGTTGCTGATGGTGTTCCATCATGTAGTTTTGTTACAAGTAACTGCAGTATTTGCGTGATTTGTTGTTGTTGTTCTTGTTGCACGCGTAAAAAATTGTTAAATTGCTCTTGGTTCATCCTCGTCGCCAATTGATATAACGCGATACGATAAATAAGAATTCACTGTAGAACATTTTAGGACTTGTATTCGCAAGAGAAAAAACAATTTGACATGACGTGACAATTAATGACATGCTACATCTTTTTTACTAAAAGGCAAGGAGGTTTCAAAGAAGCCTTTACAACACTTATATTAGGCTTGTTTCGCACGGACGCTTTTTGAAGAACAAATGTGCACCTAGGTAAAGACAAGCGATCTCCATTTAAATAAGATTCTTATTTTGCCACGAAAAAATATTGCCTGTCAGTATTTTTCTGGCTCATATAAGCTTCTGCCAGCTGCTTCGCCCGTCGAAGTCGGATAACATCCCAAGGGAACGTAATCCTTCGATAAAAAGTAACCTATTTTTCCTTCTCCAAGGTCAAATTGAACTACACTATGGTTTGTCAACACTGGTTCAATGGTTTCGGTGTGAAAAGGAAACAAACAAACAGACAAAGATACTTAGTATGAATAATCCACCTTACGACATTTCACTTGTAAGAAAATAGCAGCTGACGAAAATAGAATGAATGGGGCTGAATGGCGTTACTTTTGCCCCCTCCTCCTAAAACTTGTCGACTTGACAACAAAACAGTCGTTACTAGGGGGCCAGTTTAACTTGACACCCGAGGGTGGCGCTGCTTGTAAAGGGAAACGTCAAATTCAGATTGGTAAAATGTAGTCCCCCTTTTCGCCGCAAGTCTGGTTATGGTGGATGTATTGTACAGAAGTGGGGTAAGGAGGGGCCTAGGGCACGGTAACAGGGGGTGATCAGGTGATCCTTCCCTCCCCTTTATCCTTGTGTTTTTGTTTGTGTTGAACGGTGTCCTTCAAGTATCGGCCTATTTTGATACAACTAGGTTTTTTTAAGGTGCCTAGTTCAGCTTTTGAAATTAAAATGACAACCAAATGTTTTTATGGGTCCAATAGAAACCCTTTTAGAAAATATAAAAACAATTTAGAGTGTGCGCAAATCAAGTCTGCGCGCGGCCATTAACGGAATTAATCCTTTGCCGCCATCATGTCGTTTATGTCAGGTGTCAAATATGATATGTGTCAAGAGACTGTGTTGTATTCCGTGTTTTTATTCGTTTCCGAAGTAAAGTGCTGGTAGGAATGATTTCTTGAAGTTCAAACGTGTTGTAAAGAAGAACAAGACAATAACGGGCCTAAGGTACCGTTTTCCAAATTTATTCTAGAGCCAGCGTTGCTTACATTGCTTATTTGACAGATAATTTTTAGGGATACCATTATACAAAAATTTCCCTACATTTTCGTACTACCGGTGCCTGACAATGTTGATTTTTGGGTGGTAAGTACATAAATATATCAGCGGGACGGGACCGGCATCATGTAATATAATGCATCATTGTTATTTTGTTTTAGGCGTTTCTGAACGCACTGTCCCACATAACTCAAGAGGGTAATGTGGCAGCAGCTTTTTCAAAAAATATTGAAGAAGAAATTAAAAAAGAATTGAAATTGACGGTATTATTCCACTGCAGGACTATTGTTATACCACTTACTACTAAGTATTCAATAAAAGATTTACAATAATTTCATGAAGTTTATTGCATTATCTTCTATGCAAGTAGAAAAACTTAGTAATTAATTAATTGCTTAACTAAAATAACTAAGTTTCGAGTAATGAAAAATGACTATTGATTAAATGAAGGAAAAAAAATTAGTTATGCTGGCAACATTAAGCACGCCACCCGTCGCGCGCAGACTTATCTTGTGCGCACTAGTCGTATAGATAGTACAAGTCATCTTTGCGCGCGGTGCTATGTGTGTAGCAGTGACGCGGCAATCGTCGTCCGACCAACACGTGTCCTTATCGCTTTTTTGCACGGGTACAGTCGTTACTAAAAATGTCTAGTTCTTCACGACGAAAATGTTTAAGTAGTCAGGTAAATTTTTATTATATTTTAATGTGCTCATTTCGATATAATTAACATTTATTATGACTAAATGAATGTAGGCATCCTAAAAAATATATTATCTTTAATAAAAATATATTATCACGTTAACGTATTATTATTGTTTTAGACTCGTGAAACCATTGCCAAGGTATACGAATTTCTGAAAAAAGATGCGACAGATATATTGCAACTAGTGAGTGATCCAGTTAACAGTACAAGTCCAGTTTTAATATCTAAATTAAGTGATCATTTAAACAAAGTACGAAAAAGGACAGCAATGGCAGTGGGGGTATCAGAGAGAACAGTGACTACTATACTGGCTGAAGCAAAAACTGACTCTAAATTTAAAACTCCGTATAAAGACCGAAAAAAACGTGCAACGAAGTTGGAATTAGACGACTTTAACGTTGAAATTATACGTTCAACCATTCAAAATTACCATTTAGAACATGACGAGTTGCCTACCTTGCTAGATTTGAAAAGAATATTTCAAGAGAAACTTAACTATGATGGAAGTATTTCGACTCTGCGTACAGCTTTGAAAAAGTTGGGATACAAATCGCAAAAATCTTCCGATAACAGACATGTAATTATAAAGCTCGAATCTTTTACCTAACTCTGTGGTTGTGCTTGATAATGCGTCATACCACAATGTTCAAAATGACAGAACTCCAAATTCAAATTTGAAAAAAATATGTCAGAGATAGTTGTCAGAAAAAAAAATAGTTTATAATCTAATAGAACTGTATGATTTGATTAAAAAAAAAAGAAAAGCGAGAGATTTATGACATACTTCAGCCATTATGGCATAAAAGTTCTTCGGCTGCCAACATATAATCCTGAACTAAACCCCATAGAAAATAAAAGGAGAATTAAAAAATATATATTGGTTCGCATAATATCGAACAGAATGTGACGGGAATAATGGTACTAATAAGTCAAATTGATGAAGAGATGTGGGGCAATACTTGTTGATATTATTATGTAATAAATTAAGAAGAAAAATTAAACTTGGTGAGAGCAGCGAAGCCGAAAATTCATCATTTGGTTTTTCTAGTAGCGATATAGAATAATATGTTCAATAAAAATGCATTTAACAAATTAAGTTGTATTTTTTTTAAGAATCCGTATGTTTTCAAACACAGCAGGTAACAATAACTTTAAAAACAAAATAATCTCAACTAATTTACAATAGTTACTACTCGACACCGAGTTGTTCTTTTTATTTCAATTTAAATAACTGTATTTGTATTTTGTACTTGACTGTACCTCTTGTCATGTACAAAGTCACTGTATGTATATATACAAGGTTTTCCCACACATAGCGCCACGCGCACAGATGTGTTGAACTATCTTTTTTAATACTCGTATTCATATTTAAAGAGGAATACCTTCTCCAATCTATCTAAAAATTTCGTGATTTATTATTATGGCGACGCAATTCCATTCTGCCTTCAATCTGTTTTTTAACCTTTTTAACTCGGCGCACTACGTGATTTTCAACACGGTTTAAACTCGACAACCTAACAGCCATTTTAGATTTTAAACGCACTTGATATTACACCTTATTCCTGAATTCACAAGGTTGAGTTTCATCTGCAAAGTTTTTTTGTTTACATCGAATTCCCATTTTGAAGCGTCACAACTCCCGCGTTCTGCTAGGGAAGGGACACTCTTATGCCGTAACCGTAAGAAGTTTTATCGGTTAACAAAATTTCTGGCATATGTTAGAAATTTCCATAGATTTCTAGAGAGACGGCTGGTTGTTTTCGATGGAAGAACGGCAACGTCGCATCGCTGTGTTGTTTATATTGATCATTGCTATAAATGGCTATACTGGGCTACCTGGATGCCTGGAGAGAGTTACGTAAAATGAAATTTTGTGTTCATAATAATTCCTTTTACGAAAAGTTTAAATCACGTGAATAAAAGGAGAAACTTTCTTAACGTAGGTATTACCTAAGTCTATTGTTAGGCTTTTGAGAAGAAAGGGAGCTGGCTGGTAACAAAATGTAATAAGGGCTCAACCAAATTCTTTACTTTTTAAGAGGGTTTGTTGTTTGACACAATATTTGCATGAGAATATCCATTCTTACTTACTCGTTACTTTTATTTAAGGGGTCATTTCAAAAGACGAATCTTGTGTCTTATAAACGACAAATACTTATAGAATGCCTGATGATTTTATGCTCTGAATTTTAACATTTTAATTAATAATCTATTGTTATATTAATGTCATAGGATCTCGGAGGTTATTGACCCTATTATCTGAAGCGTCGACCATGTTGCAGTTTGTTTTAACTGTGTATTTGTGTAGGTAGTGTATAATACTATGCTAGTATTATATTATCTGTGATAATACATTTAATTCTGTGACGACTCCGTCCCTCGAAAAGCACGTTCCGCCAGACTGTCATTTTGTAGAATTGTAGATCTTTGAAATTCGTTACAGGTAGGTTAGAATCCAGAAAAATCTGACTTTAATCTTGCCAAGGGTATTGTTTTACCCGTTACTGGGTTGTGGAGGTCGGAAAGGCAGTCGGTCCAAATAAAATATAGATATTTAGCTGCAGTATTTAATACTTGAGTTGGGTAAGGCAGGCAGGCAGCATTAACTGCATCAAAATGACAATCATCAAGCCGTATATTTTGGCATTTTGACAATCGATGATAGGATGACACTTTGTCTAAAAGTCTAGAGCCTCTCGTCATGCTAATAAACCTCTAACAACTAGAAAATCGTTCTACAAAATCAAAATACAGTGTTTCAAGCTACAGCTTAGAGCCTCAAGTTATTTATACAGCAGCTGTTTGATAACAGTATATTGAATTCGAAAGGTTACTGGATGTTTTGAATGTGTGTTCAGAACGGCAGCTTTGTATGAAAAGATAAAAAAAACAAGTGCGAGTCGGACTCGCGCACGAAGGGTTCCGTACCATTATCGCATAAAACGGCAAAAAAAACACGCTTGTTGTATGGGAGCCCCACTTAAATATTTATTTTATTCTCTTTTTAGTATTTGTTGTTATAGCGGCAACAGTAATACATCATCTGTGAAAATTCCAACTGTCCAGCTATCACGGTTCATGAGATACAGCCTGGTGTCTTAGTAATAGAGTCCTGTTTTTACCTTTTGGGTACAGAAACCTAAAACGACTTAAGGCACTTGTCCCAGCACCACCGACAACTTTCTTCACATGACAACCCACTCAAGGGCTCCCCAATTTCTCCAGCCCACGCTAAACTTTAAACACGAGGAAGCAAAGTCAGTAAATCTAAAATTAATAAATGTTTTCAACCAGAAATAATTATGCAAATGAGCTTACGAATGCATCGACAGTGCGGCGCCAGTTGGTTACCGGTTACACCGAGCAACCTTTCGAATGTATACTGCTGTCAGAGAGCTGTAGAATAGGCTTGAGAAACTCTCTTTTGTTTTATACAACGATTTTCTCGTGGTCAAAAAGATTAGTAACTAGCGACACGCCCCGGTATCACCCGTTCTAATTTATACATAAACTTCCTCGTTTCACACTCTTCCTATTGGTGAAAACCGCATGAAAATCTGTTCAGTAGTTTTTGAGTTTATCGCGAACAGACGCGGCGGGGAACTTTGTTTTATACACTCGCGAGCAATGAAAAAGTTCCAGTGACATAGCACCAAATTACTCCTAAACGGGGAAGGCTAGCTTAATGACGCCGTCTGCAATATTGAAGCACATTCAACAGCGCATCCGAATATTACCAACTAAAAACGTAAATATTGTATTCAAATTTTTAATTAAATGTTTTAAAAAATTGGGGCCATTTGGCAAATAAAACCAAATCTCTAAGTAGGGGTTTTATTAGGTGTAACGTAGGTTTTGATAACTCAGTACTTGGTGTTTCCTCCATGTGCTCTCAAAACAGCTTCTACGCGATTTGGTATGCTGAATACCATTCTCTAATGTTCGCCCATTCTTCGATGAGCGCGTAATTCAATTCGCGAAGAGTAATTGGAGGTGGAACTCGTTTTCTCACACGTCTGTCAAGCTCGTTCCAAGCATGCTCAATAGGATTCAAATCGGGGCTCCTTGCTGGCCACTCCATTTTGTGGATTCCTACGTCCTGAAGATACTCATTTACAACTTGAGCAGTGTGGGCCCATGCATTATCGTGCATGAACACTGCATTGTCGCCCATATTGGCCATAAACAGACCAGCATGTTCATTGAGAATCTCATTGATGTCTCTCACAGCAGTTAGGTTCCCGTTCTCGATTGGAACTAACGCTGTTCGACCCTCTGCAGAGATGCCAGTCCACATGTGAACGGTACCTCCGCCATGTGACCGTGTTTTTCTTCAAAACATGCTTGTGCAAAACGTTCTCCTGGTCTTCGGTATACTTTTTTCCTCCCATCATGATGGTACAGCATAAATCTTGACTCATCAGAGAACATCACTCTGCCCCATTCGTCCTCACCCCATTCTGTATGCTCGCGGGCGTATCGCAAACTGGCAACTTTATGATGCCGTTCCAGTTTTGGGCCATTTGCTAGCATGTAAGGCTTCAATCCTTTTTCGGAAAGACGTCTCCTGACTGTCCACTCGCTTATTGGCTCCCTTCGAACTTGCAGAAGTTGTTTTTGAACCGCGACTCCCGTCTGACGTCGAGAAAATAAGGATGAAATCAAAAGCAAAACAAAAAACTAAACAAATGTATTCCGACATTTTCAAACCCCTAAATTTTGTTTTTCTACTTTTTTTATCCATGGGTTCAAAAAGCCCAGTATTTAAAAGAGTTTAAGTTTGCATAATAAAATAGATTTCATTATACTTTTTAATTTATGAAGCTAGGTTCTGTCTTAGGAGATATTAAGGTGTTTGTCGGCATTTTGTGGGTGGAACTTTTTAATTGCTCGGCAGTGTAATATGTAGTGATGATAGTTAGGATTACAATTATATCAGTACCTAACTGCGGAAACTGCCTCGTTTGTCGAGTGGTTGCAAGCGTTACTGCTGAATATAAGGGCCTGGGTTTGATTCCTGAGACGGGCAAAGAGTTATTGATAATCAACGATAGTTAAAGCTGTAACAGTAAAAAAGAAAATGATCACTACATTCACTACTGCCTGAGATTACATCCTCCAAAAAAACCTAGGTCATACGTTACCTCTTTATAATATTCTCTTTAAAGTATTAGTTAGATTTGTTAATCAAATAACAACCCACGCAGACGCACTGACGTTGCGCATACGCAGGTAAACGATCACGAACGTGGTTTACGTCACAATACTCGGAATGTTATTCAACACTATGCTATGCTGGAGATGTTTTTGTTGATATTAACGTTATTCGTGTTGTTAGCTGAGAACTAGAAAGGTATTTTTAATTTTTGCATAAAATAAGAGTTTCGAGAGAGATAACATGGTTTTGAGATGTTCGTTCGGGTAAATTCGCACCACCAGTTGGCGACACTTTAGCAAGAGGAACATGCCCTTGAAAACGCAACATAAACTCGTCAAAATGACATCAAATGTCAGATAACCTATGCGTTTGACACACTGACTTATAAATCTATGGACTTGCCATACCTACGAAATTAGCGTGCATACCTACATAAATCGGGCAATTAAGATGGCTGCCCATTTGCAACTGTTTGACAGCACAACTACACAGATAAACGTATATATACGGCACACAACTACCAATTTTTTCGGCAATCAACATGGCGACCGGTCACGCATAGACATGATTTTGACGTCACTCAAAAGTGTTACCAAGTTTAGTCCTTGACAAACATTTAGATGTCTCTCTTTTCATGTGCAGCTCTTGGTTAGTTAAAAAGAGACAAAACGCTTTTTGACATGCGTGTTTCGATATTATAGATATTTGTATAACTATTCTTCATATGGTAGAATAATTATGCCGTCTCCATAGTTTTCCTACCTCATTGGTTTGACAGGTGTTTGGACTTGACGTTTCAGTGCTGCCACCCAGTACACATAATTTCAGAAGTGACATGAATTTAAAAGCTTGAAAACAAATATATTTTTCTTTTTGTACTACTCGCTTATTTCGAAACTTTTCACCTAGAAACCTGGTATTCTCAATACATGCTACGGAGAAAAATACTGAATACGAATAACAAATATTGAGTCACAATAATAATACCTACAGAGGAATGGCATATTATTATATTCCAGACGGATTTAACCCGTTACTTATCTTTAAATCTCATGTAATAGGGTCTATATAACCCACGCAAAGCCTGGTAGTCGAATTTTGTGAGGTTTATGTATTAGTAGCTTCTGCCAGCGGCTTCGACCGCATGATCAAAACCAAAATCAAAATTTCTTTATTCAATTAGGCACTAGTACACTAGTCGAATCGGCGACGGCACGAACTATTTTGTGCGCGGGATTTAATTGCATTTTATATCAACCGACAACACGTGCGGAAGAGATAGATGCTGTAATGAGCAGTAGGAAGCTAGTTCCCGTACGAATACACACTTTTGCAAATTTGTAGCGAAATTGATAATGATTTAGGACGAAACTGAGCGCGCGAAATTTTATAAACAGACCTTTGGCAGTCTAGATATCATGAAAAAACGACTAAATCTATCTGTTCAAAATAAAATTATTTGTATTGTTGAACTACTAATCTATCCCTGTATGGAGGCCGTTTTGCAATTTTCTGTCTTCTTATGGTATTTATTTGCGCCCAAAAATGCGTTAAAATTAGTGTCGAAATGTGGAACTTTCGACGCTCATAACTTTCAAATATTTTCTTTTTAAACTTTTTTGCTTCCATACAGGGCTAGATAATGATGAGACAAATTGATATCACTTTTTATTTTGAACGTACATCGTCAGTCAGTGGAATAATCCCTAGACTACGTTTGTATGGAAGAATTTTCGACTAGTGTAACCTTAAATGACCACGGGGAAGAACGGTTTTAATATCCTTTGCGAGGCACGGCGTTGAATAATTCCTGTATTATTCGCCGGGAACCACTAATTATTCATCAGAGAATAATATTTTGTTTTTCCTTCCTCATGTAAATCATTAATTCTTAAAATAATATTTGCTCACTAGCAACGTCATCGAGAATAACAGCAGATTGTTAGCGCGAACTTTATGTAGGTACAGTAGGCTGCACGTCAATCTAGCGTAGTACGAAAATCTAAAGAACGCGAGGCTTGATTATACTGACAATCTCGACCACAATATGTGAAAATTTAGAGTTATCAGGCTAAGGACGGTTTCTAAATTGAGAATTTGGAATGAAGGCGCCGATTCCCTTGAGTAGCCGATTTTAAAATGAGAATCACGTCTAAATGGATAGTCGTAATTCTTTGAAAAAAATATATGTTATATAAGACTATTTTCTTAATAATTTGATGTAAGCAAATTATGAGTTTTATTTGTATAACATTATGTAACTAATTTCTAAAGTTACGTCTAAAACGGACAAAAACGACAATCACACCAAAACCGCTGGGCGTATTTTAATGAAATCAATACCATTACAAAGATAATTTAATTATCTATATTTTGATCTGAGGCTTTTTTTTTTAAGTCATAGAATAATAAGGAAAGTACAAAAAACTACTAAATTTCGGGTCGCGCGAGTGTGAAACGAGTGCGCGTTTTGTTCCCTCAAGGTCGTTGGCGTTAGTCGTGGTCTTAAGAACGCGTCAAACCCAATGATTTGATAATTATTATAGACTCAACTTCAAAATCTTATTCAGAAATCGGGGGTGAAGCTGGGCCAATAGGGATGGTTCCTGGGTAGAAAAATTAAAATAATATTTAGTTCATCAGTGAGGTTTTTTGCTTTACCAAATCAATAAAAATTTACAAAGTTAAAGCGCATCAAAGTTCAGGAGTGGGGTCTTGTGACGTCACTAAGGCAGTTTAAAGTGTAAGCAGCGTGACGTTTCTTTACATCACTTTTGATTTACGTGTCAAAACCAAAAATACGTGTCCAATATTTTTTAAATCTACGTGACGGACAAAAAACTAATTTTCAGTGAACTACCCTATTTTCAAGTCGCATTATTCATTATAAGTCAAAATCAATGTCAAAATTAGAAGGGTTTGGACTGATTCCGACTGCGAGTGCGAAGCGAATAAGGTAATTGCCTCTCTGGTTTTGTAACAACTACCGTGTGGCTTAGTGTACTTACTAATTCCATGGCATGAACTCTGTTTCCTTTTAAATATTTGCACATGTGGTATCGTGTTTTGTATCAAAACAGGCTGTGTAATCGTGTGCCTACGTCAGACTTGTTTTTAAGATTACGGCAATCTTGTTGTTTAATCGTTAAAGCGAGCCACCATTGGGTTTTCCATAGATAAAAATCTTTGCGAGGTTGAATGACAGCTGTCTGTCTTGCAAAATTTTAAGTTTGCTCGTAAGTCTAACTGGATAGGGCGACATAGACGAAGGGCCCTGCTGGAGTCTGGTGTTTCCTCATAGCTACAACCTGGTGGTATTAGAGTCAAGAGTGTATAGGTTACATCAAGGCATGCGCGCTCCATCATCGCTTACCACCAGGTGAGATGGTGGTGATGCGAGCCTATCAATAATAAAATACAATGAAAGCACCGAACATTGCTCTAACGAAAAGATAAACTGGATTTTGGGATAAATAAAGTTGATTCCTGTCATTTATCTAAGAGGGTTTTGTTATTCGTGAAACAAAACAGGACCTCACTGAAATTGATGTTTTGCATTGTAACAATTGTTTTCAAAAAGTCTGCTCTTTATACCCGACAGCTGAAGGAGGCTAATGTTTTTATCAGTCAATGTATGTATGTTTGTTCCTATGTGGTGTTCTAGAGACCAAACGCGTTGGCCGATTTTGATGTTTCTTACATCAATCGATTTGTCTTAACCTTGCAAGTGTCACAAGGCTACATTCAAATTGGAAAATAGAAAAATGGCGTATTTTCGGCCCCATTTTGTGAGGACCCATTTTATTTTTTCATCCAATCCCATGGTGTGGGGTAGGTATCAAAATAAAAAGGTTTAAAAGATTTTTTTGTATTTAAATTTGAAGTTATAAATAAAAAACATCTGGTTTTGGTCAGCCAACTCGCGAATATGTATCCTCCGACTGCACAGCATGATTTTCTTCTTGTTTACGTCTTTATAGTTCGCTTGTTAAGCAGTTAGGTTTTTGATTTTTTAAATTAACTTTTTATAAATAACTTTTTAGTTAAACCTTTATTTTTATACGGTTATATTAGCTTAGTATGTATGTATCTATGTAACGGAATCTTTGAACGTGATTTTCACCCGCTTCAAAACGTCGGATTGATTTGAAACTTTGCACACTTATCAAGGACCGATGACAATGCAATAATTTAAATAGTTTGTCCCACTATCCTTACCAAGATCTTCAGGATTAGCGACTTTTTATTTTTAGTAGCGTGTTTTTTAGTTTTTAGAACTACAATTTATTCTGTTTATCTCTATAATCATATAAAGTCGATTTCCTCTATAATAACTTTGTAACCCTAGCCAAGGCACCCACAAATCTTTTATTATGTCTAAGAGAGTGTTTTTACGACCTTACGTCTGTAAACTGCAATACATTTATGTTCACACATAACAAAACAGTACCGTTATCAAAGTATTGTCACACCGAATCGGCTGGTTATCGCACTGATACGTAACATACTCATGTTTTGAAAAAGATAGCCATCGTAAAACATATCTCCATGACGTATTCTTTTGATAAAAAAAAATTCTAATGGCGTGTCCGGCCACGCACAGTATAGGGTTCCGTAGTCTCGAATACCAAAACGAACCGAATAAGTAAAATTTCACATCTATGATTTCGTGTCCATATCGGTTTTCTTACCCCGCTAAGGATAAAATAGTCATAATAGTACTAATACCTAAAAATAAAATATATTTTGTACATATTAAAAAAAAAAAAATGTTTTTGTAGTTTCCGGTCAATGTGGCGGCCTATGTCCAGCAGTGGACGTCTTTCGGCTGATGGATCGGATGGTTATGACATTTTTAAAAAGATTACAAAGTCTAGCTATTTTCTATTTAATTTATTAAGTTTTTTTACTTATTTATCGAGGCGAGGTGATAAAAAAATTTGAGTCGCTTCTCTGAGTAAGACTAATTAATTTCTGTACATCGAAAATATTTCCCAAAAAAAATATCCAGGGTGTTAACCAGCATTTTTGGAATTTTTGTCTGTTTGTCTGTTTATTTGTGCACGCATCACGTGAAATGTACGAAACCAACGTAGATAACTTTTATACATAAAAATTGTGCGTAACTTGAAGAAATACTTAGTTTTTGTTTCATCGCAATCGGTTCACACTATCAAAAGTTATTTATCACAACACGCAATTCAGATACTCGGACTGTTGAACTCGATATTCGATAGATGGCGTTGTGCATTTGAAGTCATTTTCTGAATGGCGGTGAAGATTCTCCGCGAAAAAAAAATGGTAGGTAGGTAAGTAGGGTGGGCAGGAGGGTTAGGTAGGGTAGTCGAAGCCGCGGGCTATGCTAAGCTATTGATAATAAGGATTTAAAAAAAAAACCGCCACTTTTTTTTTTATCCAGTCATTTGTTGTTGAATCTGTGCCTACTTGTGTTTGTATGAACGCAACTTCACAAAACTGCGATTCTCGGCAACTAAATGCCGAGAACTGGACCCTCTCTGCTTGGACGGGCCCACATGTGATTGGATTCTAGGCTGGCTGCTGAACGCACCTCCCTGAAAATAGACCTGTCGACGCTCAAGTCCTTTTTTTTACTACGGAACCCTAAAGAAGTACGATAGTATTTGATTTGCTTTCGGTGTTTAAAAATATCTTTAGATAGAGTTTTGTTATCGGTTTTCGATTACCTCACTGGTGAGTGCGCGTGTATTTGAGCACGCCAATGTATTTTTTTTTTTTTGAAAACTTTTACCCACACTAGGAATTTCTTCCTGTATCGTGGGTGCGTTTACAAACATATAAACTCACATACACAACACCCAGAGCCGGAACAACTATCTGTAGGTCATACAAATATTTGTTCCGTGCGGGAATCGAACCCGCGACACGCAGCGCAGCAGTCAATCGCTCAACCACTGCGCCATACCGTGCGCCCTGATATGCTCGTAAAGAGTTTTGGTAAAAATGTAAACAAGCAAGTAATGGCTCATTATACAAGTGCTCAGTTAACATTAATTATTTCAATTCAAACAACAATCAATCTTATAAATAGCTTGTGGAGGACTGCATGCCTCATCCCATACAAAGAAACCGTGCCGGCGTAACTAGGCGTTTTTCGTCTGATTAAACTGATTATTTTCTTAAGAACTTCGATCGCGTTCGGTTCCGTTCCACAGATATAGATGGTGTTAGCAGCGACTTGCTAATAAAAGGGCTTACTCGGTTCATGTATACCTTTTTTTTTTATACAGCGACGTTTTGTTTTAAAGTATATTTTTTCATGTTTTTAGCAGTTTCATTGTACCAAAATGTGTTAAAAAGCAAATTAAAAAAATCGAGTGGATTCTACAGAAATTTAAAAACGCGCCATCTATTGGAACAATTTTAAATGATCCATTAAATTAATCTTTGAAATGTGAATTAAGAATCCCATATTCCTTAATTTTGTGCTTAGAATTAATGAAACAAGAACATATTGTTTTATGATCGTCTCTAGAAAATCTTAATATTTCACAAAATCATTGAGTTATGTCTAAACATATCTAAACTTATCTCGCCATCTAGTGAAATTTATTTGAACTAAATTTTCTTTCTTCGCGTTGGGTGCCAGTGATTTAACTTAACATCTGTTCCAATCAATATGTCTGCCTATTGGGGTCGGTTTCCAGTCTATCCGGATGCATCGGTCCACCTATATTGTACATGGAGCGACAGCCTGTCTGACTTCCACAATCCAACTGGGTCACACGATACCTTTAGCAAGACTGGTGTCAGATATTATAGGCTTGGACAATCCCACCACTCTATTCCCAAACCACTGCAACTCCTGAAAGCCAGAATCAACAGTGGCGACCACCAGAAAAGCGCCGAGGCAATGAAGCTCGTCGAAGTCCCGGAGAATGAATTTAACTGTCTTGGATCCCGCAATGAAATTAATCAGAAAATAATAATGGAGGAGTAGGAAAAAATACAAAGGACAATGGCAGAAGCCCATACATTATTTTAGCTGAGATTAAAATCCTACGACTCGATGAAAAATATCTTGTTTAATTCAGGGTCATGTTCTTAATAAGTTTGTGCAAGAATTTTTGTTCAAGATTGCCGAGAATAATAGATATTCAGTCAAGAACTTTTGTACGTTATGTCTGGGTAACTATAATTAATGTGTCTAATTGTTATATTATTCAATTTCATGGTAGTAAAAGGGCAATATCGCATTAGTATTTCCCTTTCCTAGTTATTTCAGCATGAAATGTAAAATATACTCTTTGCAAAGAGTTTATTTATTAATTTAAGCTACTTTGACGTTAAAGGTCGTCGTAAACAACCAAGCTATATTTTTTTAGACTTGGATACTAGTCTTTTTGCCTATCATTAATGAAAGTAAGTAATTCATTTGGGACACATACACTTAGACATAAACTGTATTGACATTCATTTGCTCCGTTTTATTATAATAACAAATACAATAATGATATACTTACTACAGTCACTACTTTTCACTTTGCAGAATAAGTGTAAAATGGCAACACTAAGCTAATGAGAGTGAACGTAAAAATCAAATAACTTATATTTATAATGTTTTTTTTTATCCGTAATGAACCAGTTAATGTTATACTTTCAAAAAACGTAGTCAATTATTGGAATTTCTTTCGTCACTTTCAGACGCTCAAATTTAAGTCAGCTAAGAATTCGCCATTGTTCTTTCCACTTCCCTCCATATCAAGCAGGAGACAGAACAAACAAGGCTAATAGGCACAAAGGGTCGTTTATAACTGGGATAAGTCCAGTTGCCTAGCACCACGGATAAAAAATTGCATTAATATTAATGGGTCCTAACATTGTGAGCTGTTATATTCGATTCCAATAATAGGTATGGCAAAATCGCTTGAACGCACGGTTTGTTCTAGTTTCCACAAGGTCCGTATAGTAAACAACTCCTGATGCAGCCTGTACATTGTTCAACATAATATTGCGTTCATTCTGCCAAAGAATACACTTCCATAAGATATGATGTGCAGATTGTACATATTTGCAGTCAGAAGTAGAACACTGACACAAAGGCGAGGCAACAAGCTTGAAGGAAAATAATTCACTTATAAAGTTACCAAAATGTAAATTAATTTCCTATATTATAGGTTTCTGACTACCGTGACCACTGTTATTCTGTGCTACTGTCGAAGATCTTCAAATGACAGTCGGGACCAACGGCTTAACGTGTGAGAGTCCCCACTTCTTGCCTATTATTCTCTTGCATTGCCAGAAGGTGATACAAGCCTTGCTCAATTTGTTGTCTAAATGACTGCTCCAGTTTAACTTACTGTCAAGTATGACTCCCAGGTACTTGACCTCGCCTCAAAGATGTCAGCAAAAGTGACGGAGTCCGATGCCTGTCTGGGTCGCGGATAAATTTGATAGAGAGTTACCGCGGCCCTGGCACAAGCAACCATGTTGAACAGCTTAGGAAGTCGGAAAGTGCCTATAGCTCTTGTCTGGCTAAACATGACTCATTGGGGTTAACTGATAGATCATACTCCCTGCACCATCGCACCACTATACACAGAGCTAAGAGAGTAATATTGCAGATAGTTCCAGTCACCTTTCCAGGTACGAAGATTGCGAGATCGTCTGCTAAACCTATTGTGTAGTAACGGTGTTCGTTGAGTCTGGTGATGAGATTGTT
>OX411769.1:1924099-1951503 GCA_948252205.1 Orthosia incerta
TTAATTACCAGATTCCACAGTGCTTTACCCCCCGGTAAAGCACCCTTCACTGCGGGGGGCTCTCGCTATTAAGGCCAGCTGCTGTTCTCCCTCCAGACGAACCGCTCGTTTGCTTACCATTTTGATAACCAGTCAATTAGTACCTGATATACTCCGTGCTTGGAGACTGCAGCAAGCAAGTTTTCTTATTGTTTTCCTTTTTTATACTGTGTGCTCTAGTGTCTTGTAACAAATAAATGTGTTGCCTTTCTTTTCCTTCTTTGCTTCCTTTTATTTCTGGTCTTTCTTTTCGTACTTTTCTTTATACTAGAGAAGTTTGTCTTGTCGAATGCTTCTTCTCGGCAAGCATTGCTTAACCTTTTAGATAGAGCCGTGTGGCTGTTATTATGTTATTTAGCTACGACACGAGTTCCTCCTCCTAAAACTGTGGCTATTTATTGCAACGTGACTTCTGTCTCCTGCAACTGTATCAAGTGTACATAGATGACATAAAACATTATGTGTATGTGCAACCTGATGCGTAGTTTATCAGCCTAGCTGGGGTGACGCTACTGTCTCTCCACTCAAGGCAATTTGCGCTTATTGACCGGGGGCGTTGCACTAGCGAGGCCGAGACCTATATCTAGATATGTTTGTGTTTGCTAGTGTAGTAATAATGCGTTATTGTGACGGAGAAGTCTGTTTTAATGAGTTTGTGTGACTTTGAGGTATCTGGCTCTCTTTAAGGTTGCAAATCGCATTTCCAAAAGCTCTAGAACAGGGGTCATCAATTACTTTTATTTGAGGTCCGCATTTTAAAATAATATTAAAATTTCAGCTCAGTCGAGCACCGGGAAGTGGGTCAAATTTAACTTGCAAGATTTGATTACAGACACCGGGGCACAGGTGAAACTAAAATTACAGACACTGGGACAAGGTGAAACTAAAATTACAGACACCGGGACAAGGTGAATCTAAAATAACAGACACCGGGATAAGATGAAACTAAAATTACAGACACCGGGACACGGGTTCCTGCTCATCTGTTATTATTTTCTGATTAATTTCGTTGCGGGATCCAAGACAGTTAAATTCATTCGCCGGGACTTCGTCGAGCTTCATTGCCTTTTGCGCTTTTCTGGTGGTCGCCACTGTTGATTCTGGTTTTCAGGAGTTACAGTGCTTTGGGAATAGTGTGGTGGGATTGTCCCAACAAATAAAAAAAAGACACCGGGACAATAAATAAATTATTCTATCCAGGAAATATTCTAAAAACCAGCACCGTATGGAATCGATCAAAACGAATGTGCTATGTGACATTTGTTTCTTTCATCCTAACGCTGTTTCGGCGCAGTGCCAAATACCGCATACGATCAGGTGTCTGTATTACATCCTGAGTTCCTCCTGACATGAAATTATGAGGCTGGGAGACGACGAAGTTGGTAAAGATAACGTAGGAAATAATAGGATCATCATTTTCCTAATGAGAAGAGAGGATGACCATATCACTAAAAGAGTCATGAACATAGATGGCGGCAAAAGACGCCGTGGACCAATGACCTGTCTACGATCAATAAAAAACCGGCCAAGTGCGTGTCAGACTTCCACATTTGGGTTCCGTACCAGAGACCGTTTTTTTCTTTCTTTCAGACCGCGAAATTAAGTTGGTTGTAATAGGAAAAAATGAGAGAATATTAAAGAAAAATATAATTGATTTATCAATTTATCAAATCCTCAAGCGGCGCAAATATAACAACCTTATTGTAAGTTATATGTTTGAGCCGTTTGGGGTTGAAACTTTAGGTCCATGGGGTCCGAGTGCGCATCGAATTTTTCGAGAAATTAGCACAAAGCTCGTCGACTCTTCACGTGACCAGAGAGCTGGCCTTTTCTTCGGCCAGAGAATCAGCATTGCCATCCAACGTGGCAATGCTGCCAGCGTTCTGGGCACTTTTCCCGTTGACATCGATGTGGACGAATTTTTTGATGCACAATGAGCTCTTTTCCGTCTCCCTTTTCTATTTGTATATAGGTTTGTTTTTATTTTTTTTAGAATAATCAATTGTATATATGTTAATCAACATATTGGATTTTGGTGGCTTCTCATTCCTTTGTTTTACAATATTTTTTTAAACAAAAACACAGTAAGTATTTATCTACTACTGAACTACAATTTTTTTTGTGCTACCTTTACTTGTATGGGAGTCCCCCTTAGGGAGGCCTACATCCGCATTAGTGCCGTAAAACGGTAACTTTCTAAAGCATACTCCTTAGTAACGGCTAGGTTAAAAGGTTTGAAAAAAATATATATTTATTATTGTTTCATGTATATTATTTTTAACACATGGTTTATTCGTATAACAAATAGTTTTGCTTTAAAAAAATATTTAACAACACGCAATTTTTTCGCTACTTTTGGATACTCCTCCAAAACGAATTGGATGTTTAAAAATATTTTTACACAGAAAAATTGATGGCTGGAATTTCTTCATATCTAACATAGCATATGTAAATCAAATAATATTTTGCAAACAAAACTGTTCAAAAGGAGGTTCAATATTGATATTTTGGCATCGAGCGGCTGTACGGCCAGTACTGCGTTAACATTGGGGCGTATATATCGCCTTAAAACATTTTAAAATATTTTTTGATAATTTGTATGGCTTTGGTTCAACAAGATATTTGAATACTGCGAAGACTGTATTACTATGGTTTACAAATCCGTGATGAGACCTGTCGTACTGTATGGATCAGAATATTGGGCTGTGAAAAAGATGGATGAAAAGAGATTGCATGTAGCAGAGATGAGAATGTTGAGATGGATGTGCGGAGTGTCGAGAATGGATAAAGTGAGAAATGAGTATATTAGAGGCAGTTTGAAAGTGGCGCCAGTGACAGAAAAGTTGAAAGGAAACCGTTTGTCCTGGTATGGTCATCTGATGAGGAGGGATGAAACGCATGTTAATAAAAGAGTTATGAATATAAATGTGGATGGATCGAGAGGGAGGGGACGGCCAAAGAAAAGATGGATGGACTGTGTGAGGAGTGATATGAAAGAAAAGGGAGTCAGTGGTAGCTTGACGGGGGACAGGACGGTATGGAAGAAGACAACGTGTTGCGCCGACCACAAGTAACATGGGACAAGGGCAGGAAGATGATGATGATGAAAATTTTAAGACTGTAGCACCAACCGTTTGGCTGTAAAACCTGTGTGACAAACGACGGACAGACAGACGGACACCGTGAGTGACGGCAATAGGGCTCCGTTTGGACCCTGGTACGGAACCCTAAAATGTCATGACAGCGGGCAACACAACAGAAGAGTGGTAGGGAAGTGGTAACTTCTGCGTCGCACCATACGGTTGTATGTACGACCTCGCTTGAAAATTAAACATCTCTCTCTCTTTTATCCTTATATAAATAAATAAATCCTTCGGGGGACACAAGAATGATGATACATGTGTACACTGATGATGTGTGACCTTCACTAAGTGATCACCACATTAACTACATCACACGACGTGCTAAAATCAACCACTCAAACTATCAATTGGTTTATGACCTCTCTTATTCAGTACATGTGTGTCAAGGCAGGTCTTTTAAAGCTATATTGTATCAGGTCTTATTTGTTGATCGCTAATAGTCATATCCGAAGCGTGTTCAAGACATTTGCTGAAGGGGAAAAGTAATGGAAATGTCTTACTTGACCTTTGGTTTTAATGATTGCGAATTCGCGATTGAAGCTGCTCTTGAATTCTTGATCGCATTACCTTTACGAATGACGTTTTAGTAGTAGACCGGTAGGCTCCCGCTTGACCACTATCTCACCTGAAGCCATGATGTGGTCGACGGTAAAGCTGTATGCCTAAAAATAACCTATTCACTCTTGATCTTGACTTAAAGTCTCCTAGGCTGTAGCTATCGGAACACTTTTCTGTTCCGTTGGCAACACAGACTCCGGCAGGGAATGCCACTCCTTAGCTGTACCCATAATGAAAGTATACGTTACGTGTTCGTTTGCCACATCCTGGGCTTTAGCTCTGGTAAAATCTCTGCTAAATGGCTTTGCCAACAGAACATTGCCTAATACCGAATTGCTCGTGCACTAGAGAAATTTCTGCTACGCGAACTTAGAATCGAGCAACCAAGAGGCCGTACTGAACTGCGTTGTTTTCTCAACTATGTATGTTGGGTACAGCAGACACAGTTCAATGATTTATATCGTCATTGAGGGCTTATAAATGGAATGGCTAATAAGTTACAACATTATTTAATTACTAGTAATATGGCCCAATCTTGTTCAATAAACCTGTCAAGGCTTTTCACGACATTATTGGGGTCGGCTTCCAGGCTAACCAGTTGCAGCTGAGCACCAGTATTTTACATGGAGCGGCTGCCTATCTGACCTCCACAACCCAGTTACTGGATAACACGTTACGCCTTGACAACAACCTAGTAACACGAGACAACTACCCAGTAACTAGGTAACACGATACCCCTTGACAACAACCCAGTAACTGCGTAACACTGTACACCTTGACAATAACCCAGTAACAGGGTAACACGATACAGCTTGTCAACAACCCAGTAACTGGGTAACACGTTACGCCTTGACAACAACCTAGTAACTGGGTAACACGAGACAACTACCCAGTAACTAGGTAACACGAGACAACTACCCAGTAACTGGGTAACACGAGACAACTACCCAGTAACTGGGTAACACGATACCCCTTTACAACAACCCAGTAACTGGGTAACACTGTACATCTTGACAATAACCCAGTAACTGGGTAACACGTTTCACCTTGACAACATTCCAGTAATTGGGTAACACGGTATACCTTAGCAAGACTGGTGTCAAAATTCAGGAATTCGAAATAAGTAACGTGTGTCAAAGATCTTCATGTCAGCTGGGACCAACGGCACTTCTACCTTGGTCCTTACATCTGCCATTTGAATTGGTGCCGAAATGGCTATTTCTATATCTAAGTAGGTACAAAAATCCAGTATTGCACATTTCTGTCCTAAGCGTGACCACGA
This sequence comes from Orthosia incerta, assembly GCA_948252205.1. Lineage (NCBI taxonomy): Eukaryota > Metazoa > Arthropoda > Insecta > Lepidoptera > Noctuidae > Orthosia > Orthosia incerta. Next base: position 1,929,122 of record OX411769.1, read on the forward strand.
AAATGTCTGACAAACGCCATTGTTACGACCACAGATATAAATCGAACTAGAAGACGCGATTGTATGTACTTCGCTTGTCAAAAAACGGAGTAAAATTACGATCAATGATCTTAATCTGAGCTTTTTATCGTTTAGCATTATCGCCACCGGAAATTCACCGAACTCTAGAAAAATGCCTTTTTATGCCATTTTGAGCTGTAAAGACGGTGTAGAAAAAGTTGTCCGAAACCACAGATAATATAATACTAGCATAAAGATGCCTCATCCCATACAAAGGAACCGTGCCGACGTTACTAGCGTTTTTCATCTGATTAAACTTGTAATTTTTTTGTACATCGAACGCGTTCCGTTCTGTTTCACGTTGATTGATAGATGGTGTTAGCAGCGACTTGCAAGTAAAAGGATTTACTAGGTTCGTGATTTTTTTCTTTAAATACAGTGAAGGTTCGTTTTATAGTATTTTTTTGCACATTTTTACAGTTTTTTTGCACCAAAATGTGTTACAATGCAAATTTTAACAATTGAGTGAAATGCCTCAGTAATTTAAAAATGCGCCATCTATTGGCATCAATTTTAAGTGATCCGTTGAAATAATCTTTGAAATGTGAATCAAGAGCCCAATATTCCATAATTTTGTACTTAGGAGAGTTGATTAAACAAGAACATACAATTTTTATGTTGTAATTCCAGAAAATGTTAATTTTACACACATTCAATAACAGACAGGTGCATATCGCGCCATCTAGTGAGATTTATTTGAACCAAATTTTCTTTGTTAGCAATGAGACCCTGTGCCGAAACATTGGTAATGTTTTTATGGTTCCGTACCCAAAGGGTAAAAACGGGACCCTATTACTAAGACGCCGCGATCCGTCTGTCTGTCTGTCTGTCCGTCTGTCACCAGGCTGTATCTCGTGAACCGTGATAGCTAGACAGTTGAAATTTTCAGAGATGATGTATTTCTTTTGCCGCTATCACAACAAATATTAAAAACAGAAGAAAATACATATTTAAGGGGGACTCCCATACAACAAACGTGATTTTTTTGCCGTTTTTTGCTCGATATTAATAACGGCAACAGGTAGACGCTTGAAATATTCACGGAATATTTAGTTGTATATTCACTTCAGAAAATAATAATTATTAAATTAAAATAAAATAAATTGAGGGGGGCTCCCATACAACAAACGTGATTTTTTGCCGTTTTTTGCGATAATGGTACGGAACCCTTCGTGCGCGAGTCCGACTCGCACTTGGCCGGTTTTTTTCTTTGGTAAGTAAATTTGTTTTAAATTGTGTGTGAAACAGTGGCACGCTTGGTTTTCATACAGATGGAGGGAATTGCGTTGTCTAGTTAGATTTAGGTCCGTGGTTACGATTGTTTCAACATTCGTCAGTTACTCATTATTTCAACAGAATACCATGAAACATGACTTTGTTTTCCTTGGCGAAATAGGCCAAGCTAGTTTGCCGCATAATTTTTGACAACGTTTATTTGATAGTTGTTACTAATAGACTGTCTAGTTATTATTTATTTGTTTTTGGATCTATTTGACAACTATATATCTCTTTAGTTTTTGGTAAAGAACTCGCAACCGCTTCTGCTGAGCATAATGTCCTGTGTTCCATCGGCCAAAGTTTAAAAAAAAATAGGATAGAATAAAAAAATCCGGCGAGTTGGACCCGTGCACGAAGGGTTCCGTACCATTATCGCAAAAAAACTGCAAACACACGTTTGTTGTATGGGAGCCCCACTTCAATATTTATTTTATTCTGTTTTTAGTATTTGATGTTATAGCGCCAACAGAAATACATCATCTGTGAAAATTTCAACTGTCTAGCTATCACCGTTCATGAGATACAGCCTGGTGACAGACGGACAGACAGACAGACAGACGGATCGCGGAGTCTTAGTAATAGGGTCCCGTTTTTACCCTTTGGGTACGGAACCTTAAAAAAGCTTGCCATAAATCTTATTACCCTTCAAATAGAAGAATGATTTACAATATTTACATGGCCAACTTTGCTCGCCCATCTCCAGGTTGTACTGGCAGGAATCTTGAAAAAAAAAAACGTCCATTGATAGAAAAACCCTATATTTCTCACAGAAAAAAGATGTGTGGTCGGTCGGTCCAAGGAATAAAGACCGGAAATCCAAGATCTGTTGTGGTATATGCCGAAACCTTATGTAGGGAACATACCCAGGATATTCCTATCGCAGGCATGTCTGACGAAGAAAGTTTAATTTGTGTTAGAATAAGGCTGATATTGATTTCAATAAAAAATAGATGCTATTAAAATATTGTTTAAGGCGCTTCCTCGAGCAAAACGCCGCGCTAGTCGTTTTTGTGCAGTTTTTAAGAGCTATCTACTCTTTATTTAAAAAGAAATATCAATTAATACAAAAAAAAAAACTACATGATGTTGATTCTAAAATGGTAGTACACTTTTTTTTAAAGATGTGTAAGTATCACTAATCTCCTTCCAACAACAACTTAAATAATAAATTGTAGTTCTAAAAACTAAAACACACGCTTTAATGGTAAATTGAACTAAAAAGTCGCTAATCCTGAAGATCTTGGTAAAGCTAATGGGACAAATTATTTAAACGCGCACGGAAGAATCAACTTTTATTATTTGTAAATATTAATTTTTGTTTGACTTTCAAAAGTACTTTGACTTTGCCTAAATTATTGCATTGTCATCGGTCCTTGTGGGGTGTGTGAGGTGTGCAAAGTTTCAAATCAATCCGACGTTTTGAAGTGGGTGAAAATCACGCCCAAAGATTCCGTTACATTGATACATAGATACATAGAAACATAGTTAGGTACATAGTTACATAGATACATACCAAGCTAATAAAAGCGTTTTAAAATTAGTAATAATTATTGATAGCATGTATCTCCTCGTAAAGTGTTTGCAAGGTGAATTTCCCAAACGACTTTTTTTTTTGTCTTCATTGAAATTAGTATTTGAAAAAAGGAATATTGTTCTGTACTATTTTTTTTTGTATTCATTAGGTATTTATTGGGTTGTGGCATAAAATATTATTTGTCTAAGTCTATTTACAAAGGTAGAAATAAATACATAAACGTCTATTTTTGTCACATCGGTGCTGTCCCTCTACTTTTTTTACAAGCAAAAACGCTTATATCGTTATAAAAATAAGTAACTTAAGAATATAACTTATTCTATTTCATAGAATATTAGTTTTATTATTAATATGTAGCATATTTTATTACGTAATTCATAATATTTATTACTGAGAGGCATAAATGTACTTGTCTCGCAAAATTTTGTCATATCGCTGCACAAAAGTAATTTAAACCTAACTTTGCATCGATGAGTCCGACAGTGTCCCCACCCCAATTTTATTTCCCTCGTTAGTGTGTGCTAGTGCGCAGTCAGGACGGACGTGTGTCAAATCGCTGCATATTCCCGCCAATTACGTAAGTACGACATTTCAGTTACTTCCAAGCAATTATTTTATATTATCGGTGGTTGCATTTTTCTAGTGTAATGTGAAGTTTTATTACGATTGTTTGGTTCTAACAGACATAGTAAGTAAATTAGCATCATTATAGGTACTTGAATTTAGCCTAAATATTATACATTTTTCATAATTTTCAAAAAAGTCGATAATTTCTCACGTCGCTGTTCTCATATCGCTGTAATCGGTGGTCTTTTTTACCACCGATGTGATAATTTACACCGATGTGATAAGAAAAATCAATCGGTGTCTTAAATATCATATCGGTGTTTTGATTCATGATCGACGCATAGTTTTGTCACATCGGTGGATTGTTTTATCACATCGGTAGATCATATTATCACCTCGGTGTAATTTTATCATATTGGTAGACATAGTGTCATTTCATTAAAGTAAACAAAAAAACAATGGAGCATACCTACAACCATACATTATATACATACATATACACATATTATATTTTTTAACTTTCATAAATATTAACTTGTGTGCAGCTCGTGCCGCACACAATTCGTTCGAGTAATTTTGTTTAAGATTAATTTTGTTTAAGAATGCTGAAATCAAAACTAAACGAGGAGGAGAAAAAAGAGAGAAAGAGGTTGATGGAAAGAATAAGAAAAGCTAAAATCAAAAGTGATCCTGTGTTAAGAGAGCAGCATTTAAGAAAAGACAGAGAACGCTTAGCTAAAAGAAAGGCAGCTGGACTTATCCTAACCCGAAGCCAAATGACTGCACATGCACGTCGCAATGCACAAAAGAAAAACCGAATCAGTGCCCGTGCATATTATCAGCGGAAAAAAAATAAGGCAAATGGTGCCCGCAACAACCCAACAAGTGTTTCAGAGACCAATGACGCAGAATCGCTACCGAAAAATCAAGATAATGAGCCCGGTATTTCTATACTATTTCTTTTTTGATGTTCAAAGGTGGATAGATTATCATATCGCTGTATATGTATATCACATCGGTGAATAAATTTATCATATCGGTGTACAGAAAAGATAATCGGTGCCGGATTGTCACATCGGTGGAAACCAGAATTCAAACTGAATTTTCTCCATAGTCTTAAAAGATACGTTGATGGTTACCAATAAGGGAGTATTTAGTATCCTAAATATTACATTAAACATGAAAAAAATAAAAAATAAATATAAATGAAAAAGTTCACCGATATGATAAGAAAAATGGCATTTGTTGAAATTCACCCCATTAATTATTTTTTGTACTAACACTAATGGATAGACAATTTGATAACGAACATTTTGCAAGTTTTATTTTTTTCAAAAGACCAATATTCGTTTTTGTAAAGGTTTTATTCTAAAATCTGGGCGTCTTAACTACTGTAATTCATGCGCCAGCAGTGCCGCTAGGCCAATAGGAATGCTCATATCTCATGCTGATTTTTTGGTCAGGGTACGGCCTTAATTTCTAAAATATTAACCAACATGATTATATTGGGGTCCTCCCGGTCCCCAGGGTAGTGATAGTGTTTCTCCAGAGATGGGTAGGGTTTATGGTTTACGTCAAGAGTGAATAGGTTATGTAATTCTAGGCCTCGACCACACAGCCTTCTAGGCAAACGTGCTTCACCGTCGACCACATCATCGCTTACCATCAGGTGGTGATCAAACGCGAGCCTACCAATTATGTAAAAAACCTAAAAAGACGTAACTATACGTAATTTGTTTTTCCCCATACGTATAACATTCCTCGTTTATTAGACTTCGTCATCCGAATAGCGTCCATATTTGTTTGACCTTGAATTTAACAAGCGCTTTAGAAAAAACTAAATTACCATACTAATTGTGTTTTGCGAATTGTAATAGCCTCTGTGTTTTCTAGAAAATCTGTAATATATTTGGAATTATTATATTTGTAAAGGTTTTTTTTTTATTTTTTTTTATTCAGGTTCCTAGGATAGGAACAGTTGAAAGTTTCTACCTAGTTTGGGGACCGTCCACGGTCCATCTGATACTGATTGACTCGTAATGTTTTTCGAAATAGCGTGCGTCGCAATAACGTCATTCGAATCTTCAGCCTCTTAATATTAAGACGACGACTAACGCCAACGATCTTGAGGGAACAAAACGCGCTTAACACCCGCGCGACCGCGACCCTTAAATTTTGTAGTTTATTGTACTTTCCTTATTATTCTATGACTTTAAAATAAAAAACTTCAGATCAAAATGTAGATAATTAAACTATCTTTGAGATGGTTTTAATTTCATTAAAATACGCCCAGCCCAGCTTTGGTTTGTTTGTCGTGTTTTTGTCCGTTTTAGACATAACTTTACAAATTAATTACTTTACAATTAAAACTCAGAATTTGCTTAGATCAAATTATTAAGAAAATAGTCTAATATAACATATATTTTTTTCAACGAATTACGACTAGCCATTAAGACGTGATTCTCATTTTAAAATCAGCTACTCAAGGGAATCGGCGCCTTAATATAAAAAAAAACTACAAGACCGTGATAGATTTTTTTTCGGTCTTAATTTTGTACTGTGGTGTTCACTAATATAACACTAGTTAGGGTTTGGGTTATGTAATAAAACAACCAGATTTATCAGTAAGTAGCCAGCACTGAATGGGACGTCGGAGCACCGCTGGTGCGATCTAATAATGAATAGACATAAACATTCAAGTGCTGTGCTACCTGACGTATATTTTAAGTGTATACCACATGTACATTTCTGGTTTTATTTTATGTAGGTACCGAGACTAAAAAAATAACTACATTATTTATATTCATGTAAACATAACAGACAGCTCGCGCTTAAAACTACAATAGCCATATCCGTCAATAAAAAATAGCAATCAAATAAGAGAAAACAAAGTTGTTTCCTTTTCAACGCCCGATTACCGTAATCTCAAACATTCTATTTATAAAAGACCCCCAGTAAGCAAAATTATTACTTAATACCTACTCAAAACCGATAATAATTTGCAAACGTATACGAATGTACATCACTATATCAGCCGCGCAGCCGGTTGTCCTATTTGACCAGGCACAGAGCGGCAACGTCGCCTTTCTCTTCTCGCTCGGCAGACATGTTGTTTTTGTTAGTACTGTGATGTGACACTTTAGTTCTTTAGTACCTACTTCGGGCTGTATTATTTTTATGATCCGTTGATGGTTTCTTGTTAGTTTATAAGGGTATGGGAGAGATTAGATACCTACTTATAGATTTTTTATAAAGTAATTGATACAAACACCTCAGAGCCCCTAGCACAAGTTTCTGACGTTTTCGTATCGTCATCGTGACGTTTTCACCAGACGTTAACGTACTCGATACTGCGTCAATTAACTTGGTAGCACGAGTTCAAAAAATGTCTTGCGACAACTCGGAAGTAGTAATTGAACGATGGTTAATTAAGGCCGAGAACCCAATAGCGTTTGGATTGGTTTGTAGTGAAAGTGCGTTCTGAAAATAGAAGACATAAAACGGGTAACTTTGTCTTAAATAATTTAGAGACTAAAACTGTTTTTTTTTTGTTATAAACAAATGTTAAAACATATTTAACATTTTTATTAATTCTTTTTTTTAATAAGTCATTGAAAATTTCAGTTTATTGGAGTTTTCATTTATGATAAATTGTTCGGTTTCGAACGGTCCCGTACATGACGTTTGACAATTGTCACTTAATGTTTGACGGTTTCCTTCAAATTACAAAATTATAAAACCATTAGCACACTGATGCAAACGCGTGTAGATGCGAAATTCCACCGACGAACTTTTCGAACTCAGGGATTGGTAAAAGTACACACCGAAACTTTAAATACTTTTTTATACTTAATTACAATTCATTTATTTAAGTCAACAGGGCCCACAGAATAACTTAAGCTTAATACAGAATATTATATTCATAGTATTAGTAACAATATAAACTTATCAATATACTTGATTTCAACTAAACCATTTAAAGGCATTTTTGAATAATCATACAAAAGATGAATCTAGTTGCACATTTGCAAGCGTCAGTACTAGTAGGTCCCTATGGTGAAGAACGTGCAAGAAACTCCAAGGACACTCTTTTCCATGAATACAGTTCAATTACAAGTATTCGGTTACAAGGAAATTACATAGATATGTGAGAACGATGGAAAAAGACTTATACGTATGTTATCAACACAATAACAAAAAACAACATTTTTACACACAAACATTTAACACTTACACACAGGCAACCATCATTGCTTCAGTATTCCAGCTGAAATACTGGAGCAACGATTTTGTACAACACAGCCTGTCAGCAATCATGCCCAGAATGCTAGACATAATAAATATACCTAAATTATTGTTCACCAGGATTTTCCACTTAATCATTCACATTTTACGCATTATTATGTTATGTATATAATTAAATTAACATATGAATAAATAGATTGCAATAATGGAGGATTTGATCACTTATTTTTTTAATTTTAAATGCCGCGCGGTTTATATGTACTATCGCATTTCTTCTCGGTGTGAGCAGACCCTAAGGTGTAAACGTCTATTGTTGTTTGTTGTCATTTCAAATAATTATTATAATTTACCAATTCAGACGAAAATCTGTTATGTACGAGGGTTCTGTGATTTTAGAATTAAGGAATCGAAAAAGAACTTGCTTCACTCAGTTCATCATCATGGTGAACTTCATAAAAAAGCAAACAAGTAAGTTTATTGCACAGATTCATACAATTATGCAAAATGCGCTTCATCCGCTTAATCCCATGAGGTCTCATGTAGTAAGAGGCGGGCCTATTACCGTGCACAGCACACAGAGTAAGACTCTCCTCCTCCGGGTCTCTAGTCAAAATGGGCGTGCCCCAAGGTTCAATTCTCGGCCCTTTCCTTTTTCTTGTTTACATTATTGATCTCCCTTTTATGATGGCCAAATTATCGGATATAATTCTATTTGCTGATGATACTTCGCTAATTTTTAAAATAGATAGGAAAGATACGGATGTCTTACATGTCAATGAAAGTCTAGTTGTTCTCTCGGAATGGTTCGCAGCTAACAATCTTTTACTGAATGCGAAAAAAACAAAATGTCTAAAGTTCTCTTTACCAAATGTACCTCAACGTGACCTAAATCTAAATCTTGACGGCAAAAATCTTGAAATAATAGCGGAAACTGTATTCTTGGGGATTACTATCGATTCAAAATTGCAATGGGGCGCGCACATTAGAACTCTTTCGGGCAGGTTAAGTTCGGCTGCCTATGCAGTAAGGAAGATAAGGCAGTTAACCGATGTAGCCACAGCTAGACTAGTATACTATGCTTATTTCCACAGTATTATGTCTTATGACATTCTGCTGTGGGGGTCAGCAGCAGACGTTGACTCAATTTTTATCTTGCAAAAGAGGGCAATCCGCGCGATCTATAAAATGGGTCCTCGCGAGTCCCTCAGAGAAAAATTTAAAGAGATCGATATACTGACTCTACCTTCACTTTATATTTTGGAATGTATTTTGTATGTCCGCAAAAATCGAGGGCTTTTCAAAACTAGAAGTGACTTCCATAATTTAAATACACGCAGTAAGCACGAAATTGTAATACCCAAATTCAGACTAACGAAAACTAGCAAGTCTTTTCTTATAAACAGTATACGCTTTTATAACAAGTTGCCTAAGTCAGTTATAGAACTGACCGATGGAAAGTTCAAAAACTACATCAAACGTGTCCTTGTTAAAAAAGCATATTATAAAATCAAGGACTACGTTGAAGATAAAAAATTTGGCTTTGACACCCTCTGCGCATGCGGCTTCCCTGGTAACTCATAAACGGCACAAATATATGGATATCTCTAACTATTCTCAATCTCATTTTTTTTTCTCTTTTAATTAGACTTTTTACAATATTTTTCAATCGTCATTATAGCCCTTAGCTAAGAATAGTTACAGCACTGTTTACAGTATTTGTGCCACATGTTAAATTTAGTGTTGTGGTTTTTTTTTTTTTTTTTTACCTTTGTATAGATTCTTTTACCTATTGTGAATGTGTGAACATTGTAGGCTTTCTAGTTTTCTAGATGATTGTTAACATTTGTTAACTTTTTATTTCGTGCATTTTTTTTTTTTTTCAATTTCGTACGACTTATTGTCGGGCCTACGTTGTCCCCCCATATCCAAGTACTAATGCTGTAACATGGAAATATTGTAAACAAAACAATTTAAAAGAGTAACCATGGAGTTTCTTGCCGGTTCTTCTCCATAGGAAACGACTAACCCGAACCGTGCACCTTTTGTCGACGTTTTATAAGTGCCCATGTAGGCCTATGTAAAATAAAAATATTTGATTTTGATTTTGATTTTGATTTTGACTCCGGGTTGCCACTAAGAAATTCCAAATGGAAAAGTCCAAAAACACTGCACGACCAACAATGTTGTATTTAGTTTCAGAATCTTTGTATTTTGTTCTATATCAACTTCTTTTACCAACAGGAGATGAATAGTAAAATATTCCGGGTACTACCTTAGCCTTTGTCGACACCGCAACAATATAAGCCAGCATTGCCACTAAGAGAAGACAAGCCATTCCGATCGATTGCACCACCGTCTACAAGACTGCAGCCAAGATTTTTTCAAAGCCCACGTCAAGCTATTCGACTCTTTGTGCAATAATGACATCTAACGAAGGAATTGGGGGAATATTTTGTAACTTGCGACGTTAAAAAGTATCTAAAAATTTACAACCGTTTAGGTACAAATGCTCTTTATGCTATTTCAAGCATTTGGAGCAGCTATGAGCTATGGTTGAAATCATAGAAGCTCTGCCAATTCATTATGATTCGAATATGAAAGAACATTATGTAATACAAAGTTTTGTTCATTAAATCTGTATTTTATTTCATCAATGCATTATGTAGGTTCCTACCATCTACAACAGCTACATATTCTATTACTTATTCTTACAACGTTATGGTTTAAACAAAGATGTATTAACTAAAACTGAAAATAGTATGTATGCTTAGATGGTTTGACCATCTTGAGAAGATGAATGAAAGGAAACTAATTAAGGGTATTTACAAGGCAGAAGTGAGTGGAGACGCCCTAGAAGGACATACACGGATCTTGTCGGCGACGAAACCCTATCTGCAAACTAACTAAGTAGCAAGTACATAGGTAAAAATAAGATTCATGCAATACCCAAGTATCTAGCATTTGTAATTGTTAATTATGTCTAGATAGATAGTTTCCAATTAGAAAATATTACGAGTATTAGTGTATTATATTATTATAGTTATTGTTAGTCTGATATAGCCAAGTCAGAGGTCTGTGGGGTTCCCAGAGGCGGCTTAACTAACTCTGATACCAGAGGTGGCCACATCCTCACAAGAAAAGAAAACGAAGAAGTGTTGTAATGTTATTTCGTTTCTAAGTAGCAAGTAGAGTCATATTAAAATCCTAGTGTTTAATGTAGTTTAATGATTGATGAAGATACCTAGTTTTTAAAGAAATTTTGTTATGAGTTCATAGTGTCGTATCTTGAAAACATGATTTTTTGTCTATGGAGATATTGCAACGATATTGAACCATTTTATCCGTTTGAATAATGTTAATCGGTCCACACGTTTACGAGATAATTCGCTTATCCAATGTAATGAAAGTGTACCAAACTTTTAATGCTATTATTCTACGAACTTTTTAATTGTTTTAAAATGTGTAATTATTATTGTCGTATGTCAATAAGGGGTGTAAAAATCTAAAATTGTAATTATTATATTTATGTTTAAAAGGTTAATAGGGCTCTTAAGATTTCGGCTAAGTATCTAAAGATGAACGCAAAAAATAGCCTAAAACACGATTTTTCAAGAAAAAGCCCAATTTTTATTTCTTTAGTCAAAACGTGGTACTTGTATGTTGGTCGTCCTCGTACCCACCATCCTACATACGCATTCAGGGATGCGTGGTGACTTGTGCCACCAGCAGAGTCGCCGGACTCAGAGCGTATGGAAAGCACGTCAAACAACAGTGGGAAACTGTCCCAGGGCGACCGTGGGTACTTACACCACCCGGGTACCGTCCGCAACAGATCTTTTGTGATGTTCTTCAGAAAGGCCAGCGTGCGTGCATGTCATAACCAGCGTCGTGCAGGTTATAACCAGCGTGCGTGTAGATGTATGAACGTGAATATAACGCAACAGGTGGCATTTTGTAGTTTCTTCCTACTCACACCCATCCGAAAAAAGCGTAAGTTTATGTATGTATGTTCAGATTAGGTAAATTAGGAAAAACATATAGTTTCTGTTTATTTAGGTTTTTATTATCACATTAATAGCTTAGTTAGTTACTTAGTTAATTACGGCTACTTTGTGTACAATTATGTACATGTTAGAAATGTAATAAAATAGCTTCTGCCAGCGGCTTCGCCCGCGTGTATTATACATATAAACCTTCCTCTTGAATCACTCTATCTATTAAAAATAAACCGCACCAAAATCCGTTGCAGTTTTAAAAATCTAAGCATACAAGTAGGAATTTTGAATAAAAATAGGCTGAGCCAACAAGGCTTTCCATGTACGCATACGGAATGATAAATGACTTAGGATTCGATTAGTTTTGAAGGAGAGGCCTGTCAAAGTCCACTCTCTGGATCGATTTCTCGTCTCATAAAGATTACTCTGGATTCTGGAACATTGGCTGTCAGGTGGCAATTACGATGGAATTCTCTTCTCTTTCTAATAGACTCCATAGTTAGTCTTTATAATAGACCGTTAGTCACGCTGCGGAGGGCTTCTATTTCATTTTTGTCCTAGTTCTCTCTTTCATTGTACATCTGTCTCTGTTTATCATCGACGGACTAGCTAGACTTGTAGAACGGCTTACGGTTTGCTACTTAAAATACTGCAACCATTGCCACAAGACCTGCTGAAGAACATGTTATATTAATACATTTTAGATTTGTATTTTTGGTAATAGGGTAGACAAGAACATTTTAGCTGCCGATAAATGAAAGGGCTTCAGTTGCCTAGAAGCAACTGCCAATGTTGTTTATCCCAAATTCTAACCCATATTCCCAAACTATCTTTGTAAACCGATATAAACTAGTTGCAAAATATATAGGCATACGTACATACTAGTATTATATTAGGGATAATCCCTCATTTATAAAGAATATCGCCGTTTACTTCGATTCTTGAATCTTCAAATGAGTCATGATAGTTATGGAGCACCGCAAGAAAAGCGTAGAGTTGCGGCGAATAACGCGCTAGAGACCGTACTTCATCACGGCTGGAAGACCGCTCTATATGTGGCATCGACCATACAGTGTGGTTAGCATCAATAACTTATAGAAATGATTTATTATAAAAAAACTATTACTGTTTGTTTATAAAGAAAATGAAAATTTTACCTACCTCGTTTAACATCTTCTCCTAGCCTCTTCATTAAAATAGGAGGTGAGATATTTAATAGAAAGCATACCTTCCCCTTTTATTCATGATTAAATAGCACATTATTGCAAAAATTACCCAAATAAATACGGAAAATTATTTGACGTGAAATGTCACGCCAAGAAAATGTCAGTGAGATAGTTTTCGACGTGCTTTCGTCACACCTAGCGTAAAACTCGATACTACATGTCAAAATGAAAACTTGTGCTACCGATTCCCATACATTTGGAGCGTTAACGCACCGTAAATACGTCTACTCGATACGAAGGCAATTGTCAAAAACTTGTGCTACCGATTTTTTAGTTCCAAATACGGACACATGGCGCTGATTAATTTTGCATACAAAAATTGTCGGAGTCGATACGTTAACGTAGTCGAACCAATTACGCAGAAACTCGTGCTAGGGGCTCAGTATACTGGAGCTTTAAGACTGGAAGGGACAACACATAGGTAACCACAGCTGAACAAAGGCTTATCCGCGTGACATCGACCGATTCTGTCTGCTTCTCGCATCCAGCAGACTCTCACGGCCCTCACTGGGTCATCGATTCACAATGAAGGTAGGCCTATATGGTATAATTGCCAACTAGAGCTAGGTAATAAATAATAGATTTTTTTAAATAAATATGCAGAAAGCGCTTGAAATATTTGTTCTTTGTCCTGGCAAACACTAGCATCCCCGTAGTGTCTCTCTGCCGTTTAGATTTAGAGTACAAATGATGGATTTCATACATTTCCTAGGAATTGTATACAATTCCTGGTTTTCACAAAGATAGTGCAGCATAAGGTGCTCTATGTATGTGTGTATGTATTGATCCACTTCCCGGTATTCGATTGAGCTGAAATAATGCACACACGTGTGTCTCGTGACAATACAATTTTTAATAGAAGACTTGTTTTATTAAGGCATGCTCTTGAACATACTTTTTACTGGGAGCTTAGGTACTTTTTAATGGATGGAGTATGAGGAATAACATGAAAGAAAAGAGAAGAATTGAATTGAAGAAGAAAACGTTTGCGCCGATCCCAAGTTGGTAAAATGAATACATGAGACAAGGGCAGTAAGACAGTATTTTTCTGGTCGAATTGAAAAGATGCGTTAAAAAATCTTCCGTATAACAAAGAACCTAAACTATCTTGTTCTAAACATCTTGTAGAACAAGAATAATGATCAATATTAACATAGCAAATTAATTTTGAAATAAAACCGATGAGGAAAAACCGTAAATCGTTCACGGAAGTAAGAGCTTCCTTGTTCGTGAGGGCAAACGTTTACTTCCCGCAAAATGGCGTCTTATGACAATTTGCGCGCCAAAATATTCAATCATAACAAGAAGAATATTTATTGACATATTTTAAAATAATAAAAAGTACATAAAATTGTTGCTAAGTGTTAAAATTATTAATTATTCTGGAATTACTGATCAAATTTTTTTCCTGGTAGAAAACTACACCATCTCCGAGTGTCATTATGATATGAATCCTGTAGGTTAGGCGTCGTGAGTGAAACTGCAGGACAAAGCTAGTTGATATCCAACCAACCTAGGTACTGTTGTACAAGTGTTGGGCACAGGAATGAGTACTTACCTAGAATAAAAAATACCAAGTTTTTTTTAAATCATATGTATAGGCTCCCGTTTGACCACTATCTCGTGGTCTACGGTGAAGCATGCTTCTCTTCGCAGTTCATTTTTGATGTTAGCATGTAACAAGTTTAGGCGTGGGCCCATCGGAGATGTTCATGACTAAATGATAACAGTTGCATGGGTCAATCTTTAAGGTAAAGCAACGCTCGCCGAGATCGGTCCGCGGATCGGTGACCATCTTTACATAGCGAGTTTCTTCCGTGCCTCGGAAAGCACGTTATACTGTTGGTGTCAGCAATCATAAGTAGACCTTAATGACTGTCTGGCGTTACGGATATTCAGAAACCAGGAAAACTGACATCAGTTTTGTCAAGGGGCATAGTGTTACCCATTTATAGTTCTCGCGAAACATCTGGGCCGCCCTGAAGTTGGCTTTCCGATGCGCAAGGCACAGATGGGTCTGTTTTTGTACGAGATTTACTTACTGCGCAGCCATTGTAGCCAACTTCAGGGCGGCCAAGAAGTTTGGCGAGAACTTAGATTGTCGATGTTAGAATAAGATAGGGTAATTTTGTTAGAACTGAAATAATGTTGAAATTTATTAGAAATTCCATTTATACGTCGTCAATGACGATATGAATCATTGAACTATGCCTGCTAATCTGATTAAAAAATATGTCGTAAACGTATGATAAAGTTTCAAGTGGTTTACACATTTTGTGAGTCATTTTAGTCACTCGTTTACTACGCTTTGTGGGTGGGCCACTATTAGTTGACGGACAGAAGTCCCATTCGGACCGACTACGGACTGTAGCTGTCAGAAAACAAAATTGCCAAGGAAAATACAATATTTGGCGTTAAATTTATTAATCTTGGTTTTATTTTTGAAGAAAATAGCTTCCAAATTAACGAAAACAAATGTTGTCCACTTTATTCTGCATGCCTTTTTGACGAAGAGGGATCAGAATGATATTGCAGTTGCAATGTGCAAATCTTTGAAATTATGGTTTTTTGGGTATTTTTTAGTCTGTCAAAAATATGTCATGGAAATGTAATGTATGGTATGTACTTATTACTTCCATGCTGAGGTGAGATTGCAAGTATTGCAACCATATTATGATCGTTATTAAATTACGGGAAATATACTTCTTGTGATACTTCTGTTCCCTGCTTCTAATGCTTAAGATTGGTCAACACGCTGACCGCTGCGCCGCCGC
The DNA here is from genome assembly GCA_948252205.1 of Orthosia incerta. Taxonomy (NCBI): domain Eukaryota; kingdom Metazoa; phylum Arthropoda; class Insecta; order Lepidoptera; family Noctuidae; genus Orthosia; species Orthosia incerta. Next base: position 1,944,801 of record OX411769.1, read on the forward strand.
CGACGCATTCGGCTCGAGAAACATCCGGAAAACCCCTTTTATTACGTACCTCTGATGTGTATACGTAGCTTACGTTACTTAGTATAGCAAGAATGATGCATATATTGTCATAGTGGTGCTACTTGCTAAAAGAAGATGTCAAAAAACTGTCAAACGTAAATCTGATACAGTCGAATCGTTAATAATTTCGTCAGTTTTCAATTTATTTCCATTAACAAGTCGGGCACACAATTTTGAAGCTTCGGTGGACTTACAGCTTTGAAACGTCAATTGTCCGTGTCACAGTTGGTATTCATTATCAAGTGAGTGTCATTCTGCGTCATTGACATTATGACATTAATGCTGTGGCTACGAAATTTTTGTCTGCCAATCTACTTAACCTTTGCCCAACTTCGGTCGGCTTCCAGTCGAACCCGATACTGCTGAGCATCAGAATTTGACATGGAGCGAATGCTTAACTGACCTCCACAACCCAGTAACTGAGGAACACGATACCCGTAAAAATCTATAATGGTGGGTCACCGATCCTCCGACCGACCTCGACAAGTGTTGCTTTACCCGTATTAGTACCTAAGTTGATACCTAGTACTTAATAATGCCATGCTCCCCACACGCATAACATATAATGTGGTTACGCAATGAGTTTGACATAATATTTAATAGTTATTTATAAAATAAACGGTCGTTGCCCCCAACGCTACGAGCGACGCCGACGAAGTAGCGTTGCATTGATTAACAACGTTGATAACATGGCTGAATGGAATAATAACCAAGAAGTTAAGCGTGCCTAAAAAATAAAATGCCAACCTTTCAGCAGTATAATTGAAATGCAAAGTATAATGAAATGCAACCTTATCCCTATAAGTTTAAGACTCAAATTCAAAATAGCCGTATGTGAATAACCGGCTCAATTAAGTTGTACGTTTAAACGACTAAATTCGCTCTCTCGCGTAAACGTTTAGTTTATCTGTGTATTTCGTTGTGAATGCGTGTTATTTAACGTTTTTCGTAGCAATTTCGTCTTAATTCTTCCTACGTTGATTTTGGTCGTGTTTTAGAGTGAAAATTGTGTACTATCAAGCTGTTAACTTGATGAAACCAGGCAGTACAGCGGCGGAAAGCTTAAATAAATGTATTGAGCGGTTTTTGTTGATACCGGCAGCCATTTTGGGCCGCGCAGACACCGCCGCCGCGCTGCCCCGGCCCTCTGCGCCGCTCAGCTCCCCGCTGACGTCCATTGAATTGCAACGGGTTTTAATAACGCCAGTAGTTTATCGTTGGTAATACTTTTCTGAATATAACGAAGCAGGAGTTCGCGACGCGCTATCTGTGTTAGAGTTTTATCGGTACTTTGGATTGTTTGTATGGTTAAAGTGTACTTTGTGAACACTGTGTTTTTCTTTGTAAAAACTTGTGTGTGAGAAGAATAAACAAAAAAAAAATGTCGCGATACAATAAACTTCTTTGGAACTATTTCGAACCAAATGACAACAAAACGGGAGAGTGCAAAACATGTAACAGGATATTATCGTATAAATCTACCACTCACAACTTAGTGATGCACTTGAAGCTAAAACACGTTGATCTTTATAACGAGTTTAGCGAGCAAAACCGCGGTAGACACAGGAGAAGACTTCCATTAATGCCAAAAAGCTGCAACTTACTAATTTGGAACTATTTTAAACAAAATCCAGATAAGATGGCGGACTGCAAACAGTGTTTTAAGAAACTTTCATACAGAACTACTATTGCTAACTTAAAGCAACATCTGAATCTGGTACATCACGATAGTTTCAAAGAGTTTCTTGAGCAAGCTGACTCCGTGGTTGCAGACTCGTCTGATGATCTTACAGCATTTGAATCAGGTATGCTTACATTTTATAAACGAAAAAACGCCGTTGCAAAAGTGTTATATTTTAGGATATTCTTTTCTCTTCGATGGTTTGGGCCCAGTAGGTGGCGTTAATTGCAGCGTTGTCGCCGCGTTTGTGGCATTCGGTCCTCAAAAGTGCAGTTGTATGACTGTGCGCTTGGAGCACTCCAATGTGTGGTTAATGTACCGCACACACATTGGGTATCCGACGGTTCCCCAAACCCACATTTTCGTAAAATCGTTGTCAAAGAAAATCGCGACGTTTGAACGCGTTTTATGATTTTAATCAGTTTTTCACTTGTGTAATTTGGTATAATGTTCCCTATTTTGTTGGTTTGCGAACAAAAAGTTTAGTAAACAGCTGTTTTTAATTTAAATAGTAGTATAGTGGTTTAAAAAAATCATGTAAAGGTTTGAGGAATTCAGATAGGCACTCAGCTGTATCCAGTTAGACTAGAAGCCGACCACAACAGAGTTGAACATGATAGAAGGATGATAAATAATGATAGGTACCCAACTGTTATGTTCATTGACGTACAGTACAATCATTTTCTTTATGTCCCTCGGCAAACTTCGTGTTTCGTTTGTCGTCGGATTTCTACCAGTTGCCCTTTGCACTTGGTGGCTTGGTGTAGACCGGACGCTCTCAATCTCTCAATCAACTTGGAAGTAGTTAAAGTTGTTAATACTTATTTAACATAATGATACATACAAGATAGCTTGATCTCTGCGACATATGTCAAATTGACGTATACGTTATTGTTAGTCTGTCAAGCGCTTTTGTTACTGTATTGATACCAAGCTATATTTAACCGACTTCGCAAAAAAGGAGGAGGTTATCAATTCGATTGTATTTTTTTTTTTATGTGTGTTACCTCAGAACTTTTTATTGGGTGAACCGATTTTGATGATTCTTTTTTTATTCGAAAGCTTGTGTTTGTCATGTGGTCCCATTTAATTTTCATCAAGATCTGATGAAGAACTTCGGCGATATACATCAGAACTCTTCAATAAATGACGGCAAATCACTCGGGATAGCTGCAATCGCATATCTGTTTATTGTTTACACCATTTCATAACATATCATCACACTGGTACGCTTTAAAGGAATACGCAGGTGTGAACAGTTCACCCTGGTATACTCTCATTCCACCGCTTTTGTTTATTTAAGTTTCATGTTATTGGGTGTATCTATTCTGGCTTCACTTTGGGCGTTAGGTACCTAGCCTATAGAACTGATCCATTATGTACCTACCACAACTAAAAAGTGAAAAATAAAAAACTTTTTAACAAAAATTACAACCGACTTCCAAACAAAAACACTACAAAGTGAAAAATAACTTCAATTTCGGCAGTCGGTGTCAAAAAACAAAGAAACGAAAACAGGAACACCGACTTCCGAAATTGAAGATATTTTTCACTTTGTAGTGTTTTTGTTTGGAAGTCGGTTGTAATTTTTTTTATGAAGTATAGTTTATTATAAAAATGGGAGAAAATTGCGTTTTATACAGATCTATATATTTCACACGGAAATCAAAATAATACAACAATAAAGTAGGAACTTGGTTCTGAATTAATTACTATACACAATAAATCTAATGGACATGGAAATTAGCATTCGTTAGTATTTGGAAATGCGATGATTGCAGAGGGACATTCAGAAAATCGTTGTACTGTGAAATTTAAATTACTTTTAATAAGTTAAACATATTTGGAGAGGAGCTCGTGGCTAAATAATAACAGCCGCACGGGTCGATCATCAAGGTTAAGCAACGCTTGACGAGGTCGGTCCGTGGATGGGTGACCATTCCAACATACCGAGTTTCCTCCGTGCCTCGGAAAGCACGTTAAGCCGTTGGTCCCGGGCCCGGCTGTTATTTGAAGATCTTTGACAGTCGTTACGGGTAGTCAGAAGCTTGAGATCTGACACCAGTCTTGCCAAGGGGTACCGTGTTACCCAGTTACTGGGTTGTGGAGGTCAGATAGGCAGTCGCTCCATGTAAAACACTGGCACTTAGCTTAATCCGGTAAGACTGGCAGCCGACCCCAATATAGTTGGGAAGAGGCTAGGCAGATGATGAGACATATTTGGAGAGTTGGAAAAAAGCCACACGTGAGGGTTTATTCAAAACAGCATCTTGTTAGTCAGTTTTATTTGTAGTATAAGTGGAGGAGTTTGTTGAAAGTTGACGCAGATCTTTTAACAGAATAAGGAGAATAATTTATGAGTTCTATCTTAATTTGAAGTGTTTTATTTGGGTAAGATTTCGTTTGGTATTTTTGTTTTTGATACCCCGTTTTTCATATTTGTTATTTATAACATAATAAAAAAGAGAAGACGAAAAGAGGCTCATTGAGCGTCAAAAAATTCGTCCATAATTTGTGAGAAAAACTTGCCTCTGCCTAGAACACTGGCAGCCAGACTTGAAGTTCAAAAACTCAAACCGTGCGCAAGTCGAGTTTGTCAATTCCTCAATTTTAAAATCTAATTTCATAAACCGAGAATTACGATCATGTTAGGACGGGTTAGCGGTTATTACATGGTTTTTACGATGAATTTTAAACAATAGGGACTGTGATTTATTAGCTGACAACGTTCAAAAATCTTATTTATTTGGCATCAGACACTACCAAAGATACGAGACTTGTGATAAACTTTTCAGTAGACTTCAGACATTTGGCGCGAGAATCTGACAGTTCTCAAAAAACATGGCGCGCGAAAATACTCGAATTATTTTTGTAATCCCACGTAATGTGCAGTCTATTTCTGTAAAACATTCTTATTTCTTACACTCACGATTTAATTCTATAATTATCTTGTTTATTTCACGGCATACCTACTTTTGAGTCATTGAACCAAATCTGACTCAATAAAGGATTTACAATGCGACCTTCTGGCTGGCCTATGAGACTGCCAAGTTAGTAAATAAGCAATTTACATTACCTATTATTTAGTATTAATTCCGCTAAAGACTAGATCTAAGCTTGAATGCAGAATTCCCGAAAACATACTACTAGGTAACTATGCACAAGTTAAAATTGCACCAAATTCAAACTCGAATTTGTGACCGGACTAACCACCGATTTATGCAATAAGAATTTGAAGTATATATTAATTATTGTCAACTCAAAATTCTAAATATTCCAAATGAGAATAGCTAGTAGCTTCTAATTTGTGTGTTGTTAGAACGCTGAGGAGTTCGTGGCTAAAAACCTATGTAATAATAGCCGCACGGGTCGATCTTCAAGGTAAAGCAACGATGGCCGAGGTCGGTCCGTGGATGGGTGACCATCTTTACATATCGAGTTTGCTCCGTGCCTCGGAAAGCCGTCATTTGAAAATCTTTGATAGTTATGGGTAGTCAAAAGCTTGAGATCTGACACCAGTCTTGCCAAGAGGTATCGTGTTACCCAGTTACTGGGTGGTGGAGGTCAGATAGGCAGTCGCCCAATGTAAAGTATTGGTACTCAGCTGAATTAGGTTAGACTGGAATCCGACCCCGACATAGTTGGGAAAAGTCTAGGCAGTGTGGTTGTTGTAGAACTTTTTTGTTTTGTGTTGTAAATCATCCAATGACTTCTCACGCTCTGGGTGAAGTGGGAGGGCGTGTCAGACTTTTACTGTCTAAAACCCACAGAACAGATAAATCTGTAAATCTGTTCTGTGCTAAAACCCACCCGTGTTCCTTCAGTTGCTTGTGCCAGGGCCGCGGTAACTCTTTTTCAAATTTATCCGCGAGCCAGACAGGCATCGGCCCTCGCGGACCCCGTCACTTTTGCTGACATCTCTTTGAGGCGCGCGTGGAACACTACGCCACAGTAAAAATATTTTTACTGTGACTACGCGCACTGGGCCTGGTCCTCGGACGGCGAGCTACCTGTTACTCGCCGTTCGCAAGCCCGCGCCTACGTTGGCCGGGAATCGGCTTGCGAATCCCGACGCCCGGGGCGTCTCCTGCGGTGGCTAGGAGCTTGAGGGCGTCTCCGATGCGTCTCCATCACGCGTTCCGCCTCCTCCTTCGCGAGCTTCCCATGCCCTCTCGCTCCGTACCATGACCTGAACCAGGACCGGACGCGAGAGGTCGCCACCACCGGCGGTGTTCTGTTGTAGAATCCTGTAAGAAAGATAGTATTATTTACCGACTTTACCGTTGAGACTTAGGCTCTTCAGTGGTAAAACTGTGCGTTGTGACAGGATAAACAACAAGAGTTTATTTATTTTCAATTAAGCTTTTGAATAGTCAAGAAGTCTGTCACTCAGAAAGATCAGGCCAGTAGCAACTAACAAACTTTTGAAGCAGAGATCTCTTCGGAGAAGAACTTGCACAAATACCATAGATACTACTTTTTAGGGTTCCGTACCCAAAGGATAAAAACGGGACCCTATTAATAAGACGCCGCGGTCCGTTTGTCTCTCTGTCTGTCTGTCACTGTGTCACTAGGCTGTATCGCATGAACGGTGATAGCTAGACAGTTGAAATTTTCACAGATGATGTATTTCTGTTGCCGCTATAACAACAAATACTAAAAACAGAATAGAATAAATATTTAAGTGGAGCTCCCATACAACAAAAGTGTTATTTTTGCCGTTTTTTGCGATAATGGTACGGAACCCTTCGTGCGTGAGTCTGACTCGCACTTGGCCAGTTTCTTAAAGTAGAGATCTCTTCGGAGAAGAACTTTCACGAAAAAACATAGATACTACTTTTTCATGCGTGCGTACGTATAAATGACACAGAACGCTGGAAATGTCTAACAGAGGCAGACAAATTTCTTTCGTATTTTAGTCTTGCCTAATTTAGGTACCATTAGCCAATAATGAAGGCAATC